>CM029669.1:21660386-21712710 GCA_017311315.1 Dendrocalamus latiflorus
TTTGAACCGGAAAAATATTTTTTGGTCTTTGCATGTGCAGATTGAGCATGGAGGTGATTATGGTCGGTGACGAGGTGGACCGGGACTATGATGGGAGATCTGAGGTTTAGACGGTCAAGGAGGTCACGAGATGGTCAGACTCATGCTTGGGACGCATGAAGATTAAAGATAGATGATACGTGTTGGAGCTACGGAGGTGCGGTCCGGAGGCTACGACATATGGTGGATGATGCGTCGAGAAGATACGTGAGGTGCGGTCCTGGAGGCTTCGTTACGTGACAAGTTAGAAAAATTGGAATTTTGGAAAACCCATATTAGGCTATTGGAATTGGATTATAACTCGTGGGTTTAGGCTCAACTCATGTTTTGGACCCTAGACTATAAATAGAGATGGGGTTAGAGACTAATCCTGTGGCTTTTGGTGAGATTAATTTTGTGTTAGGGTTTAAGAGTGCTAAGAGGGCATTTTATAGCTATTATAATTTAGAAATAAAGTTTAGATCTATTTTAAAAAATAAATTGTTGCTCGGCACTGTCGTTTCGCGTCATTCTTGTCGTCGGCGACGTCTCGATTTATTCCCTCATCCTCGGCCAGTCTCATGCGCGCAACAAACAGCGCGTTTGGTTGCCTGCATCCCGCCCAGCTTGGCCTGTGGAATGCAGTGGGACATTGATTGGTTGCTTGCATCTGATAGTAGATCAGGCCCGTAACAGCTGGAGGCGCGCAGCCAGGCTCCAAAGAAACGAATCTGGTTTGCGTTTCCGGGAGCCAGGCTCACGCGGGCTCGACGGCGTGATCCCTGCGGGCAACCAAACACGCTGTTAAAGTGTTTCTCGGTCGTGCGAAAGGCAACACGACGCAACAAGTCGATCCGAGTGTTGCCTGCACCTTGAAACAGACTGAGCCAATACACGCCAGCGCATCACGGCGCCACACGTCGTTCCGGGTGAAAAGCATCAACGTGACATCCATCACTGTGCACAAATTTTTCATCTCGACTCTCATGTCCTCTTTTCAGCTTCTAAAAGCTGTTTTTTGGCTTTTCTACAGTAACTAATTTTTAAACAAAGTATTTTTTCAAGATAAGATCTACTAGTTAATTGTAGTATATACTTTACTGACTTCATTTATATCGGCAAAAACCGCACATGAATTTTTGTTACTCTGTAATCTCTCATATAAACAGCTCAAAAACTACAAACTGCAGTCAAAAAGAACAGACCCTCAGACAGCACAGGAAGTAGCATGCATTAATATTTAATTAGTAGACTAATGTTGCATGCAGGATTGAATACCAAGGAGACAGAAGTATAGCCATCACATCCAAGAAGCCTTCATCAACTTGCACATCAATCAAGACTAGTATAGTACCCGTGCTAACGCTACGGCGGCATTTCAGGGATGCACATGAAAACAACCAAATGACGATATTTTTTTCATAGTTCAAGTTTCACGCAATTGTATATCACCATGTATATAATCTGGAAAACACTCATGTATATCACCAGCAAGTTCAGGTCATGAAATTACAAGCTATACTATGTCCTTGGCATAAAATTTATCCTATTTCCCACATCCGAGTGGATATGCACCCATCAGGAATAACACAATGGAATCCTGTAGTTTATCAACTTTTAGCTAGTACATGCAAACTTGTATATGCATGTTTTCAATGGAACATTGACTAATAAAGTTACCACATCAAGGAATTTGACATGCTTTCAGTAAAATAATCAGGCAGTGAAGTGAGGTAGTATTCTGAGAGAAGGTTTGTCATGGCATCTGGACATATTATCAACCATATCTTTCATGTAATAATTACTTTTAAAATAGTGATGGAACCCTGTGAGTAACATTCTACTCATTATCAATAGACCATGTAATCGCATACATATGGGTTCATTAAGGATACTCATGGCAGAGCATTTGCATAATGCAGCAAGTAAGATTAACCAGTTCTAACTTCAAAGAAACCTCTGGGCAGCGTGCATGATTTATCAGGGTAAAAATGAACTCTGCTGCAGCGCACTCCAAAGCGGCAAGCCCCTGTCTTGAGGTGAAACGGGTAATGGGCCTTATCCTACAGAAAAAAATAAACAGGAAGATTACATTGGTGCAAAGGAAGGCCAACATGTTAGGTAGAAAAGTAGGTATATCTCAGGTTAAACAATTAGAATTAGCTCTACATGAACCTATACATGTAACACAGGACCATCAAATGCAACTACAACTTATGCTGGGCCAGGAGGGAGAATCTAGTCCTAAACAATAAAATGGTGTCATCATAAAAATTCAAATAAGTTCAATTCATCAACTGTAATTTAAACGCCTCCCAAGTCCCAGGTCCCATATTATGGACAACATCTGTTAACGAAATAAAGCAGTCTATGATCTAATCCTAACAAATGATGTTACCATATACCATAAGCTTTAGAAGAAGTTTAATTGTAATTAAGATATTTCTCACGAACGACCAGAATCTCTCTCCTCGACCCAAAAAGACCACCGCTAAGGAGATTTTCCACATACAGCTGATGGAACATGCTGAGAAAGGCTTAACATGTTCACAGAAAAGCACTGGGCACATATCATCTAGATCACGAATTGCATCCTGAGCATCCCTCCTGTCATCAAAATCAATGAATGCAAAACCAGGTGGCTTTTGTGCAACCCATACACTGCTTGCACAAAAGAAAATTAAGCAAACTGTATCAGGACCATCCACATCAAGCAGAATATAACTTTCGGAATGCAAAAGACATATGCATGGACTCATGTGATGATTTTATCAATAACACATCAAAATAGGCAATTCTGGACGCACTTCAGGGTTTGGGGCCAGTGGAACACAGTAGCAATTTCAGCGCTCAGTAAATTAGCCGTATCATTTGCTGTAGATATCGAAATACTTTGAACTTGTATCCTGATGAAAGCTAATCTAAGATGTGCAAATCCCTAACACATTTGACAACAAGATTACACAGTGTAGGGGCCACCAAATAATGAACGGTCAAATTCATCATGGTTCTAATTTGACACCAAAAATCTCACAGCAACAAAATAAACCACATGACAGGTTTACACCGACTTTTCTGCAGTAATGTCATGACAGGTTTACACCGATTTTTCTGCAGTCACAGTATGTTAACAGTGTTTTGGAAAACGAAACCAGCTGGAACCTTAAACTCTGGTACAGAGAATAATTTAGTATTACAGCTATGTTCAAGTGCCTGAGTGGGCTAGCACTTATAAGTTTACAGAGTCAGTAATCACCTGAACACCCATATACGAAGCCCATATTATTGTATAAGCTCACGATAGATATGCAGCACAGATCTTTCGCAGTCCCTCCAGTGAGTATTAACAACACCACTGCAAAGAATGTCACAAACATGTTAAAAGGGTAGACAAGGAAAAGAAACACCACTGCGGAAGTTGAACTCGAGGTTCTCGCGGCCGGCATTCCACTCCTCGATCCACCGGTTCTTGTGCACCTCCATGCCGCCACCCATCTTCTCTCATTGAACTGAATCATTGCACAGAAAATGTTGGTATCATATCATAGCTTCTCACTGTGGCAGCAGTCTCTTCTTAGGTTACCAGTTGCTTAGCTAGCGTTCACTATTTGTAAGTAAAGCAGCCACAGTAAGTTAATGACATGTACAAACCTTATTAAATACAACCAGTGACATGTTGATTACGTATTTGAATGGCCACATAGTGCTATACAAGACATATATATGGTCATATGGTTATAGAAAATCTTCACTCTGATTGTCACAAAATATACACCATAAGATTTATGCTTGGAGAGCTTCAGCTGTTATCGGTTCCACCAGGCACCAGTCACAGAATGTACAGTGTGAAAAAAATATATACTATGAAGAGAACATGACAGTTGTCTCTACAATTAACTGAAAGAGTTGTACTTGAGTTAATGTCTGAAGCAAACATGTAAATGTTGTTATAGTGATTAATATATCTGTGAAACTTAATTCGATTACCAAAATGATTTTATTAGCAGTTTTCTGGAGTGCAGAACTCCAAAAAAAGAAAAATCAAACACATATGGGAGCATACTTACAGCGTTTAATTAGTTGCTTCTGAGTTAGACTCTCCAGCCTTTGCTTCAAGGTTTTATTTTCCATGCCCAGCATTATATTCTGCTGAGTAAGAAACTCCATTTCAGCAGACACTTCTATCCCTTCTGACTGCATTATTCAGGCATGAATATTTTCAATGTCAAATATAACACTAAATTGTGGAACAGAAGTAAAAAAACCAGTTGTTGTCTGTGAGGTCACCTGTAATGCCTGGGCTTTTCTCTCAAGCTCTGCAATATACTGGAGCTTTCGAACACGGGACCTCTGAGCATATTGCCTGCAAGCAATATCAAAAAAACAACTTAGATGCATTAAAATATGAAAATGTTTAAGCATGGCTACTACTACGTACAGATTTGGCAAGATTGAAATGTACGATGCCCTAATTTAAATAAAACATCTGACAAAGCATAGTTCCTTACTTTTGACCAATATAACTACACAATTTAAGCACTTTGTAAAAAATACAAAACAAAACGAACAATACGGGGTCTGAACATCAAGAAGTGCTTACCGGTACTGAATTTATGGTAAGGGTGATCCCTTGAAGCCAGATGCTGTTGAAGCTGTGGAAAAAAAAATACGGGGCTTAGATTATGCTAAATATATGGTTAATATGGAAGCACGCCTTGTAAATAAAGAGAATGCATATTAATAACACCTATGCTTTACTAATAGCAGTTTCTGACATAGATACGACATAATGTTGTGACTTGCGAGAAAGAATATTTGATGTATCTAACTAACAAAGTTGAAACTTTGATGTACCTGAAACATTCTCCAGGTGTCAGACAACAAATTTTTCTTGTGTTCTGTAAGGACAACAAAAGGGAATATTAGCTAGAATGTGCTTCTCGGCTCTCACTACTACGAATAAAGCAAGTGTAAATTATAAAGTGACTGTGATAAGATGAACTGGTGTAATCTTAACCACTTATATGAGCATAGTTGCTTTGAGGTATACTCTTGTTTTTGTTTGGGAGACCATAGAGGCATATGCCATGTTAGATGCAAATAGAATCACCACGTATAAAGCAACTGCTCACCAGAATCAACAGCCTTTATCTCTCTAAGAATAGCATCCTGCGACATCAGCGGCTTAATAAAGAACTGTGCAAATCTGCGCAACAGAAACAACCTCATTATTATTCAATAAAGAACCATGCAAATCTGCATAACACATATCACCACCTTATACAATAAACATGCATCAACTGAACAAAAATACTATTGAGGAGACTTACCTATCTAAGGCTTCTTTGAAATTGTCCACGTTAACATCTGCAATCACAATGGAGTAGAGAGGGCTATGGAACCCCAGCAGGGAAAAGCAGGAGCAAGCACACATATAAGAGGCACCGGAGAGGAACGGAGACCCTAAGATGGAACCAGAGAGGACGCCGCTGAGACTGAGAAGAACGGCGGCACACTCATGCAAGCCGGAGAGAACACCGCCGAGCGGAACGGACAGCGGCACAATCGCCCAACACCAACAGGCGTATAAACCAGATGAAATCGCTCAGCGTCGTCGAGGGCGCGGCGGTGGTTGCCGAGGAGGAGGTTGACGTGGGCGCGGTTGGCGAAGAGGACGGAGGCGTCGGGGTCGGGGGCGGAGGCGGGGAGCGGCTCCATCTGGGCGATGGCCTTGGTGTAGCAGTCGACGGCGTCGGCGTAGTGCTTTCGGCCCATCTTGACGAACTGGTTGCCCTGCTCCTTGTACTCGCGCGCCGCCCACTCCTTGATGGCGGCGATGCCGTCCAGGTCGGCCTTCTCGCCCTCCGTCAGGGGCTCCGCCCCGGGATCCATCAGCAGCGCCATGTCCGTCGAGTTGCTCTCGGTGGTTCGGCGGCGGCGCGCGGGGTGGGGAGGAGTAGGCGAGGGCGGAGCGGCGGAGGAGGGAGGGGAGGAGGCCGAAGTCGCCGCGCCCCGCGCCTGGAGCCGCCCTCCATCGCTCGGACCCCCACCAGCGCCGCTGCGCCCGAGGCGCCCACCGCCGCCTCCGCCTCTGCCACCGCTTGGCACCACCGCCTCCTGTTGCTCCCTTCCCCGAATCGAGGCGAGGATCGGGCCGCCATCTCGGCCGAATCGAGGCGAGGAGCCAGTACTCGGCGCTGTACTGCTTGATGAGAGGGTTGTTGGGGTAGGGCGGGCGGGTGCGCGGCGCCGGGTGGTCGGGGTCGGAGGAGACCGGGATGCGGGAGTCGGCGGCGGGGAGCGACCAGTAGAGGTCGAGGAGGCCGTAGTTGAGCGCGCGGGGAGCGACCACCGAGCTCGATCCGGCCGCTCGCGGTCGTTGCGGCCGCCGTCTTCCTCCCGAGACCGCTGCCGCCTCACGTGGACCGTCGCTCTGGTCATCGGCGCGGGGCGGGGGGAGGAGGAGGCGGCGGCGGCGCGGGGCGGGGGGAGGAGGCGGCGGCGGAGGAGGCGAGGGAGAAATCAGCGGAGGAGGCGCGGGGCGGGGTGGCGGCGAGCGGCGCGGGGAGGAGGGGGAAGCGGGGCTAGGGTTAAGGCTGGGGCGGGGAGGAAGGGGGGAGGCGGAGGGAGGGGAGGCGCGGGGGAGGATGGGGGAGGCGGAGGGAGGGGAGGCGCGCGGGGGAGGAGGGGGAGGCGCGGGGGAGGCGTGGGGGAGGCGGAGGGAGGGGAGGCGCGGGGGAGGCGGAGGAGGCGCGGGGGAGGCGGAGGGAGAGGAGGCGCGGGGGAGGAGGGGGAGGCGCTGGGGAGGCGTGGGGGAGGCGGAGGGAGGGGAGGCGCGGGGGAGGCGGAGGGAGCGGAGGAGGCGCGGAGGGAGGGGGAGGCGCAGGTCGAGCGGGGGCGCGGGGTGGAGGGGTACTGCAGATCCATTGAAGGATGACCGTCGGATATGGTTGGGTAAGGAGAGAGAATGGAGGAGAGTTAATCTGGTGCGGACGTTTTTAGGATGGTGTAATTAAGGGTGCATATTGTGGTGTGGACGTAGTTAAGATCATGACTGTGGAGCAGGTAATTGTTGGGTGGATGTAGAATAATTTTAACTGGTGGATTAATAGTGTAGATAGATATGGCCGGCTCCTAACAACAAAATCACTAGATAATCTCCTGCCTAACAATCAAAGCACTAATTGGAAAGAAACTATGCTATCAAACCAAAACGACTGGATATTGGCTTGCGGCCCAAGTGCACATACGTGCACATAACAATCACCATCAATTCACTCTCAATATCTGAAATATCAGAATTTTTTGTACGGATAATCCATTTTTTATTCGAAATTACATAAATATACCCGCAGGAAAATTTTTTACAAAAATAGGCTCCAGTCGCCTAATGGTTCGGCGACTGGAGCCTTTCGCCCAATCAGACGGCGACACAATATCTGTCGCTGCACAGTGGAGCGACTGCATCTAGTCGCTCTTCCGTACGGCGACTTACATGTTGTCGCCGCTCCATTAGACGACTATCATGCAGTCGCCATCCCGTTAGGCGACTATACGTAGCCCTCGTGATTGTTTTAGATTTTGTGAATTTTGTAATGTTCAACCGGTAAAAAATATAGTGAAGTTGTAATAAAAGTTTATGTTCAATGTATATTGTAGGTGTGTAAAAAGTTTTAGAAGCTTTTTTTTATGAAAGATTGAATAGAGAACGATCGATACATACACTGTTAAGTGAGATAGTTTATGTGCGGAGAAGAGATGATAGACTTATTTAAATTTAAATAAACTTCATAATATAACTGTGAGTAACATGCCGCATATTTTTTCATTACATGCATAACATATATAACATCTGCAGCACGCCTCACTCGCCACCCTGGTGTGCCCCGTCACCGCGCTTGCGTCCTCCCATACGGCCTCGCTTGGCCCTCCTACGGTGCAACGGGTTAGGACGATCCGAAAAAGTAAAACGAGTAGGAGGGTGTCTATCCCGCCCCTGCGCTGGTGGAGTCAGCTGCACCTCTGGCTGTGTGCCCTCCGGTGCACCGGGGAGGGCACTGCAAGAGAGAACCTCCAGTGCTGCGTCGGAGAACTGCCCGGGCCACTCCACAAAAAACTGGTCCACATCGTCCTGGGCCAGGGAGACGCCGAGCTGCTGGTAAGTACCTGCAATAGTAATATCGTTAGTTCGTTGCATGTCGTCTTGGGATAAAAACGAGATCAGACGATACGTACCCGTAGCTGGCGCCATCGAGGTAGGAGGAGGGGCGTGCACCCCTGCGTCTGGAAGGGGATGTGCGGAGGATGCGTGAAGTGAGGTGGTGTAGGAGGCTGTGCCCAGGCTGAACCCCCTCGGCGCGATGAGTGCGGTCCAAGTGCTCATCAAACAGCGCGTACTGCCACTCGGAGCCACATCCAGCACGAGTCATACCTGCAAAATTTGTACAATAATTTCAACATTAAATTTTGTACATCTAAATTTCTACACTAAATTTTCTACATCTAAATTTGTACACTAAATTTTCTAAACTAATAAACTAAATTTCTAAACTAAAATTTCTAAACTAATAAAGTAAATTTTGTAAAGTAAATTTCTAAAAAAAAATTCTAAATAAATTTTCTAAACTAAATTGCTAAACTAAAATTTCTAAACTTAATTTCTAAATAATTTTCTAAACTAAGTTTTCTAAACGAAATTTCTAAACTAAATTTTCTAAACTAATTTTCTAAACTAAATTTTCTAAACTAATAAATTAAATTTTGTAAAGTAAATTTCTAAATAAATTTTCTAAACTAAATTGCTAAACTAAATTTTCTAAATTAATTTTTCTAAACTTAATTTCTAAACTCATTTTCTAAACTAAGTTTTCTAAACGAAATTTCTAAACTCAATTTTCTAAACTAAATTGATAAACTAATTTTTCTAAACTTAATTTCTAAACTAAGTTTTCTAAACGAAATTTCTAAACTAAATTTTCTAAACTAAATTTCTAAACTAAATTGCTAAACTAATTTTTTTAAACTTAATTTCTAAACTCATTTTCTAAATTAAGTTTTCTAAACGAAATTTCTAAACTAAATTTTCTAAACTAAATTTCTAACACTAAGAAAAATACGTGGAAATCACGCTTTCCCTCTCCTCTTCCCCTCCTCTTCCCCTCCTCTCCCTCTCCTTCTCCCTTCTTTTCCTTCTTCCTCTCTTCTTCTCCTCTCCTTCCTCTCGCGCGGCCGAACGAATGAAAACAGTAAAGCAGAAGGAATGCGGCCGAGCGGGGCGCTTTATATCACCTCCAGCCGCCGAACCGTTTGGCGACTAAATTTCAGTCGCCCAACGGTGGGGCGACTGCATTGCAGTCGCCAAACGGTTCAGCGACTATAATAAATCGCTGAACGGTTGGTAGATTTCTTAAATGTCGCGGGCTGGTTGGGCGAAAGGCTCCAGTCGCCGAACCATTAGGCGACTGGAGCCTATTTTTGTAAAAAAATTTCCCGCGGGTATATTTATGTAATTTCGAATAAAAAATGGAATATCCGTACAAAAAAATTCTGAAATATCATGGTAGACTGTGTTAGAAATTGGCCCATTTAAACATGGCCTATTTCCTTAATTGCAAAGTATGTATGGTTTAGTACCATATTGTTAAGGTAAGGTGAGGAAGACCGATTTATAAGGTGGAGTCCTCACCACTCCTTAAATATGGATAGAGATGGTATGCGTAAGGTTCTGTCTAGTCACACACGTGCGCGCGCGCACACACGTATTTGTGTATTTTCACGTGACTTGTGACACGCGACCGTGCCGTGACGTGGCATGCCACTTGGCAGACTAAGTCTATCTTTATTTTTGTTGAACCCTGCACCACTCTCTCTCTTTTTGAATGAGATTCAAACATTTGAATGAGGCAGTTACAAGTGAATTTACACTGCTTAATTTGTGATTTGATGAGGCAGTTACCAGTGCATAATTTTGTATAAAATGCAACAGTTACTAGTGAATAACTGCAGCACCCTTAAAAGGGCCTGGAGACGTCCAGGAAAAAAAGAGAGAATTTTGCACCTCCATTCTTCCTCTACTTTCTGCTCTGCGAGCTTGTGCTGTTGTACTGTGCCATCTGAACCTCGTCGACCTTTCTTCCCGGCGTGCACCTGAAAGGAGGAAAAGCGACTATCTCCGAACCATTGCCGCAAAGAGTACTTGCACGGGGCAGCAATAAGGTTTCTGGGCAGCGCATCTGCGTGACCGCTCGCTGCACTGCGTCATCTACGTTCTGCACTGCGTCAAGCATGCGCTACTTCCTATTCTTCATCAGGCGAAAAAGTGAGTCGTTCGCGAGCACGTTCGACTTTGTTACTATATTTTTCTTGCGTATATTCTGAAGTATGATGAGTAGTCTGCTGTTAGTAGTAAGTTTTGCATCACTAATTTATTGTATTTGTCTCCTATTAAAATTTGGAATTAAAATATTATCCACATTTCCAACAGACTGTTAGCTGAGAAGGTAACAGTTCCAACTGATACTAATTGGAAGGGTAACAGTATTTTGTAGTAACTAAAACAGACACGCTTTCTCCATACAAATTCAGTCAACAAAATGTATTTATCTCCCAAGATCATTCTCTTTCACTATTTTGAGCCTATTGAGTTCAGTGGTGAGCAAAAGGTAATATAGAAGTTTGAATAGCCTCTTTTAAAAGTTTCCAGCTATTCCAGCTTATACTAGCTGTTCAATTAGAAGATAAATAAGACTCGTGGTAACTTTTAAGATTTACAGTATTCAACTTCAGCACAAATGCTGTATCTTTTGGGGACGTGAGAGTGATATGTGCGACCAGTTTGTGTGTGCGCGTATCAGTTCTTAACATTTCTCCATGCTGCAAGATGACTTGTATTTATCTCCACCATCTTTTTCAGGCGGGGGTTGCTCTCAGAGGAATAAGCAGGCCACCACTTCTTATTTCAAGATTTCGAGGTTGCCCCGCACCTTATCTCCAATTTCCAGGTTTCTGAAATTCTGGCCATCTCTAATGCTGGTGCTCAGAGGGGTGTTTAGAGGAAAAACCAGTTTTCTTTGCCACGTATGATAAATAGAGGTGCTTAAAAGGTGGAATCGCTGCTTGGCTACGAGTAGATGTTTGGGAATTGCACCGCTCGTAACTGCCGATTCGTCTTGGCAAAGTTGACTGCTGGACCAAGTGTCCCTTGTCCCCAAAGTTGATTCAACCGTGCGGACCGAGCAAAGGTAAGTGCCAGTGGGCAGCACGCCCGCTCGGGCTCGAGCCAGTGCTATCTGTGTACTCGTGTACGTTGATGCGTTTAGTGGTCAAATCGTGTACCTACGCTCTATGAGTTCTTGCATCCATATGAATGTGTGAATATGTGTGATATCATGTATGTGCATACATAGGTGCCTTTGTTGTACTCAAATAAAAGAAAAGTTGATTCCTTTCCACCATGAACCTCTTCTCCAACTCACAGAGAAGGGACTGGCAGCAAGTCCTTTCCTTGCTAGCAAGGGTGAAACCGATTTACCATCCATACCAAGCTCAAGCAAACCAAGACGAAGAGACGTGCGTATCTCCGTTGTTGGACGAGAAGCACGAGCAAATACAAATCTGGTGAGTTCGTCGGCAAACGAACGAGACGGAGGGAGATAGTGCGAGCGAACGGCCTACCGGCGCCGACGCCATCGCTATCGCTGGACGACGCAGTCGAGTTCCCTTGCGGCAAGAGAAATATGGCGTAGCAATGTAGCAGCGGCTCGTCGATTCGGCGAGGTGTCCAAAAATTGGCGTGGCGAGTGGTTGTGGCGGCGTTCCATGAGCTCCGGCGACGCGATCAGTGGTCCATGCTCGAGTAGAGCCATGCTCTGCGGCCATTGAGAAGTAATCGCCGGCCGTTCCAGGAGCTACCGCCTAGCGCCATTGTGTGCACCACAAGCAGCCACTCAGCACTTGTACGAAGGCCCTTAAATGGATGCTCGGTGATGTAAGCACCTTCTTAAGCACCTCTTGCATTGGAGATGCCCATTTTTCACGACGGTCTGCTTTTATTTTTTTTCTTCCCGACAAAACCTAGAACTTAGTAACCTAAAATTACTATATAGATATACATGTATTTGTTCCATAACAATTACAAAGGATAGTGAAATTGTTAGATCATGTGGTTAGGTCTAGAATATTTATAATAAGGAATAATTGATAGGTTTTGTTAAATATCATTCGGTTATTTTCTTCCTAATTATCATCCAGATTTAGGACTGTTGGATTAAAGATCCAATGGTCATGAATTCTCCCCCTTTCCCAAATTCTGCCCTTCCTCCTTGAAAAAAATCTGCCTCTTCAAAAACAAAGAGCCCCTTGATCTCTAATTCAATGATAAAAAATTTGGACGATAGTTAGGAAGAAAACATCCGCGTGATGCCTAGACACTCTCTAATTGATAATATTGCTTGTTAGAGACTAATCTTGTTTCGTGTCTTTTGCTTACCGTGTCCGAGTGTGCAACGTATAAAAGTAGAATACGTATACGTATACGAGTCCTCTTGCCGTGTATATGTATCCGAGTAATAGGTGTCCGTTTCCATTTCTAAGTTATTGCCGTCAACTGGTGTAGTATATAAGGAGGAAAGGTAGGCATGTAATAAGAGAACGTGAAGCGATCGGTTGTGATTGTATACGAGAAGAAGCTAGGAAGTAGCTAAGAGAAATAAAGAAGAAAAGGTGGAGTGGTTGGTCTCCGGAGGAAATCGCGTTCTGTTGTTTCTTCGTTCAAGTCAACGACTAGATAAATTTTGCTTGGTTGCATTGCATGCATGGAGACGACAAAAGAGTCACGGCGAGAGTAGGCGGCTCCATCATGAACGCATCACGTCGGGCGGAGGGAACCCAGCAGGAGGACGTGTCCCACACAGGAGCAGGCGCAAATATGCCGTCTCGTGCGGCGTCGGAAGGAGCACGCATTCGAAGGATCGAGGGAAAAATTCTAGTAAGTGGTATTAGATCCTATTGATCTTGGTAATATCTGAAGAACATGGGAGAAGCATTGATTTCGAGCGTTCGGAGTGGGCTGATCTCTCTTCAGTACCTTCTCTTGACGACCGACAATTACCCGGTGTGGGCAATGAAGATGAAGGCGAACATGTGCACCTAAGAAGTCTGGGGTCCAGTCGATCCAAAGGGAAAGGACAAGGAGGTGGACGATAATTTGGATCAGACAGCTTTGGCTATCATCTATCAAGCAGTGCGCTCTCTCGTTCTCCTGAGACCTTTCACCTCCTCCTCTCGTTCTCCAGATCTGGCCCCCTCCCCCTTCTCCGGCAGCCTCGCCGGCGTCGAGGGGGAGGGGGTCCCACCCGTGGAGCACATAGACTTTCCTCTCCTCCTCCTCTCGTAGCCGCCGGCTCCCTGGCGGCGCGAGAAGCTCAAGAGAGCAGGCGGTAGGGGCGGGCGGCGGCCGAGCTCAGTTTCGACCGTGCACAATGGCTTCGGGGCGGCGGTCGGCGGCGCCAGCGCGGGCGCGGGCGCGGGCGTGGGCAGCCGGTGCGGCTTCGGCAGCTTCGGGCCGGAGGCGGGCGACGGGCCGGTGGCTTCGAGGCGGCGGGATCGAGCGGAAGCGTCGACCGGCTTCGTGCGGTCACCCTCGAGCGCGGGGTGTTGAGGCGGCGGCCGGCTCCGAGCGGGCGGCAGGGCGTCGGGCCCGGAGGCGGCGGCTCCCGTGCGCTTCCCGGCGGAGAAATCGGTGTTGCGGCCGGCGGACGTTCTCAGGGTCCTCGTCGACAGCGGCGTCATCCTCCTCGGTCTGGCGCTGTAGAACCGGATGGATGGCGCCGGTTGCGCGCCCAACAGGGTCACGTACAATGTGATCATGGGCGGGCTGTGCAAGCGCGACATGTCGGGGGATGCGCTCAAGATGTTCGACGAAATGCTCAAGAAGAGATCGTGCCCAGTGTGAAGATCTACGCGGTCCTGCTCTCGTCCCTGTGTAAGGCAGGGAAGATTGAGGACGCTGGGCGGATGATGCGGTCATGGAAGGAGAAGGGGTGCCCGCCGGACGAGGCAACGAATTGAGTGGGCTGTGCAAGTCACAATCGCAGCCGCACCTGGATTTCCTCACTGGGCGCGCTTGGATCCGTGCGTGGGAGATTTCTTCCCTGGATCTGCTCAGTGGTGGCGCATAGGCGTCGCTTTGTGGTTTCTTCAGTGGCGGACTTTGCAGGGAGCGACTCGTCGTAGAGTTCAAGGGTGGCTATGCCATGGCCTTGAGACACGCAGGTCCCCGGTGGGTTGGTGGCGGTCTATTTTGTGAGTGGGTAGTACGTGGGGTGCTGTGGAGGTGCTGGTGAAAACCTTACCGGTGATCTTACCGGTCTCGACAACGATGACGCCTTCGGGCGCCATTTTCCTTCCTGGAGGTGTTATCATGGTGCCCCATAGCCCTCATGTTTACTGATCTCCAGGTGAAAACCTTGCCTCGGTGAGGCGGGCGGCGTCGGCGACTCTCGTCGCCTCCTTGGAGGCGTCGCCTCGGAGGTCTTTCTTCACGCACAGTAGACCGAAGGTTAGAGGGCACGGTCGGAAAAGGATAAGGGCTTGGTTGAAAATAAGGACGGAGAAGAAGTTATGAAGCTTAGTCTTTCTAGCTTTTTTTTATAGTTCTTAAGCTTTATTTCTTGTTGTTTTATGCTCCTCAGGTTTTGAGGAATTGAGCCTAAGAGCTCGTGTATCTGTTGGCTGTGTATATCCCTCGTGGATACAGAGGCCGGATTTTATATCCTTTATCTAAAAAAAATCTATCAAGCAGTGCTAGATTCGATGATGCATCAGCTTATTGGCAAGGAGACGGCACAGGAGGCATAGGAGGCGCTTTAGACGATGCGCGTGGGAGTTGATAATGTGAAGGAGATGCGGCTTCAGAATTTGCAAAGCGAGTTCGAGAATCTCAAGATAGGAGAGTCCCAGTCGGTGGACGAGTTCATCGGCAAGCTGACTTCATTGTACAATCAAATCAACTCTCTTGGTGACAAGATGGAGAAATCTGTAGCAGTTTAGAAATATCTGCGCGTGCTTCCAGAGAAGTACATATCTATTGTCACCACACTTATGTACTCCTCTGACCTGGATAAGAAGAAGATAGAGGAGATCACTAGCTCTCTCAAGACGCATGAGGAGTTATTGAAGGGGTTTCAGTCATGTAACAAGCAGGGATCCCAGACTCACACCAAGCAAGCGTTGCTAGTAAAGGGAGATCCAAGAGATGGTCATGGCTCATCAAACAACCATGGGAGGTGGCGCGGTCGAGGTGGCTAGAGTGGTTGAGGCGGTAGAGGTGGCCGTGTAGACAAGGCTAGACAAGACGATGGTGATAGATCCCATGATAAGTCACATGTCAAATGTTTTGAATGTGGCGAATACGGGCACTACACGTCAGAATGCCGCAGCCATATAAAGTGTTTCAACTGTAACGAGCACGGACACTATGCTTCGGATTACTGAAGCAAGAAGAAGAACGAGGAGGTGAACCTCGCCCAAGATGAAAAAGAAGATGACAAACCAGGACTATTTCTCTTCTTATATGTTGAAAAGGCGCCGGACATGATGATGCTGGATGAGGAGAACGTAGTTCCAAAACTACGCATGAAATAAGGTAGCTATGATCACACAGATCAGTGATACTTGGATAATGGAGCAAGCAATTATATGACGGGAGATTGCTCCATGTTTCATGAGCTCGACGAGAAGATTTGGGGCAAGGTCAAGTTTGGTGATGGATCTACAATAGAGATAAGGGGCAAAGGGACGATGATATTGCAATGCAAGAACGGAGATAAGAAATTATTGACAGGGATTTACTATATACCAAATCTGTGCAACAACATACTTAGTCTCGGGCAGATGACAGAAAGAGGGTGCAGGGTGGTGCTGCAGGATGAGTTCTTGTGTGTAAGTTGTACAATATTTCATTGAAAACTTGTAAATCGGTTTGTCTGAAGAGCAGCCTAGAGGAGCTGAGCGATGACATAGAACATGATGGCTCACGTCAAGGCGGTGTGCCTCATGATGTAGGCATGCATGTAGTTGCAGGCGGCCCCTTCAGAGGTGCATGTGGTGCACATGGAGGTGCGGCTAACGCAGGAAGTCAAGGCGGTGGGCCTCCAGGTGAAAAAATGCACAAGGTTCAAGAGAAAAACTTGGAGTACAGGTTGGTTCAGTTTTTTATGGTTTTACAAAGGGAACGCGGGAAACGTTGGAGACAAGAGTTATGGGTGGTGCAGCCTCAGCTGAGGTGTACATAGAAATAGTCTGTCCAAGAGAGAGGAGCGGGAGGCTCAGGTAACAGCGAAGCCAAGGCGGTTGAGGGAGCAGGTGCTCTAGCCCAGGCAAGCATGCAAGGAAGGATGGGTTCATTTTAGGTATGAGGCGCGGCAAGTGTCAGATTATGCGAGGCTCAGAATGGAGCAAGCGTAGGTGGTAGAGCGGTGATGGCTCAGGAATTAACGGCGCACAAGAGTGCAGGTGAAAGGAAAAAGCGGAAGCAAGAGAGAAAATCGGCGTGATCAAGATGAAGAAACAAGATTAAGGAGGTGGTTGTTAGAGTCTAATATTGTTTCATGTCTTTTGCTTACCTTGTCTGAGTGTGCGACATATAAGGTAGAATACATATACGAGTCCTCTTGCTGTGTATACATATCCGAGTAATAGGTGTCCGTTTCCGTTTCTAAGTTATTGCCGTCAACTAGAGTAGTATATAAAGAGGAAAGGTAGGCATGTAACAAGAGAACATGAGGCGATCGGTTGTGATTGTATACGAGGAGAAGCTAGGAAGTATCTAAGAGAAATAAAGAAGAAAAGGTGGAGCGGTTGGTCTCTGGAGGAAATCGTGTTCTGTTGTTTCTTCGTTCAAGTCTACGACTAGATAAATTTTGCTTGGTTGTATTGCATGCGTGGAGACGATAGAAGAGTCACGACGGGAGTAGCGGCTCCATCATGAGCGCGTCACGTTGGGCGGAGGGAACCCAGCAGGAGGACGTGCCCCACACAGGAGCAAGCGTAGATATCCCGTCTCGTGCGGCGTCGGAAGGAGCGCACATCCGAAGGATCGAGGGAAAAATTCTAACATTGCTTATTAATATTATTTGAGGCATGTGTAGACTAATGTTGGTAGTTGGGAAGAACTTGCGCTAGAAAAAATGTTGATTTGGTCTTTTATGTGCATGATAACTCGGAGGCCATCATGGTTTACAGTGAGGACTAGGAGATGGCTTAGTGCAAAGTCATGGTCGAAAAGGTCAAAGATGCTGGAGGAGACGGTCATGCTCGAGTTGGAGCGCATGCAGCTTAAAGAAGGACGATGCGTGTTGGAGCTATGGCGATGTGGTGGCAGTGCGATCCGGAGGCTACCGCATGTGACAAAAGTGGAAAATCTATGTTACGGAAGGGGTTTTAGGTAAAAGTAGTGGCTCAAAAGCCTGCTAGAGCCGGTAATTGGCCTGGTTTGATTAGGGTTAGGAAATCAGAGTTGGTTTCGATAATAGAGTTCGGATCGGATTGTTGGTTTTTTGAGGTGTGGCGACTCCGCATATGAAGATAGCATATATGTTGGCCTGCATGTATTCGGTGGAGACGCTCTGGCCGTGACTTGGTGATGAGATAGGAGATTAGATTAGGTGAGAAACTAATCCGGCTGAGGGGGTTCGGCTGCGATTTTGGAGCTATTGGCCGAGAGCTATAAAGACGGGATATGCTTTGACCGTGAGGAGAAATGATGGGCGGCTTGTGGAATTTGTGATTGCTTGCTGCGTGAGTTTTTTCCTGGCTGCATGCATTGCTTGTTTTATTGATTGTCACTTGTGCCCAAATTTCCTTGCCACTTGTCCTCTTCCGTGCTTTTGGGCAGTATATGAAAATGGAGGGGTCTTGTGATCTTCGTTTCATTATCTGGATCAAGGTTTCAAAACCCGGAACCTAAAGAAATTCCAGCCGGCCGCCGGTAACGGTAACCGGTCGGTTACCGGAAAAATCGGCAAAGAACCAGTCACAATTTGAAAATCAAAACTTGAATTTTGGATGTTTAAAACCGGTAACCAGAAAAACCGGCTGGTAACCGGAAAAACCGGCCAAAATTCGAAAATTAAAAATTAATACTGCCAGTTTTTTCCATTACCGGTATCCACCAAAAGAAATGGTAACCGGTAGTTACCGACCGGTAACCACCGGGATTTTGAACCCAGATCTGCATGCGTGGGATTCCTAGTAGACGGATAAAGAATTGTTGGCCTTGCTTGTTGATCCGTGTGCTCCATTAGGTGTATCGGCTGCTACAGTAAAACTAAAGTATTTGAGCGCTACTTACTACAGTATGCTACAGTACTAGATAAAAATATTTTTTTGCTGTTTTTTGTGTGCTTGTTGTGGTTAGCAGGTTAAAAAAAATCAGGAGACACAGATTGTGAGTAAAAGTTTTTGCTGTGGATTACAATCATTCACTCTCTTTGATTGCTATTTACGATCATACAGAAACAGTGGTACTGACTGAACAAAGTGGGGATGCAATTGATTGAACGTCAGTTGCATTTTTCTGTCAGGTCTGAACTTGACACCGATGGACACCTTCACTTACGTGTTGCTTTCTCAATGACAAAAGTAAGGGATTTCTACCTGCATTTCAAAACAATTCTATGAGCTTCAACTCACTACTAAATCAAAGTATCATAAGTAAATTTAAGAAAGAAATTTAGTCAAAACCCAAAAGCACAGTAAACATTTAAAATTGCTGCTGAACTGGCTTCACTTAAAAGGCCACAGCTGTTTTGTTTATTTCAGGTCATGAATATGAAACATATGTGTGATAACTTCTTGTCAAATCTCACTTATACAGAGCAACACAATAATCACAGCAGCTCCAGCTTCATAAATATGTAATAGATCTCCAAATCATATCGGTAAACTGTCATATAACACTTTTATGTTATTTCAAACTAAAGTTATCTCAAAACGCGGTTCTTTGCACAAAGCCACAATAATTGTTCAGCAAATCCTACATCAATTCTGCTGCTTGGGACTTGGAACTTGCTGATTTAAACCTTGAGGTGTTGTAGCTAACTGGATGTATCACATCTCACTGTCCAAAAGCCGAATTGAAGCAATTCAAAGAATTGCTGAAGATTCTATTTAAGGGTACATTAATAATCCTATTTCAAGTTATGTGTTCCTCATCTCAAAGTCTGAGAATATTATCTCATAACAAGTTACCTCTTCATCATATGCAAGTCTATGAACAGTCCTATAAAAGAGGCTTAATATACTCATAAAACTGAGCACCTATCTGTATGAAGCTTGTAGATTATCGAAATAAATTTAAAGAATTCAATGATAGTAACTTATCCACCAACCTTCATGTTATCTCCCTCCAGAGCTTTGAAGATGCTGATGTCACAAATAGCATATTCCGACATTCTCAGTCCAGATTGCAAGGCCCTAAACATGGACAATTCAGTTCTTCAAGATCTGGTCTTGATTTTGTACATATTAAACTCCATACTTGGTGTCAATTTGAGCATTAAGGCACCAATGAGCAGATATCTCCATATAGCTGTACCTCGTAAGTGAATAATATAATAAAGACGACTACTGAAAAAATATGTTGTTTTGCCCCCCGCCCACACAGTGTCATTCCTCTGCAGTTGAAGGCTTATTTGGTAAGGATGTTAGGTTTTCACAGCCAACAATAGAGAGGGTTTCCAATGATGAGAAGTCTCCCGGGCATGACTGAACTAATCTCAAATTGTCACAGAATCGAATATCTAGATGCCTAAGTTTATCGAGTTGCCCTGATAGGACCTCAAGCTTAGGGCAGTCCGAAATAATTGCTGTCCTCAGGGATGAGGGGAGATTAAAAACCTCTACCAAGCTTCCACAGTATGCTATTCTTAGATAATCTAAACATGGTAGGGGATGATTCCTTGTTAATGGTAATGGATCTGGCACAGTTGTGGTTGCAGTAAGTTCAGTGAAAGATTCTACTATTGCCGGGTTGTTCTGATGTTCAACATAGTGACTCTTGATTTTTAAATCCTGATTTCCCCATATAAACTCAAGGTTAGGGCAACTCCAAATGTGTAATTCCTTGATATATAAGGGAAAACTGAGGAGCTCTACTAAGCTTTGACAACTTATTATTGTTAGAGACTCCATACATGGTAGAAGATGATCTCTTGCCAATGATAATGATTCTCGTGCACTTGCAGAGGCAATAAGATCACTACAAGATTCTGATAGTGTTAAATCATCTTGGTGTTCAACATACCAACTCTCACTTTCAGCACCCTGCTTACCCCATATAAACTCGAGCTTACGGCATCTCTCAATATATAATTCCCTTAGTGATGGAGGAAGGTTCAGAACCTCAACCAAGTTTGGACAATCTTTTAATTTCAGAGATTCCAGACATGGTAGGAGCTGATTTCTTGCTGATGCCACTTCTTCTAGAGCCTCTGCAGATCCAGTCAGATTATTGCAACAATAAATTGTTAATCTCTTCAAGGATACCAAGCATTGGAACTCTTTTAATGGCCAGTATATGAGTTCATCACAACATATGATTTCCAGATGTCCAAGGTTTACAAAACATCCCCAAATTGTGTGGAAGAAATAGCATCCACGTAGCTCCATAGCTGCATGACAAGCTCTATCTCTATGATTCCATTCCTCCTTACCATCTATCTGTTGAATGGAACATTGTACATGTGAGGGAGAAGAAGGTGCAATTTTCAATCTCACAGTGGACAGTGTGGTCATATATCTGGCTATGGATAACCACATCTGGGGCCTGTCTTCAGGAAATACTAATACTCTCAGCCTTGGTGCTTCGGGTAGAGTTGACAATTCTGGACACTCCGTAATATTGGTATTCTCAAGCAGAGGAAATATTGGCTGTTCTCCTTGTCTTTCTTCCTGTGCCCCCCATCTCTTCAAACTCTTCAAATTATTTAATGTGAGTTTCTTTAGTACTGGAAATGCCGAGCATGCCTTATTACCACTGCAGCAAGAGGATTCTCCAAGCATTGGTGGTTCCAGTAAGTTTGTCAGCTTAGTGCAACTCTCAATTGACAGTTCCTCTAGAAGGGGAAACAATAGTTGTTGTCCATACCTTCCTTTTACTTCCCGCCATCTATTGAAGCTCTTCAAATCAATTAATATAAGTTCCCTCAATTTTGGAAATGTTGAGGATATAAAATAGTCTCCATAATCAATGCATAGGCATTGCAACCTGTCCAGTCTTTCTAAATGAAGAACTTGAAGAGCTGGTAATTGCCACAATTGAGGAAGCCTCTCACACATTGTGCAACTGACTAGCTGGATCTTGATTAGGTCTTGCATCATACTAATATTTGTCATCCAAGATGGAAACCTAGAGCTTCTATAGGAATCCACCCATAGAACCTGAAGCCCTCTGTTAGGAGTAAAAGCATCTAACACCTTCTCATGAAAATCTATAACCTCATTGCAGTCATCCTTCCATGCAAAAGATAGCTGGGTGAGGTCCTTTTTACCCCAATGATTGGACATTGTCACATCTGCTTCTGTTACATTTTCTAGATGGCAGAGCTGCAGTTGACCTCGAAGGTTCAGGTGCCTAAGTTCTCCAATGTTACTACAACCAGAGCTACAGCCTACAGCAAAATATGTAAGTGTCTGTAGGCAAGTTAATTGTCCAAGGTTTGGAGGCATGCACTTTAAGGACAGACATCCATCAGTATATAGGTGCCGAAGGCCAGTCATGTACTTCATATCCTTTGGAAGTTGACCAAGGCATTCACAACCGGAAAGATTCAACGTTTGTAGGTTATACAAAATGCAGATTTCTTCAGGAAGTGCTTTAATATGACAGTTTTCTGAGAGGTCAAGATACCTGAGGTGCTTCAAGTGCTTTGGTCTAACTGGAAGTCCGCTTAATCTGTAGTAACAGAGTTGCAATGCTCGAAGGGAAGTGCATTTTGACAAATGCGGTAGGGAACTGCTAGTGTTCATACTACATAGCAGTGTTTGGATACCTGGATATCTTTTCTTCAGTGAAACACTCAAGAGAGTTTCGGGACCATAGGATGACAAGAACAAATGTCGAACAGTATTTGGCAAAATCTCGATACAGTTAAGCCTCTCAGCTATAGTAACACATTCTTTTCCCATAACTGACATTGCGACATCATGCATAAGATCATGGACCCTACATATAGTTCTGTAGCTGATTCCACTTCCATCCTTGTTGATCGGTACCTGGTTCACATCTTGAAAGAATGATCTTGAAGCAAGCTCATTGAAAATTTGTTTACCTGTTGTTTCTGGGCGGATTGCTTCTTCTGATGGGATGAAGTCATTCGCCATCCATAGCAGTATCAGCTTTTCCACATCAATCACATCATTTTTCGGCAAGACAGCACAAAAAGCAAAGCATTGCTTCATGTGCGAGGGTAAATCATCGTAGCTGAGCTTGAGTATAGGTAAAATCCCACTCTCCTCATCACAAATACTGCTTTTCGTTAATACAGCTCTCCATTCTTCCACGCTTTTTCGGGTGCTTAACACAGAGCCCAAGGCTTTTGCGGCTAAAGGGGACCCTTGACATCTATCCACAATCCCCTTGCCAATTTGAACTAGCTCATCAGGCTTTTGCTCTTCTAAACCAAATGCTCTTTTTTCAAATATTGCAAGCAAATCATTTTTATCCATCCTTAGCAACTGATGGGCTTTGGCTGTTCCCATGATTTGAGCTACCCTTTCATCACGAGTTGTCATCAATATCGCACTCCCAGCACCACCATATTGTTGAGGACAGTATTTTAGCTTTGCCCACTTATTGGTGTCACGATTCCATACATCATCCAAAACAAGGAGGTACCTCTTTCCACTGACTTCTTGCTGGAGCTTCTCCAGTGCACTTTCACAATCTTTCTCAGTGGACATGCTGATCTTGTTAGCAATGTTTGTAACATCAAAATCATCCAACACACAAACCCACCTCTGGAGCTGGAAATGCTTTTCTATATCAGGATCATTGTAAATGGTCTGTGCAAAAGTGGTCTTACCCAAGCCACCCATTCCAACAACGGGAAGAACCATTAGATCCTTATTTGCAGCACGGGCAAGTAACAAGTCAACAATCTGCCGCTTCTCTTCTTCCCTGCTGACAATATTCTCAGAGTCAATGATGATCGAATCTGTCTGCCGCCACTGCTTCGACGATGGCATTTGTGGTCGATATTTGAACCCAAAGGCATTCATCTCAGCGACAAGGACTTCGATGGTCTGCACAATCCTGCGCAACTTCTTGCCCATCTTGTAACGGAACACAATAGGGTTGTGAACAGGAAGGAGCCTTACTATATCAGTGCTGAGATTTCTGTAGTGCCCCTTCCTCTTGGCTTCACGGCGG
Organism: Dendrocalamus latiflorus; assembly: GCA_017311315.1. NCBI lineage: Eukaryota > Viridiplantae > Streptophyta > Magnoliopsida > Poales > Poaceae > Dendrocalamus > Dendrocalamus latiflorus. The sequence goes on from CM029669.1 coordinate 21,683,833, forward strand.
AGCGCTTCGTACTTGAACTCATCAAACACGTCGTTAGCTTTGTAAGCGACATCCTTGAGTGCTTTGAGCCAAGCACTCACCCCAGGTCGGTGAGATCCCTGCTCCTCTGCGTCAATGATGACGTCCAATATGGCTGGCAGCTTGCGCTCCAGAATCGTGAGCTGCTCCTCCATACCATCCATCTCCTGGTATTGCCGCAGAAGATAAGTAGACACCTTCTGGTTCACCATGGAGATGAGGGGGCCCAGCAACATGGTTGTTGCCATGGACGCCAATATTGCAGAACACGAACACCCTCACTCAGGTCTCAGAGTACCAGCAAGAGACCAACAATGAGATGCTCAATAAGGTGGATTGTTTAGTGTGTGTCTGTATCTGTGTGCAGAAGTTTTGAACAACCTAAATACAAGGGAAAGTGAAGGAATTGATATTACTTGGAGGTTGGAGGGGGAAAAAATAAATGTTTCCTTACCTTTAGGTAAAGCAAACACGTCTGTTGACTTGACTTAATGTTGGAGTTAGTTTATTGTCAAATTGGGACCCCACCAGTGTGGAACGCTCTTCCATTATTAAGTGCACTTATTGGTTGCTGAAGTTGCACCATGATTGTGCAGTGCCGTGGACTTAGGCTTGCTGGTGAGCACTTTGTAGCCAAACCGTGAGTGCAAGCTCATTCAGAATCTTTTACTGAAGACAAATTTATTTTAGTGGTTTTTTAGAAAGAATATTTTAGTAGGTTTTAGCTCCCTCCGGGTTCTAGTTTTGGGCTTGCTGTGAATAAATTAGGCAAGTACTTGGGTTCTTTTGTTTTACTTGTTATTCAAGAACCAGGAATGGGAAATTATTGTTCTTTTTGGCTGCGGCTTGTGGCTTGCTGTGAATAAATTAGGCCTGTTCTTTTTTGCTGCGGCTTGTGACTTTTGGGCTGTTTGTACGATAGATTACAGAGTAACAAAAATTCACATACGGTTTTTACCGATATAAATGAAGTCAGTAAAATATGTAATATAATTAATTAGTAGACCCTATCTTAAAAAAATACTCCGTTTAAAAGTTAGTTACTGTAGAAAAGCTGAAAAGCAGTTTTTAAAAACTGAAAGGAACAAGGCCTAAGTAGGGAGCAACTGCAGTAAATAAACTTTAGGGCGTCGACAAAAGACAGTTAGTTGTGTTAACCGTTTTTGGCATGGCCGCGCTAATACTGTGATCACCAGTACATACACGGTACAAATTAAGGAGCACTCCGCTCAGGGTTGCGGCATCCTCGCAAACACCTCACGGCTGCGCGAGTGTTCCTGTACCTTGCCGATTTAAGAGGATAAGATGCGGATCTTACCGAAATGACGTGGTTGGCGCTCCGCGCCCGCGCGCTTCTCATCTGAAAGGAGCCCCTTGAGCAAATGCTGCCTCACAGCGGGGATCGCTGGTTTTCTCGACTTGAACGGTGGGAGTGAATGGCTGGTCCCTTGATTTGGGTGTCGCTCGATTAGACTAAAATAACTTGACTTATGATTGAAATTGTTCTATAGGTAACTGAAATTTCATTCTAACCGATAGTGGCTTATTTGACATAATTAAATTTAAAAAATTTTAAAAATAGAAAAAAACAAGTTAACCCATCACAAACAATACAAACAAATAAAAAAATGGCAAAAAAGCTCCAAAAAAAGCTAAAATGCCAGAAAAAGATGAAATTTAGGAATAGTGAAAAATAAGCCAGAACCCAGAAACTCAAGCCGAAATGAGCGGGGTTTTGAATACTTGCATCGTCAGAGTGACATGTGTGGGGCTTTCTTCAAGACATTGCGGGAGGTTGCCGGTGAGATGCTCTCCTGGTGGTGGGGTTAAGTTGGGATTGCACGAATCTCCCAGCGTCATCAGTCAGTGGCGAATCTAGCATGAAAAATGAGGGTGGGCTAAAAAAATATACATTCTTCTGTAAGATCATAAACTTTTCGTAGAATTGTTGGCCCTACACCTCGAATGACAAAACTAATTTGTAAGAAACATAGTTTTATATTCTTGTGCAATCAAATTCATAATTTCATATATTGCTAATCAAAAGTACAACACTATTTCTAATAAATTGCTAATAAAGTAGTCAACTAATTGAGAAATGAGACAGTGAGATTGGGTTGCAAACTTACAAATTGGTTCGTGCGTTCGGCTGTACGAAAGAAAGAATCCGGGAATAGTATTCGGCGTACTCGCCAATAGCAACTGAGCATCCAGCAGCAACTTCTTCACACACGCCTTCAGGCTTCAGCGGTTCAGCACTTTAGTCTTCAGCCTGTCACGCACAGACGCGCCTTCGCTTCCGCACTTCGAGTCTTAGACCCCCGTCCCCAGTCCCCAGCGTAGCCGCAGCCCACAGAGCATCCACCGACTCCGCCCTCGCCGAGTCGCCATCAGTTCGTGATGGCGCGACCGCGCGACCCCGCCTCCAGGCAGCTCCGGCCTCCCCGCCCCCGGCTCAGCCGCTCAGCGTCTCCCCTTCTCAGTCCACGGCTCCAGATCTCGTCTCGGCGCTTCCGGCTCCGGCCTCCCCGCCTTGGCGCCTCCGGCTCCGGCCTCGGCGCCTCCAGATCTTGTCGTCGTTGGCACCTCCCCGCGGCCCCGCCTCCAGATTTCGGATTTGGGGAATTTTCGGACACGGGAACAGGCCATACCATGTGGATCGGTGGGGATGTGGGCGGTGGGCCGGTGGGCGGACCACGGACGTGAAATGGGCCTGGCTTCGATGCTTCTTCGGCCTTGCTTCATCAGCCCTTCTTGTTTGCAATTTCAATTCTTGTTCTTCACTTCCACACTTCCACGGTGTGATGAAGCCGGCGCCGGGGTCGGGGAGCCAGGAGCCCTGCCTAGGGGGGGTCTCGGTCAACCGGTGGAGGGTAGGCTTCAGCCTGATGAAGCCTACCCAGTGGATTCGCCCCTGTCATCAGTGGGTCAAGACAAGTCTTACGAGCTCTCCAGCATGTCATTCTATACGACCGACAACAACGACATGAGGTGGTAAATAGTGCCAACATCGTCAAACATATCTTTAAATCTTTTTTCAAAGTAAAATACAAGTTTTTCACTCTAATAGCTGTTTAAAGTTATAGAGATCAGAAACTAATTAAGCACCCATAAGAAAATATTCAAGAAAAACTGAGCCAAATAAGTGCAGACATATCCAGGCGATCTGACCATAGTGCAAAGGATAGTCTTGACTGTGTAGAGTGGTATGTGGTCTTACCTCTCCTCCTGACGGTTTAACTGGCATTGGGCGGTTTGACCTCTCGACAAAATTAGCACAACAGCTAGAGAGAGAAATTTATACAACTTTCAAATCGTATATCCAATCACTTCAAATTTGACATGTACCTTCTCTAATATATCGGAAACATATTCCAATCAAAACTCAAGAAGATCATTCCAAAGTTGCGATATTTTAAATTTGAAAGGTCACACCAAAATCAAGTTAAACACAAGAACTTGAATCAAGACTTACTTGTGAGTAAAGGATGGTCAAGATGACTTTGGATCTACTCCCACATGTCCTAGCAAGCCCTAACAACAGAAAGAACCCAATCCAAAAGCCCTCAAGATCAAAACCCCCAAATCACCCTTTCTTGAATAAAAAGCAGGCAACCACAGGAACTTGTTATAGAAGTTGCCTAAATGGATGGGATCTAGTTTTTAAAAATATCTTCATTACTTACACGTCTTTAGTACAAAGTAAAATCAAGAATAAAGAAAAAACACTAAAAACAAAGCCAAATCAAGATTTCAACTCTTAATAAAGAGGAGAAATATTCCAACGAATTTTAGATATCTATTTATACTTGGAGATGAATATTTATAGCCACTCATAACGCCCAAAGATGACAAAAAGCACAAAACAAAGAACCACAACTCATCTATCAAAGATTCTCTCTAAGAACCATAACCACCTCCACTTAGTTTCCTAGAGAGCTCACCTAACTCTTGGAACTCACCTCACCTAACTCTTTGAACTCACCTCCATATATAGTAGAGGCTTACAAGAAACTCTAATCAGCACATCTAGTTGGGTTTTATCTACTTATATAGTCTAACATGTTAACCTAACACCTTACTGGGTTTTATATTCACACATGCACGCCTCCCAAAGGGCACACAACCAGTAATCTGCTAGTAAATCGACACATGATCCACTTAAGATTTTCAGCACATCCTTGACCTAAACCACCTCTATTGAACCTCCTAACGCCGTGGTTTGATCAAGTCTCAACTTTTCGATAGCAAAAAGACCATTTTGCCTCCAAATCACCTTCCATGAAGCTTCGCGTTCCCTTTGCCTTGACGCAGCACCGTACCTCATCTTCAACTCCATATAACCTTAATGATTTGTAGTCAAGCCTCTCATGCATCCGAATTCCACCAAATGTCCCCGTTTGCAAATGGCCCTAAGTCACCCAACGCGCTACATGCCTCTCCAAACACCACGATGGCACCCAGCTTCTCTGACCGTCTTGGGCTTTAGCTCTTCCCTGAGCTTAGTCCTAATCCACGTTACTGTTACTCGTCATGTTCACCACCGGTAGCTTCTGGTTAGTTCCTTGTCTTCTCAACTTGGAACCACTCTGCTAGTTGTCGAAACCCGAATATATAAATCCGGACTCTCCTATGCATTCTGCACCAATTTAGAATCACATTAGTACGCACAGTGGAAATATAGATAAAATATCAACCATTATTATGATTAACTATGAAAGACGAAAATATTATTAATTACTAAAGTAATGACCTTATGGCCAAACTTACAAATAGTAACCTGAAGGGTTTAGAATCTAGCAACGAAAATGAAGAATAAATATAGTGGTCATTCGACATGCCCACAGGCAATCGATTAGGAAGTGAAGTCATAATCTAAGAAGTCATCGAAGAATCCTCTGTTGGACCGGATGGCAACAAATGGGGGAGGGTGAATGGTGCCTTCTTAAAATTTTTCCCTAAATATTATAGGTTTTATTCTCAGATAACTAGGAAGTTACAGAGAACATCACCTTTTCCCAAAGTCACAGATCAAAAAGACTCAAGAAATCAAAGTTCGATGAAATCCTTAACACCGGCAGTCTAACCTCTTCACAGGGGGCAATCTACTGCCATGGTCACACTGGTCTGACTGCAAAATCAGCAAATGAACAGTGTTTCAGCCCGATTTCAAATATGAAAATCCATGTAAATTTTGATCGGTTGATCCAATGACTTGAAACTTTGCAGATTGGTTGATCCAATGACTTCAAACTTTGCATGCAACTTCTCTATGATGTCAGGAACCTATTCGAAAATCTTTGGCTTAACACCGGCTGTCTAACCTCTTTCACAGGGGACGGTCTGACTACCATGGTCACACTGGTCTGACCGCAAAATCAGCAAATGAATAGTGTTTTCAGCCCGATTACAAATCCGAAAATCCATGTAACTTTTGATCGGTTAATCCAAATGACTTGAAACTTTGCATGCACCTTCTCTAGAATGTTAGAAACCAATTCCAATCAATGATCAAGAAAATCCTTGCCAAATTTATGTTCTTTTTACGATTTAAGGAAGAGTGCACAAAAATTGATAAAAAGAGAGAAATTTCGATTTGTTCCTGCTCGTGAGTTCTAGATGGCCTAGGTGAATTGGGATGAGTTCTCACATATAATAGCAAACTAGAACACAGCATGAATTCAACCCAAAACACCCACAAGAGCAAAACCCAAAAATAACAACTCTCTTTTGAAAAACCGAGCAAACTCAATAACTTCTTTTAGATGATATCTAGATAGATGGGATCTTTTCTCCAGAAGACACCTCTACCTCTTATACATCCTTGGCACTAGAAAAGCTCAAAAGAAGAGAAATCCAAGCAAGAAAACCAAGAAAATCAAAAGCACATGAGAAAATTCATGACACAACTCACTTGGGCAAAGTTTGGATGTTCATTTCATTTGGAGAGGTATGTTTTACGGCCAATCCCTCAAGGCAGTAGAGCTCTAAACCTGGAGCACATACACACAAAGCTTCAACCCAAAGAACTCTAATCTCACATAGGAGGGAGGAAGAGCTAGCCACCAAAAGGCTTAGCTAACCTCCTCAAACCCTAGCCCTTGCATGTCCTCCCTTTATATAGCATCACAATCTGAACCGAAACCTAATATATCCACACATAGGCCAAACCGGGGATAACTCGTTAGCCCCATATAACACTGGGTTTTACTCTCACACGCACGCTTCTCAAAGCGGTTTACAACCATTAACCCATTAGTGAATCAACACTTGATCCACTTCATATTTTTAGCACATACAAGACCTAAACTACTTAGGCCAATTACACGATTTTGCACCATCACTTTTTCGGTATTGGACAATTTACCAAAATGCCCCTCTACCGCATTACTCGAAGTTTCCCACTTTTTTTGCCATGAAGCATCACCTATACTTCCCATCTACCATGTGGCTCCAATGACTTGCCGCCAAGCCTCTCACACGTTCGGATCCCACTGAATCATCCTCGCTTGCAAACCACCCAAGTTACTTGGCACACCACATGCTTCTCATTGCACATGATGGCACCTGGCTTCTTTGACCACACAGGACCTCGACTCCTCCCTGAGCCTAGTCCCAGTCCACCTTACCGTTGCCCGTCATGTCCACCACTAGTAGCTTCCACTCCGGTTCCTCGTCGTCTAGCTTGTAATCACTCCACAAGTCTTGGTCATTTTTGATGGTTCCATGATCGATTGGGCCTTGGCTCCTTCTGAGTGTAGCCGGATCCTTTGGTCGCTTTGGACCTAAGCTCTCCTAGCTTAGTCTCGGTCCCGTTTGCCTTAGTATGATGTAACTTTGGAGTCCTGTAACCAACACCAACAAGCAAACCGTCATGTAGCACCGCATAATATACAAGGTCATCAATTGACACTTTCATCCATACAATGCACTATGCAAAAAGTATATAACCAAAATACTGATCCTAAACCTGTGACCAAACAATAAACCCACATGCACACAAACAACAGCACCCCCATACCGTGCCCACACTTAGACAACTCAGCTCAAACAAACGCACGTTCAAACAAATCCTTGGCCAATTAGATCGCCAACCAAAGGCCGATCTAACCACCACCAAAAGTATATAACCAAAATACTGATCCTAAACCTGTGACCAAACAATAAACCCACATGCACACAAACAACAGCACCCCCATACCGTGCCCACACTTAGACAACTCAGCTCAAACAAACGCACGTTCAAACAAATCCTTGGCCAATTAGATCGCCAACCAAAGGCCGATCTAACCACCACCTCCCACAACTAGTTTGACCACCAGCCCTAGGCTAGCCAGACCGCTGGCAATAGAAAACAACTGAAAAACTGTAAACTCTTAAAAACCAAACCCAAACTTCGCAAACTCTCTTAACTAAAAGTCAATTACTCATCACAACAATGAGGTGACTTCTATATAGTCTCATAATCTCCCCCTTCATGAGTATATTGATAAACACAAAAAGGTAAGAAATTGAGTTTGTTTTTGAAGAGAAAAGCAAAAAATTGCAAAAGCCATACATGGTCCATTTGAAAGGGTAAGAAGAAATCATAACCATATTGGCAAAGTGTTGAATAGAGCAACACTAAGAAAGAACAAGTTTTCCATGAATGCTCTGAATCACATCTACAATATCACAAAAACTCAATCTTGCTCATGGTCCAAAAAAATAACAATTTCTCACCATGACCACTTTCATAGCAAGAGTAAGAACCAAAAATGCAAAATAGAGCAAATTATGTGTAATGAAGCATATTATTCCCCATTTATGCAATTTTTCACCGTTTAATGTTTTTTTCTCAATCATTCTCCCCTTTTTGGCAATATAGACATCAAGGGCTAAAACTCCCCCTCAAAATATGCATGAAACTATTTGGAGCACAAAAACATAAGAGAGAGTATGTATGCATACTTGAAAATGCAAAACCTAAAGAGCTTTGAAAATTATTCAAAATGAGCTTCAAGTTAATAGGATACCACTTCAAGCCATAAGATACAAACAAATCTAGATCATGATGAAGTATATATAATAAATCTAGACAAGATAACAAAATTTAAAGCATTCAAATTAATTTCAAAATAAGCAAGGCTTCAAAATTGACAAGTGTATCTAAAGGTATCCAATTATTCAAATTTAGGTCTTCTTAGTGCTTTGGCAATTCGAATTTAGGTCATCTTAATGCTTTTTAATTATTATTTCTTGCAATTCAATGAAGCAAAATCTTCATATGGACATTCTCCTTTTTTTTGGCGATCTGGAATATTGACAACTTTCATAACAAATAGTTTTGGGTCTGATATGGACTTGTGCATGTGTGTACAAGCTCAGACATTTACTTCTGAATATTCGACACAAAAAATGGCAATATAAGCATTGTCAATTGGTTCATATTTAAAATACAAGAGACAAGCACACAACCAGATACACCACGCTCCTCGTCGGTGGGTCACTCCGGGCCTCCGGCCACCGTGTAGAAGTAGCAGCAGGCTCTGGGAGAGGCTGTAAAACACATTGTACTAAAATCAATCATGTTGGAATAATTCACTCTCTACAGGCGGGGTCTACTTTACAGAAAACACCTGCTTACAAATCAAGAAGTGCAATTACTCTTGCATAGGATGATTGTACCCCTCATTTGTACTTATAGAGTAGCTATTTCCTGAGGTGTATTTTGGTCATTTGTATGGGTCCAAGAGTCTATAAATACCCTATGTATTCCCCATTTGTAACTTAAACCCAGAAGGAATACAAAGTGCTATTCAAATTGGTGTGACTCTGGGAGGAATCCTTGAAACCCCCGAAGGCCACTGACAGGAGTAGGGCGATCCTCTCAGACCCTCAAATCTGTATAAATCTTCGTGTCACTCTCGCTTTTGTGGACACCGATCCGTAGCACGGCCGACGTCCGCCCCCTCTTAACGTGTTCGGTTTTTTGCACCAACAACACATCAATTTTTCTAAACGTGAAATAACCTTTTGTGCCTAAGCTAGTACAGTACACTTGTACTAGAGTTGATAATGAAATCAGGCAATTTGTCGGCATGTCATGCTGCTCTACTCATGTCTTGGCATGCTTCAACTTGAGTTATTCAAAGGAAGCTTAATGTGGTTCTGAAACAAATCTATCCGAGTAAGGTTGGCGCACCGCGTTCCACAAAGTTGATTCATTAGAAAGTTTTACCTGTAAAAGAGCAAAATTGTTATATTGTTGATATAGAAGGCTCAAAGTAGGCAAGTAACTGCCAAATGTGCTAAGAGTAAGCAAATAGAACAGCGAAAAACTTCTGTTTGCCGCTACGCTTCCCCAGCCCAACAACACCAAATAGCTCTCTAGCACTGATATTACTTGAGATAACCTACAACAGAAGCAGGCATAATAAGACAAGAAGGTATGTTTTAACTAATTCCTTGCTCAAAAGTACATTCCACTGAACTGACTCATTTCTTCACTTAGTTGGAATCACCCGTCATAAAAACATTTACCTAGAAGACAGTTGACAAATGTAAGCACAGTTACTATGAAGGCACCTTGAGGGTTTTTTAAAAAAATTCTGAAGCACATAAACTACAGGAGATTCCACATGTCTGTTTAGTATATATTAGTTCATACTTGCAGTTCTGAAAAATGCAAAAATATGAACAAGTAAAAGGAAAGAGGAAGAATCAAACTCAATCTCAGCCTATGCAATTCTACCACTACAACAGATATTCCAACACAAGATTGGTGAATTTGCATGTTTCAATAAATTAGGAAAGTGTAAAAGATAAAAAAAAAGGAGTAACCCAATATATTTAAATCATAATTTGTTTGAACTCACCGTCAATTATCCCCGAATGTAGTTTTCCAAAGATGACATTTCAACTGTGGAGTTATCATACAGAGGAAAAATTGAAAGGTCCAAGTGACACATTACTGTTTCTGCTGTATAATCTCTAAAGGTTTGTCGTTGCTACAGAAATAAACTTTTGAGACCCTGATACTCAGGCAGTTTAGCAAGTAGTTCAGAAAGATAGCACAACAAACAAACCCCAAAGCTAGGGATCTGATGATAGGTATACCTTGAGCACGCATTGAGAAATTGCATAGAAAAATCGATCTTAAAATCTCTATCGAACAATTAATTGCAAATTGGGGATTCCTGTGCGCAGACAAAGCAATCCAACCTCACACATAAATTTAGATGCCTTCAGCTTGACGATGAGCCGACCCTAGCTAGTGATGGTTCCCATGAGGAAAGTGCTTACCATACTTCCAGCGACGCGGCCTTGAGGTGCCGTCGGGGTGCGGCGCGGAGGCTGGTGCAGAATGGCGAGGTCGTCTCGGGACTGCGAGGTTTGGTAGGCTGCGAAGATGCGAAAGAAGGCGAGACGGAGCCCGTGGAGGAGTGCTGCAGTTGGCGGGGTGGGGGCATATGGTGAAGAGGGGGTAGCAGTCGTGCCGTGGTCGCCGCGGCGCAGGAAGCAGAGAGGAGGCGCCGGCGGCGGCATGGCCGCTGACCGTATGGTGAATTCGTCGTTGAGAGGGACAGTAACGGGTGATAAGGTGGGCGGAGGGGTACAGCCGTTTTTTAGGGTTACAAACCAGGGAAGCAAATTCCCTGCCCCATCCACCGCTACATTCAGATTGAGGCCCTGTTTGTTTCCACTTAAGATTATTATAATCTAGCTTATAATCATAAGTGGAAACAAACAGCCTAGATTATAAAGCAACTTATTATAATCTAATAGCCCAGATTATTGTAATCTAATAAGCTCAAAAAAGAAGCTTATTTCAGCTTATAGATCCACTTTTTATCTTAAGGATCATAAAACTTTAGGAATATTACCCACCTTTGCCATTTATCCATCCCCCAACTCCCTTGCCTCTCTCTCAAGGACATTGTAGTCTTTAAACATTCGAATACAACAATCCATAACTCTGATAATCCAGGCTGTCAAACACTTGACAGCTTATTTTTCACCAGCTTATTATAATCTAGCTTATATAATCCCCTACCTATAAGCTAGATTATAATAATCTTAAGTGGAAACAAACAGGGCCTGAATCAACGACGAATGGAGAGAGATGTCACCTGCGGCCCTCCCCTATAGACCTATTCTTCTAAGCCAGACGTCTAAACAACTAGCCTCGTAGGCGCGGCGTCACGCCGCGCTAGCCACCGTGTGTACCGAAGTAAAAGAGGTGATAATTCGTGAGGAGTTTTATAAAAAAAATCGAGGGAAAATGTGTATTTTCGAAAAAGTTAAAGGTGTTTTTCGTAAAAAACCGAGGATCTGTACGTAAATAAATGGGCTTGTACGTAAATAAACGAGGACCCGTACGTAATTTAGGAAAACACGGGGTGCTATCCTGTAAAGTGGAGGGGTAAAAAAATTGAGGGACCTGTTCGCGAGAAAAAAAAGGAAAAAAGAAAATATTTAAGGAAAATCTTGCGCTTGAGTATCTTGTGCTGCTCCTCCATGCCCTCTATCACCTTGTACTGCTCCAGGAGGTAGCTGGAGGCCTTCTCCTTCACCATGGACACCAGCGGCCCGACCACCATGCTGCTCACCAGCTCAGCCATTGCAGCGCTCCCAGCAGACGCACACGAAACAAAAGCAGAGCACCGTAGAGAGGAGGGAGGGAGGCTCAATGGAGAGAGTGAGCGAGATCCAGTGGAGTGTACAAACAGAGAAGGTGGTTGAAACTTCAATTGCAGATTGAATACAGGGAACCACAATAATGCAACTCCATGGAGCAGGACGGACCACACACAAAATAATGAAAAATGGGAAACATTACTACCCTACTGTCCTCTGGAATTTTTTGTACGGATAATCCGTTTTTTATTCGGAAATACATAAATATACCCGCGACAAAATTTTTTACAAAAATAATCTCCAGTCGCCACCCCATTGGGCGACTGCTATTTTTCGCCCAACCGGGAGGCGACATTTAGGGAATCTGTGTACCGTTGGGCGACTACTGCAATCGCTGTACGGTTGAGCGACTTTGATTGCAGTCGCCCAACCGTTGGGCGACTTCAATTGCAGTCGCCCAGTGGATGGGCGACTTTACTCAGTCCCCGTGAATTTGTAGAGTTTTATCAATTTTGTAGTTTTAAACTGGAAAAAAATATGGTATAGTTGTAATAAAAGTTTATGTTTATTGTATGTTGTAGGTGCGTTTAAAATTTTGAGAAATTTTTTGTAAGTACAATTGACTGTAGAACGTTTGATATATACATTGGTATGTTTTAAGGGTTTGCAATCCGCGTGATTTTTGTATGTTTTGTCAATTTTTTAGTTATAAACTGCGTAAAAATCAGATAAAGTTGTAATAGAAGTTTATGTTCAATGTAAGTTGTAGATGCAAAAAAAAAATTGGTAAATTTTTTTTAGGCAGGATTGACCGAAGAACGGTCGATACATAAAGTGATAAGTGATGTGACCAGTGGCATGTGTGGAACTCTGTACTTGTAATGTTCAGAACTCCACCGCTAGTCGTAACATGCCTTAGGGAATATTACATTTTGTCTACTGGGTGTAGCGTGGTTGTTTGCCCTTTTTGTCGCGCCCTGAAGATGGCTCTGCTGCATCTTTCTTCCTGTCAGTCTTGGTCTTGAGAGCTGCCTCACGAGCTTGAAGCTCTTCCTCCTGACGCTTGATGGCTGCTTCACGCGAACTTAACTTCTCCCGCCTCCTTTGCAGCTCATCCTCCTTGCCCTTAAGACGGATTTGGTCTACCCTCACGCGACGCTCTTGCTCATGCCGCATTTGTCGTTCCACCTCGCGAGCCTGATCCATCTTGACAAGGTATTGTCCTTTGTTTTCCACCTCGCGAGGGTTCCGTGGCCATGCCGGCGGCACCCGATCCACCCATTCGATGAACTTGCAAGCCTATGTGTGTCGTGGTAGATGTCATGGATAAAGTTGAAGAACGATAACGAGAAACAAAGGATTTAGTTGTCGTCGTTACCACGAAGTCGTCATCCATGTCTGGACATTTGAAGTACCTACGGCCGTAGTTGGCTCGTGGTAGTGGATCCGTGCAGACGCACAACATCGTCCTAAAACCGCAATGGCACTTCGGACGCTCATGCCACTCCGGCACTCCAAAAGGGTCGGACCTCCAGGAAGACATTGTTGTGTAGTAGTATTGTGATGGCTTGAGGAGGAGGTTGTGTTGTGGTATGTAATACATGGGATGCCTTTATGTAGGCAGGTGAACTGGTGAGTGGGCATAGTCCATGGAGAGTACATATGAATCTTTTTGCTTTTTCAGGCTTTTCAGAGGCCAGTGTAGCAATAAATGTCCCTCCGTAGGCTTTTCAGAGGCCAGTGTATGTAGGCTTTTCAGAGGCCAGTGTATGTAGGCTTTTCAGAGGCCAGTGTATGTAGGCTTTTCAGAGGCCAGTCTATGTAGGCTTTTCAGAGGCCAGTCTATGTAGGCTTTTTAGAGGCCAGTCTATGTAGGCTTTTTAGAGGCCAGTCTATGTAGGCTTTTCAGAGCCCAGTGTATGTAGGCTTTTCAGAGGCCAGTCTATGTAGGCTTTTCAGAGGCCAGTCTATGTAGCCTTTTCAGAGGCCAGTGTAGCAATAAATGTCTCTATGTAGGCTTTTCAGAGGCCAGTGTAGCATTAAATGTCCCTCCGTGTTGCTATAAGTAGCACGGTTGGGGTCTCATGACATTGTAAATCGAACAAAGAAGAACCATCTCTTTCGTGGTGAAACATACCATGTCGGAAGCCGAGGGGCCAGTGGGATTTGGGTCACCGAAGGACGACATTCCCTTAGAAAGGAGGGATATGTTCGGTCCACAGTACCGATTGATATCAAGTCGGCGTGCTCAACCAGCGTGGCCGAAATGCAGACACAATGAGTACGCGGTCGTCCAGATCTTAGATTCCCCGAACGATTTGTGTCGTATTTTATTTCATGTAGTTGTTGATGTGTTGATGCTGTGGCGGTAGGACTGTTGTGTTTAGTAAAATTGTTGGGTGTAGTACTTTCCATAGATCCTGCAAGTGCAATGTATGTGTTGTTTCGTGTTGTAAGTGCGTGACTGGGCAAAGCTGGCATCTTTTGTCATCTCGCAATAAATTACTCTATGTAGGCACTTTAGAGCCTGTAGTTTCGTAATAAAAGTGGATTCGTAGCCACCAATAAATTGCAATACTTAAAAGGGAAACATTACGTTCAACGAAATAAGTGCATTACAGAAAAGGGATGTAACATACAAGGTTTACAACTGGTACATGAATTTTAGCATGCATTACAACACCAACTACTGATCCGGAAATGCATTGCATCGTCTAGCTGTGTGCCTCTCCTGACCGCATCGCCCACAACGTGCACCAGATGTTCCAGCTTGTGATACGTCCATGTCATTTCTAATACGTCGGCTCTGTCGCCGACCCTTCCCACCCTTCAGCATGTTAATATCCGGAACCCAGGTCCTCGCTGAAATGTCCAAAGTGGCGAAGTTTCCCACTGCCCTGAACCCCCGGAGCTCCCCACACCAAGCTTGCAGTATTCTCTCCTTGAAAAAGTACTCGGACATGAAGTTAGAAGGATCCATGCGCACGGTCCCGCATGCAGCGAGGACATGAGAGCATGGCCTGTGTAACAACTTAAGCTTGTTGCATGTGCAGCTAGGTTCGTTTGCATGATCTCCAAGGCATACATCGTGAGTAACAAGTAAACGAGATGTCCCAAATCCGGCTCTATCACGGAGTACCACCTCGAAACGATGCTCCCTGTTGCCCATGACATGCACTGTGTGCAATTGACCCTTCTGTGCCTTCGCCTCCATGTACGCAGTAATTTTTGACGAATACTGGGCTCCGGGATTGGCCGCATGAAGCGCGGCACTCGCGTGCCTCTCCCTGAAGTAGCGGATTGTGCTGTGAAGAACACCTTCCACGATGGCGACAAGGGGCTGAGAACGGAGACCCCTGAGAACCCAATTGTACACCTCGGCAAGGTTAGTTGTCATTATTCCGTACCTTGCGCCATCCGTGTCGTGCAACAGCGACCACTTCTCCAATTGTTCCCCCTCGATCCACTGCGAGAAGCACTTGATGTTTCGCGCGCTCCTCCTTCTTGAACCACTTGGGTTAGACTCATCGATTGCTGGCAAGCATTGCGGTTGTGCCTCCCCAGGAGTGACCGGCCCCTTGCTCCTCTCGTCGACGTTCTTCCTGGTGTGCTCATCCAACAACCCCCATAAAGCATCAAATTTTCTCTGCTGGTTCTGCCTAGCCAGCCTCTTGAATAGCTTCATCAAAGATTGTTTCGGGAATTGCTTGAAAAAGTTTGCCCCTAAGTGACGACTGCACCACCGGTTTCTCATGTCCGGCCAAAAAGAGGTCTCCTCAGGGTCTTCCTGAAGTTTTCGTATCGCCTTTATAATACCGGCGTGGCGATCATGGATTATGCACACACCAGGTCGGGTGCCTACAACTCCACCCCTCACATGTCTCAGAAACCACAGCCAGCTCTCATAATTCTCACTCTCCACAAATGCAATGGACAGCGGCAATATTTGATTGTTACCGTCAACGCCTATGGCCGTCAGGAGCTGCCCTTTGTATTTGCCTGTCAAGAAGGTCCCATCTATTGAGATAACTGGCAGCATGTGTCTGAATGCTTCAATGCTAGCACCAAATGCAAAGAATGCTCTCTGCAACACTGCAAATCCCGGTGGACTTATGGACGGCTTGTCGTGCACCGCGATGTACGTGCCGGGGTTCCTTTGCTGCAACACCTTAAGCATACGAGGAAGGTTGTCGTACGCCGCTTCGAAAGTGCCAAAACGTTTTTCCAACGCCTTTTGCTTCGCACGCCACGCCTTCGCGTAGCTAATCTTATACTTGAATTTATTCTCAATAGCTAGCATAATATGTGTGGCCGCAACATCTTTCTTCTCCACTATCTCCCCATACATCAAATTGGCGATAAATCCGGACGTCAGGTTACGATGCCTCGCCAAGACTGTGTTTACAATGCAGGAGTGCGGCTCCACCTTGGACACAATCCAATGAGTCTCATACTTGGGTCTACGTGCGTGCACCCTAAAAGGACAACCAGTCTGCTCGCACTTCACAGTGTACTGCTCCTGGCTTGATTTGACGACGCGAAATGTCCGTTGCATTGAAAGGGCCCAAAGTTTGATGGCATCCTGCAGCGCTTCCTTGTCAGCAAACATAGCATGCACCCGAACCTCTGTTTGATGATACTCCCATGGCGATTCATGCTCATCATGTGCGGAAACACCCTCCGCATTATACTGGTTCCATTCTTCGGGGATAGGAACTTCTTCATCATCGGAACTGTCCTCCTCGTCGTCCTCTACAGCTTGCTCTTCATCCCATGCCCTCTGGTCATCAGATTCCATCTGATGCACGATATACTCATTATGCTCTCCTTCATCAGCTTGCCCAGTTCCCTCTCTATAGCTTGACAGCTGTAACTCTCCTCCATGTACCGCATCGGCTTGCCCAGTTCCCTCTGTATAGCTTGACGGCCTTAACTCTCCTCCGTGTACCGCATCGCCTTCATCACGAGCAACTTCATCAGCTCCACCGACGTGCGGCCCGCCCGAGGTGCTAGCACCCCCCGAAGCATAGGCGGACGCACGAGCTTGCGCAGCTGCTTGTAGTGAGCACGGTTGCACAAGCAGGACACACTCATATCCACGGCGCCGGCACCCTTGCACAAAGCCCTTCCACGAACCAGAGCGCACCAATGTCTTCAACTCCCATCTGATGTCAGTGGAAGACCGGCTCCAAAGCCCTTGCACAACGACGCTGCACACCTCGGGGTCCAATGAAAAACTCTGGGTCAGCCAATGCTGCACATCTGTCATTTGAGCATTCTCGTCATCCGGAAGTACGAGAGTGACTTGCGGAAAATCGCTCAAATCCACACCAGTCGGACCATCACGAATGATTCCAACACCATAATACACTCTCAATGTAGTACTGGCCATTAATGATGTATGCCTACATGTATGATTGAAATTTACGACATGTCAAATAACATGGGAGTTGAAGACTGTAAATACAACATAATTAAAAAAAATACCTGGATCCAAATCGATTGAATAGCTTCGACTTCTCTTCTCTCCTCACCTCCTTTTCTTCCCCTCCTCCCTCTCTTCTCCTCTTCTTTTCTTCCTCTTCCTCCTCTCTTCTCTCTGGGCAGAATGAATGAGTAGAATGGCAGAACGAGGGGAATGTGCTCGGGGTTAGTGGGCGGCATAATTGCAGTCGCCCTACGGTTGGGCGACTGCAATTGCAGTCGCTCAACGGTTGGGCGACTTCAATCGAAGTCGCTCAACCGTACAGCGATTGCAGTAGTCGCCCAACGGTACACAGATTCCCTAAATGTCGCCTCCCGGTTGGGCGAAAGGTAGCAGTCGCCCAATGGGGTGGCGACTGGAGATTATTTTTGTAAAAAATTTTGTCGCGGGTATATTTATGTATTTTCGAATAAAAAACGGATTATCCGTACAAAAAATTCCTGTCCTCTGTGTAGTCATGGCCATTTACACTCGTGTCAGACCAATGTATAGGACACCAGCATATTGATTCAATGTGGACATGGCTCACCAGCATGGCCGTGCATTGTTGTAGCTCCCATGTGTAAACTACCATACCTTTGGCTCGGAGTTTGGTATTGTTATTGCATGAGTTGTGTTATGGCCAGGCCATTATGCTCCACAGTTTCCGAATTTCTTTTGTGACGAGGAAATGTGGAGTGAAGGTTAATCAATTTGTAATTGGGGAAGTCAGGGGAGGGCCTGCTATGGCTCATCAAGGAGAAGCCATGGACACGGGGACGGCAGGCTTCTTCCCGACAACACCAGCGACATGAGCAGCCAGAGGGTGCTTGGGTTAGGGTGCATCAAGTGCAAGCTTAAACTGATTTTTTTTTGTAATACATACAGTAGATTTGTTGTAGCAAAAATAAAGTGGTTTGATAAAAATTTTTCAATAAATCGTATTAAAGTATCTTAGAATTAGTATTTAAGTATATCAAAAATGACAAAAAGGTATAAAATATTAATTTAAGTAGTATATTAGAAGTGAGAGTATGTACTCTAAGAGTACGAAAAAACTTCATATATATATCGGACGGTTCTTGATGTGGGTGCCTAGGCACCCAGGTGCCTTATGTAATTTTTCTATATATATAGGACGAGTGTTTCATGCACCCTGGTGCCTAGGCACCCATATCAATACCCGTTGATTTGCTTTGAGATTCGCAACGTTTGATGTGGGTATCTTCATATACCCATAAAAAAGTATATTTGAGATGTCAAACTCCGAAAAAAATTAAATTCAACTTCAGTTTAATTAGTTTGAACTATTTTTATGGTATATACTCACTGTAGTCATATTGAACTCAAAAGTAGTTCAAACTAGTTTGAACTGAGTTCAAAACTTACTTACCGTAAATATATCAAGGGTATAAAACATTTTCATACCCAAACTCAAAAAAATTATCAATCATACACGTGTATCGGACGTGTATAGAAAAAAATTATCAATCATATATATATATATATATATATAGAAAAATTACATAAGGCACCTGGGTGCCTAGGCACCCACATCAAGAACCGTCCGATACACCAAGGTGTCCAGGCACCTAGCCTCTCTGTCGTTAGATTGCTTTTAGATGCGTGCAGGTGCAACATATTAGGTAACCTATTAAGATTCATTAATTCGAAAAGGTATCAATTTGGAAAAGAATCAATCATGGATGGAAAGTATTAATCATGGATGGAAAGTTTTAATTATGGAGCTTGGGCACCATGGTGCACCTGTTATTTTGCCTATATATATATATATATATATATATATATATATATATATATATATATATATATATATATATATATATATATATATATATATATATATATATATTGAGAGACCATGTGGAGGTATCCCCATGTTTGTGATGAGTTATTGACACTTGGTTTGGAAAGATTGAGTTTGATTTGAGCGTTTCCTGCTAAGTCGTAGCCTTAAAATTGATCGGAATCGCTTTCTGTGCAAAGTCGTAGCTTCTGGCCGTGATCGTAGGCTCGTTCGACCACTTTGGTCGTGGTCGGAAGCCTGCCGGGCAGGTTACGACCACGTTGTCGTCAATCGGGAGCCAAGCGAGTCATTTACGACCACACAGTCGAAGGTCGGAAGTCTCCCGACTCCTTTACGACCACGTTGGCCGTGGTCGAAGGCCAGTACGACCATGTTAGTCGTGGTCGAAGCAGGTTACGACCACGTTTGGCCGTGGTTTGTGGTTGAGAGTCGTGCTACGATCATGTTGTGGAGTCGATGAGTTACGACCACGTTACCGCGAGAGGTAGTCGGTGGTCGAAGCAGGCTATGAATGTATGCTTGTCTGTGATTGTTTGCAGGACTTGGAGACTAGTTGTGGAGAGGCATGGATGGCCAAGACTAGGCACGAGCGGTGCTGAGGTCAAGAGTGGTCGGGAGATGCCGAAGACGACGAGGTCTGCCAGGTGGTTGCAAGACTTGAGCGACTAGGGAGAAGGAAGCTTCCGGGAAGGCAGTCGGATGGCATTTTGGAGAAATGCGGAAAGCTGCAAAGGGAAGCTGTGTCTCTGCGAAAGCACTGGAGTGGTTGGCGCTAACGGGAAAAAGCAGTGGAGTTGTTGGGTGTAACGGGTAAAGCACTGGAGCTCGTTCTCGCTAGTGGGTAAAGAGAATGGTAAAACCCGGTGTTTGTTGGGGTTAACGGGTTCTCCTCTGGAAGCTTGAGGCTATAAATAGAGAGGTAGAGCTCGGGTGATCGGTGAGGTTGTTCCCGAGTCACTCTGAATTTTTCGTCTCTATTTGTGTGAGTTGTCTCTGGGTAGAGCACGGTTGCTCTTGTACCTTCGATGGAGTGGCTGTAGAAACCTCCATGATCAATCATTCATCTCTCTTCCTCAAGTTTGATTTCTGTCGTTATGGGATGTTGTGATTGTTTTGTTTGTGATCTGTTTTGAGAGCTTGTTCTTCCTGCTATCCTTTTCTCTCTTCTCTTCTTCGTGAGTCTGCAGTCGTCTTGGTGTGCTTCATTTAGCTCAGAACTGGGAATCTGTCTCAAGGCCACTTGTCTGGTTCATTCTCGAGAGCAAAGGTCGTTTCAGAGAAGTCTGCCTTGCCATGGTCTTGCGCCTCAAAGTGCTCTGTTTTTGTGCTCGAGCGTGTCTCTCTAGTTGACCATAGCAAAGACTTTGGATTTCCTTGATTATTTCGCTTCCAGAGGTCTGTTTCTTTCAGTACCTCCGGTTTCAGGACCAAAAGACCAGAGAGTCTCAAGTTACTCGGAAATCTGGCAAACGAGTCCTTCTCTGTTCTTGTTTCGACCGCGCAGTATTCTCTGTTTAAGTTCTTTTGTCGATTCGGCCAAAGGTTTCGACCACCAGTTGGCTTACGACCATATGTGTTCGACCTGAGAAGCCATTTCTTTCGTCTGATTTGTTGTGTGGGTACTTGGAAAGTTTTTGAAGGCACCATTCACCCCCCCTCTGTTGCCATTTCGGTCCTACATTTGGTATCAGAGCTGGTTAGCTCTAATCAATAGATCTTAACCGGTCTCAAGAGCCATGGCGACGGACAAGTACTCGACCAAGCCGCCCGTTTTCGATGGCATCGATTACCCCTTCTGGAAAAGCCGAATGGAGACATACATCCAGGCTCAGGGGTACGCCATCTGGCGCAAGGTCAAGGTCCGGTTTGTTGTTCCTGCCGATGAGAACATTAATGCTGGGAATATGCATGATGTTGAGGCAAACGCTAAGGCAAGGAACATCATTATCCAGGGCCTGAGTCGTAGCGAGTTTGACCGCATATCTCATCTTTCGTCCGCCTTTGATATTTGGGAGACCCTCGATGCTTACCATGAGGGCACCACCCAAATAAAGACGGTGCGACAGGACCAGTTCAAGTGAGATTATAACAAGTTTGAAAGCTCGCTGGTGAGTCCCTTGATGAGTGTTTTGCGCGTTTTCACAAGATTCTGAGCAACCTCCGAGCCGTCGGTCTCACATACTCCGACTCGGATAATGCTCGACAGATGCTCGCTGCACTCGATCTTCGTGTTTGGGAGATGAAGGTGACTACCATCAAGGACACCACAGACCTCTCGACTTTGACTCTTGATGCGTTGTACTCGCACCTCAAGACTCACGAGATTGACATTGTCTCTCGCAAGTCGAAGTCACAGTCGATGGTTCTAGTCACCGATCCCAGTTCGGCTTCTGGTCTTTCTTCTGAGTCTTCTTGCGGTTTCTCCCTTGCTGCTCTCTGTGACATAACTGATGATCAGTTAGAGCAGCTTGTGGATGAGCAGCTAGCCCTCCTTGCTTGAAGATTCTCCCATGCTTACAAGGGGAGGAGGGACAGAAAGAGAGGAGGACCCGTGATTTGCTTCGAGTGTGGTGGCCCCAACCACATTCGGGCAAACTGCCCCAAACTGGAGAAGGGCAAGAACGACTACGGCGGTTCGGGCAAGAACGACTACACCGACAAGAACCGCAACAAGAAGCCTCCAGTCCATGCCCAAGGCAAGAAGAAGTTCCGCAACTTTGGCAAAGCCAAGAAGCTCTTCCACTGCGTCCTCACCGCCTTCGACGACCTCGACCTCAGCGAGGTGGAGGGATGGAGCGACGACGACGGGACGGGTGACCAAGAGCCCAAGGATGGCGGCGACGACTTCTCCGGCATGTGCTTCATGGCCCTCGAGGGCGAACTGAGCGACAGCGAGCTGTACTCCGACTCAGACGATGTATGCCCCACCTACGACCAGCTCAATCATGCTTTTCTTAAGCTAGGTGGTTTTCATGCTAGAGCTAGGGCTAGGTGTACTGAGTTAGAGAAGGAAGTAGATAGACTATCACGGGAGCTTACTTCACTTACATCTGCTCCCTCCCGTGATGATTGTGATACATGCTGTGCTCTGTTGGGTGACATGGAGAAACTAAGGACCTCGCATGATAGTGTGTCCTCCGAGCTTTATATTGTTAAGGTGGAGAATGTTAGTCTGCTTGCTGATTTAGAGTTGAGTAGGATGGCTGTTACCCTACTTACTACTGATGAGACTACTTCTCCCACCTCATGTGAGGTTAAGGACATTGCTACTAGAGGACCTTATGCCATGCTCCTTGATCTGCCCGAGTCTTGTGAAAATTGCAATAACTTGAAGATGAACTTAAAACGGGCAGATCATAAAATTACTGAACTACAAGCTTCTTTACTTGAGCCGATTGATTCATGCTTGAACTGTCCTAAGTTAACTTCTGAACTTGAAGCTGTCTCCAAATAGTTTCAAGATATGATTGATCATGATAGGAAGTTGGCTCAGTTTGCTTGTAAGGACCCTGTTAGCTCACCATGCATTAATTGTAACAAACTAAAATCTGACTTGATTGCATTGGATGAGAAATATGTGAAGCTAACTAAGAACCTTCTAGAGAAGCCACATTGTGCTTGTAATGTGATTGTGGAGAAGGGGGAGAAGCCCCAGGGGTAAGGTTGAGACGCTTAGCGGCGTGAGCCAACCTGCTAGTAGTAGGACTGTCCCATCAGAGTCGCCTGTGCGTGCACAAGCCATTCTTTCCTCTACTATTGGTTCTTCTTTTGCTCCCTTACCCTCTGTTGTTCCCTCTTCTCCCTGCTCTTCTTGCACCTCTCTCTTACAGGAGTGTCAGTACCTTATGAACACTCTCGAGAGGTTTGTCGGAGGCAAGAAGAAGCTTAATCTTATTCTAGACCAGTCCAAGATTTGCAAATTCAATCAGGGTCTAGGATATGATTATTATGAATACATGAGGAAGCACCCACCTGCCGTGCTCAAACCCAAAGCACCAGTGTGATCGAGACTGAGCTCAGGACCGAGAAAGTCCAATTTAAGTCAGCGGGCTATGTCCAGGAGATCTCTGACAGCAAAGTGGTTCCACCTGCTGCTTCGGCCTCTCAGAAGGCGAAGCCTCCCCGTGCTACTTCTACCTCTCAGAGGGTGAAGTATCACTGCACCTTCTGTCAGAAGGATGGACACACAGTCGATCGATGTTTTAGGCGCGCCAAGATTGCGCGTAGAGACCGTGCAGAAGCACTTAGGCGTATTCAGGGTCAGCCCCAGACCCTGAGTGCACCTAGGACCAGCACAAGGTCTAGGTTTACTGTTGTTGATGGGTTTGGGCAGCATCGATGATAGGAACGGGGTCCCGATCCGGCTTCCGAACGACACGTTCCGAACCCCGCAATCGCAGCACCACGTCTCCTCAGGTTATCAACCGTGCGCAGCCGGTTGACCTCGCTAAGAAGGCTAATCCTTGCCTGCGAATCGAAGAACACAAGCAAGAACAAGGAAGAACACAACTGAATTGCAGATGTATTGATTTAGCACTCGAAAGTTGGGGTCTCACAAACCGATGAACGGCGATACTGTTCAAAGACAGAATTAATCTAATCAAAACCCAACCCTAATGGTGGGGGTGGCGGCTGGATATAGAGGATTGAGGGGCGTGCAAAACCCCTGGACGCGCCCTAATGGGCTCCAACACGATACAAGGCCGATCGGCCCAAAAGACGGTGGTGCAGCACCCTGACAGATTCTGAATGCTCACTTGTTTCGACGATTCCTGTTGACTCAAAAGGAATTTTGACATAGGACCAGAGCCATTGGAAAGATCTCCTTCTCAGCTTTCCATCCATATGTAGAACGTCCAAAACGGAGTCCGGATACGATTTGGGCGTCCGTTTTAGTGCGACCTGGTCCTGGACTCCGAATTGGATTCGAAGTCGGCTTGAGTTGGGCTTCCAACATGATTCGACCGCCCTTGCTGGACTTGTGCACCTCGTAGTCCTTCTCCAAGTACTTCCAGGTCCTCTCCATGGTTCCTAATCATAATTAAATCATTAGGTAGCAATCGATTCTCAAATGAACAAAAAGAAGTACTTAGGAACGAGCTCACCTGTAAATTCAATTGTCGGGCGCGAGCTCTAGTGATTGATCCTTGAATGTCAAGCGGAGGAGTGTTGTGTGTATTCGAAGAAGTGATGTCCTCATCATCCTCCCCCTCTTGAAGCGGAGTTGTCCTCAACTCAGCCTCATTTTCTTCTCCCAAGTTTGTCTTCAAATCTAAAATGTTAAAGGTGGGACTAACCCCGAACTCGGGAGGCAATTCAAGTTTATATGCATTATCATTTATCTTCTCAACTATCTTAAAAGGACCAGCAGCTCTAGGCATCAATTTTGACTTTCTTAACTCAGGAAATCTATCCTTTCTTAAGTGCAACCAAACAAAATCACCCGGTTCAAGTTTAACTTCCTTTCTACCTTTACTACCAGTAATCCTATATTTTTCATTCATCTTTTCAATGTTTGCCTTAGTAGTCTCATGCATTTTGACAATAAAATCAGCACGCTCCTTAGCATCATTATGAACTCTCTCACTAGTAGGCAACGGTAAAATATCAATAGGGGCACGTGGATTGAATCCATACACTACCTGAAAAGGACTTACCTTGGTGGTGGAGTGTTCCGCTCGATTATATGCGAACTCAACATGCGGCAAACACTCTTCCCACAGCTTCAAATTATTCTTCAAAACAGCTCTCAACATGGTAGACAATGTGCGGTTCACCACCTCAGTTTGGCCATCAGTTTGTGGGTGACATGTTGTAGAGAATAACAACTTTGTACCCAACTTGTTCCATAGAGTACGCCAAAAGCGACTCAAGAACTTGGCATCACGATCTGAAACAATAGTAGAAGGCATACCATGCAAACGAACTATCTCTTTGAAAAGAGGTCAGCAATATGAACGGCATCATCGGTTTTATGACATGGTATAAAGTGAGCCATCTTAGAAAAGCGATCCACAACAACAAAAATGATATCCCTCCCCCCTCTTAGTCCTAGGCAATCCTAAAACAAAGTCCATAGAAATATCTGCCCACGGAATAGAAGGAACAGGAAGAGGCATATATAAACCATGTGGATTCAAGCGAGACTTAGCTTTTTGACATATAGTGCAGCGAGCCACAAACCGCTCAACATCTCGCCTCATGTTTGGCCAAAAGAAGTGTGTGGCCAGAACGTCCTCCGTCTTCTTAGCACCAAAATGTCCCATCAAACCGCCTCCATGCGCCTCCTGCAACAACAAAAGACGAACGGATCCAACTGGAATGCATAGGCGGTTAGCTTTAAACAAGAACCCATCATTGATCACGAATTTATTCCATACTTGTCCCTCTTTACAATGCAACAACACATCCTTAAAATCAGCATCAAAAGCATATTGTGTTTTAATAGTTTCAAGACCAAAAATGAGACAATCAAGTTGAGACAATATGGTATAGCGTCGAGACAAGGCATCAGCAATCACATCCTTCCCTTTCTTGTGTTTAATGACATAAGGAAAAGATTCAATAAATTCAACCCACTTAGCATGTCTACGATTCAAATTGGTTTGACTACGAATATGCTTAAGTGATTCATGATCGGAATGAATGACAAATTCTTTAGACCATAAATAGTGTTGCCACGTCTCTAAAGAACGAATAAGAGCATACAATTCTTTATCATACGTGGAATAATTAAGAGTAGGACCATTCAATTTTTCACTAAAGTAGGCAACAGGTTTGCCTTCTTGCGTCAAAACACCACCAATACCAATTCCGCTAGCATCACATTCGAGCTCAAAAGTCTTACCAAAATCCGAAAGTTGGAGCAATGGTGCGTGTGTAAGCTTGTTCTTCAAAAGATTAAAGGACTCCTCTTGTGATGGCCCCCAATGGAACACGACGCCCTTCTTTGTCAACTCAATCAATGGTGTCGCAATGGTGCTGAATTCCTTGACAAAGCGGCGATAAAATCCTGCAAGGCCAAGAAAACTCCGCACTTGGGAGACCGTCGTGGGCGTGGGCCAACTCCATATCGCCTCCACCTTGGCTTTATCAACCTCAATTCCCAGTGGAGTCACAGCATAGCCAAGAAAAGAGACTCGATCCGTGCAAAAAGTGCACTTCCCAAGGTTACCAAACAAACGTGCATCCCTCAAAGCATTAAAAACAGCACGTAAGTGATTCAAATGTTCATCCATGGACTTGCTATAAATCAAGATATCATCAAAGTAAACAACCACAAATTTGCCAATGAAAGGACGTAAAACCTCGTTCATTAATCTCATGAAAGTGCTAGGTGCATTAGTTAAACCAAAAGGCATGACTAACCACTCATACAAGCCGAACTTAGTTTTAAAAGCAGTTTTCCATTCATCGCCAAGTTTCATTCTTATTTGGTGGTATCCACTATGCAAGTCAATCTTTGTGAAAATTACAGCACCACACAACTCATCAAGCATGTCGTCTAGCCTAGGAATAGGATGACGATACCTTATAGTAATGTTGTTAATGGCTCTACAATCTACACACATACGCCAAGAACCATCTTTTTTGGGAACCAAAAAAACAGGAACAGCACAAGGACTAAGGCTCTCACGTACGTACCCACGGTCCAACAGGTCTTGGAATTGTCACTGAATCTCCTTAGTCTCTTCGGGATTGGTCCTGTACGCCGCACGGTTTGGCAAACTCGCTCCAGGGATCAAGTCAATCTGGTGCTCAATCCCTTTAATGGGTGGAAGTCCTGGAGGTATCTCATCAGGGAAAACATCTCTAAACTCCTGCAAAAGGTTAGTGACAGGAGCAGGCAAAGTGCAAGGCATATTATCAAGAGAAAATAAAGCATCTTTGCACACAAAAGCATAGCATGTATCATTAACATCATCAATTTCAGCAAGGTCTGATTTTGTGGCAATCATAACAGAATTTTTCAAATGGAGTACTTGCTGTTTTTCAGATTTTTCATGTTCCTTGTATCATTAGCAGCAGCAGCTCTCTCCCTATCGGCCTCTATAATTTCAGCTGGGGTCAAGGCAGTAAAGTAACTTCTTTCCCTTATGCATAAAAGTGTATTTGTACTACTACCATGGTGTAAGCATCATTATCAAATTCCCAAGGTCGACCCAATAAAAGAGAGCATGCTTGCATGGGAACCACATCACAATCAACATGATCAGCATAACCACCAATGGAAAAATGGACTCGGCATGTTTGTGTTACCTTAGCTTTTCCAGAGTCATTTAACCACTGAATATGGTAGGATGTGGATGCGGTCGCATGGTCAAGCCAAGCTTCTGGACCATATCAGAACTCACCAAGTTGTTGCAGCTTCCTCCATCAATGATGACACGTGCGCGCCGGTTCTTGATTGCGAAGAAAGTCTGAAACAAATTATGGTGTTGAAGCTTATCGGTTGTTGTACCTGTGTGCTGAGGACTCGCTGCACAATGATGCTCCGTAGTGTCGCTGTGGACGCCCCACCAAGGACCAGGTTGTCATCACCACCACCATTGTCGTCCGAGGCAGCAGCAACATCATCATCCTCCTCGACAATCCGAAGTGCTGATTGTAGCCTCCCATCGTCTGTGGCGATGTATGCCCGTTGGCTAGGGCAATTCTTCTGCACATGACCAAGCCCATGGCAGCGGTGGCACTGAATGTCGGAGGAGCGGCCCGGTGAAGCCACAGAAGAAGAACTCTTGGCTGGACCCTGCAAGACTTTTTTTGTAGAATTTGCAAGGCGTGTCGTGGAAGGTGGCTTCGGTGGCGCTGCTGCAATCTTGTTCACAGGTGGTGGAGGAGAACGAAAACTCGAAGAAGACTTGGGCAGTCCCGTCGATGTAGTCGTTCGCGGCGTGTAGAAGGGTCGTCCGGTGCTTGCCTTCGCTGATTCCTTGCGTCCCTGCAATTCTTTTTCTGCAAGCATAGCAAGCTGGAACAACTGGTTGACAGTAGTAAATTCTTTATAATCAACAATGTCCTGAATTTCACGCCGTAACCCCCCGTAGAAACGACAAATCTTATCCTCCGTGTCCTCAACAACCCCACAACGCATCATACCCTTTTGAAGCTCAGCATAATAGTCCTGAACAGAACGATCACCTTGTTCTAAGCGCTGCAATTTTTTTCTCAAATCAAGTTTATATGTGGGAGGAACAAAACGATTACGCATATCTTCTTTTAACCGCCCCATGTATCAGGTTGTAAGCGCATGTACTTAGTTCATTCCACCAGATAATAGCAAAGTCCTTAAACTCACTAGTAGCTTGTCTAACTCTATGTTGTTCAGGAACCAAGTGAGAATTAAATTTCTGCTCTACCGTCATCTCCCAATCAAGATATATTCAGCATCATAAAGACCAGAAAAGATGGAATGGTAAACTTGACTTTAGCAAAAGGGTCGTCGTTACCATGACGGTTCTGGTTATTACCTCCCATACCATGTCGGTTTTGCTGAAGACGCCGACGTAGTCGTGCATCTTGTGTCGCCCGCTGATCAATGTTGCCATCCGCATCATACACTGTGTCATCATCATGATGGCCGTCATTGACAGGTGGCAGGCGTGCCTCCAATGTGTCCATCCGACCAGTGAGGTCAGCCAACCGCCGCTCCACCCGCTCAATGCCTTCCGTGGTGTTCAACTTGGCAATGGCGGCGACGATGGTGTCCATTCTCGCGCCGAGTCAGAAGAAGCATTTTGTTTGTCGAGCGCAGCTTGTAGCTGGCCGCGACTAACACACTCGTTGAAATCGACCGGTGTCCGTCCCCTTCGTCTCCTGCCATGGTTAGTGGAAACACAGGGAAAACAAAAGGATTATCCCTATCAACTACAAAGAAGGGCAGTGGGAACCGCAAAGGAAGTGGCTTACCAAGCTCTTACAAGTGTTCTTACCAAAGCAGCAGGTGGTA
>CM029669.1:21719053-21750386 GCA_017311315.1 Dendrocalamus latiflorus
TCTAGCTCCGCCATTGTTTCCAGTGCGTCTGCTGGGAGTGCTGCAATGGCTGAGCTGGTGACCAGCATGGTGGTCGGGCCGCTGGTGTCCATGGTGAAGGAGAAGGCCTCCAGCTACCTCCTGGAAAAGTACAAGGTGGTGGAGGGCATGGAGGAGCAGCACAAGATACTCAAGCGCAAACTTCCAGCCATCATGGATGTCATCACCGACGCCGAGGAGCAGGCGGCGGCCCACAGAGAAGGGGCGAAGGCCTGGCTTGAGGAGCTCACGATGGTGGCCTATGAGGCTAATGAAGTCTTTGACGAGTTCCAGTACGAGGCGCTACGCCGCAAAGCCAAGAAGAATGGGCACTACCGCGAGCTCAGCTTCGACGCAGTAAAGCTCTTTCCCACTCACAACCGTATTGTGTTTCGCTACAGGATGGGAAAGAAGCTCTGCAGGATTCTGCAGGCCATTGAGGTCCTCATCGCAGAAATGAATGCCTTTAGGTTCAAATTCCGACCACAACCGCCGGTGTCCAAGCAGTGGAGGCAGACGAGTTCTGACATCTATGATCCAATGAAAATTGCGAGCAGTTCGAGAGAGAAAGATATGAAGCATATTGTTGGTGTACTAGTTGGTCAAGCTAGCCATGCAAATCTCACTGTCGTTTCCATCGTTGGAATGGGGGGCTAGGCAAGACCACCTTAGCACAGCTGGTTTACAATGATCCTGAAATTAAGAAGCATTTCGAGTTGCTGCTCTGGGTGTGTGTGTCTGACAACTTCGATGTGGATTCCCTGGCTAAAAGTATAGTTGAAGCAGCTTCCAAGAAGAATGAAGATGAAGAAGCAGCTCCCAGGAAGACAGAAGATACGAGGAGCCTGCAACAAGTAGTGAGCGGGCAGAAGTACCTCCTTGTATTGGATGATGTCTGGAACCGAGTGGCGGATAAGTGGGATAAGCTGAAGGACCGCCTTCAACATGGTGGCATGGGTAGTGCAGTGTTGGCACAACTCGTGATAAACGAGTCGATGAAATGATGGGTGAAGACAATGTCTATAATCTTGCTGCTTTGGGGGATGACTTCATAAAGAAAATTAGTAAGACAAGAGCATTCAGTATACAAAAGGAAGAGGAAAAGCCTGAGCTAGTTAAGAAGGTTGATGAGATTGTGAAGAGATGTGCTGGATCTCCTTTAGCTGCAACAGCACTTGGCTCTATACTGCGTACCAAGACCAGCGTGGGAGAATGGGAGGCTGTATTAAACAGAAGCAACATTTGCACCGAGGAAACTGGAATTTTACCAATACTCAAGCTCAGCTACAATGACTTACCATCACATATGAAGCAGTGCTTTGCTTTCTGTGTTGTGTTTCCCAAGGATTACGAGATTGATGTGGACAAGCTGATCCGACTTTGGATCGCAAATGGCTTTATCCAAGAACAAAAAGAATTTCGCCTTGAAACCATTGGTAAACAGGTTTTCGATGAGCTGTTCTCGAGGTCATTCTTTCAGGATGTGAAGCAAGTCCGAGCTCCTATTATAGGCACTTTCCTCATGGGAACCATCACTAGCTGGGGTCGGCTCATCGTCAGGCTGAAGGCATCTTAATTTATGTGTGAGGTTGGATCGCTTTGTCTGCGCACAGGAATCCCCAAATTTGTTGGTTCCAATTTGCAATTGTTCGATATAGATCTTAAGATCGATTTTTCTATGCAATTTCTCAATGCGTGCTCAAGGTTTCTATCATCAGATCCCTAGCTTTGGGGTTTATTTGTTGTGCTATCTTACTCAACTCCTTGCTAAACTGCCTAGAAGGTGTTATTACACTTGAGCCATATCCTTGAGTATCAGGGGTCTCAAAAGTTTATTTCTATGGCAACAACAAACCTTTAGAGATTATACAGCAGAAACAGAAATGTGTCACTTGGACCTTTCAATTTCTCCTCTGTATGATAACTCCACAGTTGAAATGTCATCTTTAGAAAACTACATTCGGGGATAATTGACGGTGCGTTCAAACAAATTATGATTTAAATCTGTTGGGTTACTCCTTTTTTATCTTTTACACTTTCCTAATTTATTGAAACATGCAAATTCACCAATCTTCTGTTGGAATATCTGTTGTAGTGGTAGAATTGTATAGGCTGAGATTGAGTTTGATTCTTCCTCTTTCCTTTTACTTGTTCATGTTTTTGCATTTTTCAGAACTGCAAGTATGAACTAATATATGCTAAACAGAGATGTGGAATCTCCTGTAGTTTATGTGCTTTAGAATTTTTTTAAAAACAACCCTTAAGGTGCCTTCATACTAACTGTGCTTACATTTGTCAACTGTCTTCTAGGTAAATGTTTTTATTTTTTTTTTGGAAACGGAAGCTTTTATTAAACCAAAGAGCAGTACATCGAATTGATACACAGACTTTGGAACACTCCCAGCCTCTGCCTGACTAAGAGGCACACAGCATAAAGCGAAAACGGAAAAACAACAACTAATGACAGTCAATCCGTAGACTAGACCGCCACCCAAACGCCTGGGAAAAGAAGACCTTCGCCACCTGCTCCAACTGTTGCGAGACCACTATAGCTATACCCTGCATATCCGACCGCTGGAGAATATCCCAAGAACGGAGTCGATGGGTAGCTGCATAGATAACCTGCAAAGGAGAATAAAGTTTTTTCTTTTCAAAGACAATGTCATTTCTGTGCAACCAAATAGACCAGACAATAACTCCTGCTCCCAAAAGAACTAAAGACCTTAGCTCTTTCTTGACACCATACGACCAACTACCAAACATATGCGATATACTTTGGGGTTTTGCTAAATTCAACGCTATGTGAGCAACGCTCCAGACCGATCGTGCAAAACGGCAATCAATAAACAAGTGTTGAATTGTCTCGTCCTCGTGACAAAAGCAACAAGTTTTGTTTCCTTGCCATTTGCGCTTCATTAAATTATCCTTCGTTAACACAACACCTTTCCTGAGATACCACAAGAAAATTTTAAACTTAAGGGGAGCTTTCAATTTCCACAGTGTCTTGTTAGTATTTGGTATTGGAGTTTGCATCATAGCTCTATAAAAAGATTTCACCGAGAATTGACCATTTTGGTGCAAGGACCAATGAAATTCATCATTACCTTGCGATAAATGAAAACTACCCAAACGTGTCAGCAAATGATTCCATGAAACTAGTTTTGGACCTATCAAATGTCTCCTCCAAGAGATGTTTGGAGGCGTTGAAGCGAGGACTTCTGAAATGGATACAAATTTTGGTCTAGCAATGTTATACAGACCCGGATACTGGATCATCAATGAATCATTGCCTAACCATTTGTCCTCCCAGAACCTGACTTGTGATCCATCTTTTATTACAAAAGATCCATACCTGAGAAACTCATTCTTAATCTTTAAAAGACTTGCCCAAAAATGAGAGTCTCCTTGTTTCCTTTCAGCTTGTACCAGGGGTTTTGATCCTAAATATTTACTTCGTAACAGTTGCTGCCATGTACCATCCGTCGTTAACAATTTAAAAAGCCATTTACCTAATAGAGCAATATTCTTAAGATTCAGATCATGAATACCCAGACCACCCTGTTCTTTTGGCTGGCATAGAACAGTCCATTTGGCGAGACGATATTTTTTCTTGTGTTCATCTCCTTGCCAGTAAAATCTGGATCTAAAATAATCTAATTTCCTAAGAACCCCTTTAGGTAAGGCGAAAAATGACATCATATACATTGGAAGGCTACTCAAAACAGAATTAATCAATGTCAATCTTCCCCCAATTGAGAGGTGTTTGCTCTTCCAACTGCTGAGTCTTTTTTCAAAACGCTCTACCACCACTCTCCAATCCACATTTTTAAGCTTTCTATAATGTATCGGGATCCCCAGATACTTAAGTGGTAGGTTGCCAGATTTGCATCCAAACAGGTCAACATATTCCTGTCGTGCAATATCAGCTTCCCCAAAACAGAAAAGCTCACTCTTGTGGAAATTTATTTTTAATCCAGACACTTGTTCAAAAGCACATAACAAGAGTTTCAAGTTCTTAGCTTTTTCCAAATCATGATCCAGGAATAAGATGGTGTCATCCGCATATTGTAAATGTTTTTATGACGGGTGATTCCAACTAAGTGAAGAAATGAATCAGTTCAGTGGAATGTACTTTTGAGCAAGGAATTAGTTAAAACATACCTTCTTGTCTTATTATGCCTGCTTCTGTTGTAGGTTATCACAAGTAATATCAGTGTTTGAGAGCTATTTGGTGTTGTTGGGCTGGGGAAGCATAGCGGCAAACAGAAGTTTTTCGCTGTTCTATTTGCTTACTCTTAGCACATTTGGCAGTTACTTGCCTACTTTGAGCCTTCTATATCAACAATATAACAATTTTGCTCTTTTACAGGTAAAACTTTCTAATGAATCAACTTTGTGGAACACGGTGCGCCAACCTTACTCGGATAGATTTGTTTCAGAACCACATTAAGCTTCCTTTGAATAACTCAAGTTGAAGCATGCCAAGACATGAGTAGAGCAGCATGACATGCCGACAAATTGCCTGATTTCTCTGTCAACTCTAGTACAAGTGTACAGTACTAGCTTAGGCACAAAAGGTTATTTCACATTTAGAAAATTTGATTTGTTGTAGGTGTGAAAACTGAACATGTTAAGAGGGGGCGGACATCGGCCGTGCTATGGGTCAGTGTCCACGAAAGCGACAGTGACACGAAGATTTATACAGATTTGAGGATCCGAGAGGATCGCCCTACTCCTGTCGGTGGCCTTTGGGGGGTCTCGAGGATTCTCCCAGAGGCACACTAGTTTGAATAGCACTTTGTATTCCTTCCGCGTTTAAGTTACAAATAAGGAATACATAGGGTATTTATAGGCTCTTGGGCTCGTATAAATGACCAAAATAACCCTCAGAAAATAGCTACTCTATAAGTATAAATGAGGGGTACAATCGTTCTATGCAAGTGTAATTGCACTTCTTGATTTGTAAACAGGTGTTTTCTGACCCCGCCGATAGAGGGTGAATTATTCCAACATGATTGATTTTAGTACAATGTGTTTTACAGCCTCTCTCCCAGAGACTGCTGCTACTTCTACACGGTGGCTGGAGGCCCGGAGTGACCCATCGACGAGAAGCGTGGTGTATTTGGTCGTGTGCTTGTCTCTTGTATTTTAAATATGAACCAATTGACAATGCTTGTATTGCCATTTTTTGTGTCGAATATTCAGAAGTAAATGTTTGAGCTTGTACACACATGCACAAGTCCATATCAGACCCGAAACTATCTGTTATGGAAGTTGTCCATATTCCAGATCGCCAAAAAAAACAGGAGAATGTCCATATGAAGATTTTGCTTCATTGAATTGCAAGAAATAATAATTAAAAAGCATTAAGATGACCTAAATTCGAATTGCCAAAGCATTAAGAAGACCTAAATTCGAATAATTGGATTTCTTTAGATATACTTGTCAATTTTGAAGCCTTGCTTATTTTGAAATTAATTTGAATACTTTAAATTGTGTTATCTTGCTTAGATTTGTTGTATATGCTTCATCATGATCTAGATAGCTTTGTGTGTATCTTATGGCTTCAAATGGTATCCTATTAGCAGTAGGAATTATCCTCTTAAATCGGCAAGGTACAGTAAGGGCCTGTTTGGGAGGCTCCACCAGCTCCAGATTCACCAAATCCAGATCCAGATCCACTTTTCCAAGCCAAACAGTTCCAGCTCCAGCAGCTCCACCGTGGATCTGCTCCACCAAAACCATGGATCTGGCTCCAGATCCACCAAATCCATGGAGCACCTCAAGGGGTGCTCCACCAAACTCAAATTGGTGGAATTGGGGAAAATTACCCACCATTGCCACTGGTTACACAAAAAACGGTTCGTTCTTTTCTTTTTCCCCCCGCCTTCTCCCGGGCCTCCGCCTCCTCCCGCGTCCGCCTGACCGCCTCCTCCCGGCCTCTGCCTCCCCCGCCTCCTCCCGCCTCCTCCTGGCCCCCGCCTCCTCGCGGCATCCGCCTCCCCCCGGGCCTTGCCGCCTCCCCCGCGTCCGCCGTGCGCCTCGCCTGCGCCGCCCGGGGCCGCGCCCGCCTCCCCCGCCTCCTCGCGGCCTCCACCTCCCCCCGGGCCTTGCCGCCTCCCCCACGTCCGCCGTGCGCCTCGCCTGCGCCGCCCGGGGCCACGCCCGCCTCCTCCCGGCCTCCGCCTCCCCCCGGGCCTTGCCGCCTCCCTCGCGTCCGCCGTGCGCCTCGCCTGCGCCGCCCGGGGCCGCGCCCGCCTCCCCCGCCTCCCCCGCCTCCTCCCGGCCTCTGCCTCCCCGCGGGCCGGCGCCGCCTCCCCCGCGTCCGCCGTGCGCCTCGCCTGCGCCGTCCGCCGTTGGGTTTTTTTTTCATTTTGCCCCTGACACGTGGGGCCCAGGTGTAAGTGAGATAGAGAGGGAGGTGGAGCTGTACCAAACACTTTGACGAATCCCAGATCCACGATGGAGCTGCTACACGGTGGATCCAGCTCCAGATCCACCTTTTAGGTGAATCTGGAGCTGGTGGAGCTCTGCCAAACAAGCCCTAACACTCGCGCATCCGTGAGGTGTTTGCGAGGATGCCGCAACCGTGAGCGGAGTGCTCCTTAATTTATACCGTGTATGTACTAGTGATCACAGTATTAGCGCGGCCATGCCAAAAACGGTTAATACAACTAACTGTCGTTTGTCGATGTCCTAAAGTTTATTTACTGCAATTGCTCCCAACTTAGTTCTAACACAATAATTTCCCATTCCTGGCTCTTGAATTACAAGTAAAACAAAAGAACCCAAGAACTTGCCTAATTTATTCACAGCAAGCCCAAAAGTAGAATCCGGAGGGAGCTAAAACCTACTAAAATATTCTTTCTAAAAAACTACTAAAATAAATTTGTCTACAGTAAAAAAAAATTCTGAATGAGTTTGCACTCACGGTTTGGCTACAAAGTGCCCACCAGCAAGCCTAAGTCCACGACTGCACTTTAGCAACCAATAATTGCACTTAATAATGGAAGAGCGTTGTAGGATCGTCGATAGCAATCAGAGGAGAGTGAATGATTGGAACGCCAAGTGAAAACTTTTTTTAAAATTTTTTATAATTTTTAAACCTACAAATCATAAAAAAAACCAGCTAAAAATAATATTAAAAGCTAAAATACCTTGTACCCTTTGTTACTATTCTTCTCGGTTGTTCTTTGGTAAGCGCTACTGAATTCTTTTGCACAGAACCAAAACCAAAACCAAAACCAACCACTTCTAGTATGCCATGTTGGCCTTTTTTTTCCACACGTGAAGCCCTTTAATTTACTAATTCTCAATGACACATGTATGCAGCCACACCTTTCTGCTTTCACACTTGACTGCACACCAACTCTACTGCATTGATTTGGTGTCTTGACGCAACACAAAATACCTTCTCTCTCCTCAATAACAAACGTCACCTCAAGTTGCATCATGCATAGCAAAAAATCAGACCACCAAACATTCAACAGCCGGCTCAATTTTTTGTACCCCAACGCAATGTCTCGGCACAACTCTGCTACTTCGCGCACGGACCAAGAAAAGTTGACGAAGCCGACCTTGCTGCGATGCACGTGGTTGACAGATAGCCCAATAAACCGATGTTGCACCGCACAGCTAACGAGATGAGAACAATCTAAAAAAACACGCGCCGCCGGTCTATTCCGAAATTAATGTAGATTTTATTTCTGAATCATGGTGGCTACAAAGTGCCTTTTTGACATTTTTCAAACTCTAAAACAAAAATTACATCTAAAATCCACAGGGTTAGCCCCTAACCCATCTCTATTTATAGTTTAGGGCCCAAAACATAGGCTACGCCTAAACCCATGAGTTCTAATCCAATTTCAATAGCAAAAGGAACTGAAACCCTTTCTAACACAGGTTTTCCTTAATTCCAACTTTTTAACACGTTACGTGTCGAAGCCTCCAAGACTGCACCTTCGTAGCTTCTTCACGCATTATCCACCACATATCGTAGCCTCCTGACCGCACCTCTGTAGCTCCAATACGTATCATCCATCTCTGATCTCCATGCGCCCCAAGTATGAGCCTGACTATCTTGTGATCTTCTTGACCGTCTGAACCTCGGATCACCCTATCTTAGTTCCAGTCCACCTCGTCACTGACCATAATCGCCTCCATGCTCAACCTGCACATGCAAAGACCAAAACATATTTTTTCCGGCACAAGTTTGTCTCAACTTGATTAACATCAGTGCACACACGCCACACGTCTCACATAACATTGATAAGTAATATTATCAAATATTCATCATTATAAATTAACTATTGTTAATTATTCATCACTAAAATAATCTAGATCTAACCACATGGTCTAACAAGTGTTCCACACTAGTAGGGCCCCAATTTGACAGTAAACTAACTCCAACATTAAGTCAAGTCAACAGACGTGTTTGCTTTACCTAAAGGTAAGGAAATATTTATTTTTTTCCCCTCCAACCTCCAAGTAATATCAATTCCTTCTCTTTCACTTGTATTTAGGTTGTTCAAAACTTCTGCACACAGATACAGACACATACTAAACAATCCACCTTATTGAGCATCTCATTGTTGGTCTCTTGCTGGTACTCTGAGACCTGAGTGAGCGTGTTCGTGTTCTGCAATATTGGCGTCCATGGCAACAACCATGTTGCTGGGCCCCCTCATCTCCATGGTGAACCAGAAGGTGTCCACTTATCTTCTGCGGCAATACCAGGAGATGGATGGTATGGAGGAGCAGCTCACGATTCTGGAGCGCAAACTGCCAGCCATATTGGATGTCATCATTGACGCAGAGGAGCAGGGATCTCACCGACCTGGGGGTGAGTGCTTGGCTCAAAGCACTCAAGGATGTCGCTTACAAAGCTAACGACGTGTTTGATGAGTTCAAGTACGAAGCGCTCCGCCGTGAAGCCAAGAGGAAGGGGCAATACAGAAATCTGAGCACTGACATAGCAAGGCTCCTTCCTGTTCACAACCCTATTGTGTTCCGTTGCAAGATGGGCAAGAAGTTGCGCAGGATTGTGCAGACCATGGAAGTCCTTGTCGCTGAGATGAATGCCTTTGGGTTCAAATATCGACCACAAATGCCATCGTCGAAGCAGTGGCGGCAGAACAGATTCGATCATCATTGACTCTGAGAATATTGTCAGCAGGGAAGAAGAGAAGCGGCAGATTGTTGACTTGTTACTTGCCCGTGCTGCAAATAAGGATCCAATGGTTCTTCCCGTTGTTGGAATGGGTGGCTTGGGTAAGACCACTTTTGCACAGACCATTTACAATGATCCTGATATAGAAAAGCATTTCCAGCTCCAGAGGTGGGTTTGTGTGTTGGATGATTTTGATGTTACAAACATTGCTAACAAGATCAGCATGTCCATTGAGAAAGATTGTGAAAGTGCACTGGAGAAGCTCCAGCAAGAAGTCAGTGGAAAGAGGTACCTCCTTGTTTTGGATGATGTATGGAATCGTGACACCAATACGTGGGCAAAGCTAAAATACTGTCTTCAACAATATGGTGGTGCTGGGAGTGCGATATTGATGACAACTCGTGATGAAAGGGTAGCTCAAATCATGGGAACAGCCAAAGCCCATCAGTTGCTAAGGATGGATAAAAATGATTTGCTTGCAATATTTGAAAAAAGAGCATTTGGTTTAGAAGAGCAAAAGCCTGATGAGCTAGTTCAAATTGGCAAGGGGATTGTGGATAGATGTCAAGGGTCCCCTTTAGCCGCAAAAGCCTTGGGCTCTGTGTTAAGCACCCGAAAAAACGTGGAAGAATGGAGAGCTGTATTAACGAAAAGCAGTATTTGTGATGAGGGGAGTGGGATTTTACCTATACTCAAGCTCAGCTACGATGATTTACCCTCGCACATGAAGCAATGCTATGCTTTTTGTGCTGTCTTGCCGAAAAATGATGTGATTGATGTGGAAAAGCTGATACTGCTATGGATGGCGAATGACTTCATCCCATCAGAAGAAGCAATCCGCCCAGAAACAACAGGTAAACAAATTTTCAATGAGCTTGCTTCAAGATCATTCTTTCAAGATGTGAACCAGGTACCGATCAACAAGGATGGAAGTGGAATCAGCTACAGAACTATATGTAGGGTCCATGATCTTATGCATGATGTCGCAATGTCAGTTATGGGAAAAGAATGTGTTACTATAGCTGAGAGGCTTAACTGTATCGAGATTTTGCCAAATACTGTTCGACATTTGTTCTTGTCATCCTATGGTCCCGAAACTCTCTTGAGTGTTTCACTGAAGAAAAGATATCCAGGTATCCAAACACTGCTATGTAGTATGAACACTAGCAGTTCCCTACCGCATTTGTCAAAATGCACTTCCCTTCGAGCATTGCAACTCTGTTACTACAGATTAAGCGGACTTCCAGTTAGACCAAAGCACTTGAAGCACCTCAGGTATCTTGACCTCTCAGGCAATTGTCATATTAAAGCACTTCCTGAAGAAATCTGCATTTTGTATAACCTACAAACGTTGAATCTTTCCGGTTGTGCACCAAAGCACAGGTCTTTGCTACCACACCAAAGCACAGGTCTAAGGACCCGCCAAGGCGTTGATCCAAAGGATCCGCCGGTCGTCTGACAAAGGTCGGGCGATGGTGCCGCTGTGTAAGGGTGGAGCAGGGGTTCGGGGGTTTTCTCGGTCTACGTGAGAAGACCTTCTTCTTAAGCAAATGCCCGGGGGGTTTCTTCCCCCCCGCAGGTCGAGTTTTTTGAATGCCTTGGTCAACTTCCAAAGGAAATGAAGTACATGACTGGCCTTCGGCACCTAATATACTGATGGATGTCTGTCCTTAAAGTGCATGCCTCCAAACCTTGGACAATTAACTTGCCTACAGACACTTACATATTTTGCTGTAGGCTGTAGCTCTGGTTGCAGTTGTTACTCGCTGGAGTCTTGCTGTTGGTGATAGCAAGATCCTTACTCTCATCGAGAGGATGACACTTGGGGATGGGGCAATTTTCTTGCTTATTTCTCACACAATGCCATACCAACCTGAGGGGTTGTGGATACAAATTTATAGGCTGCTAACCAGCCAAGCATATGCTAAGATGCTAGTCCTAGATGCTAGTCAAAAGCTATCCTAAAGCTAGTCTAAGATGCTAGTCAAAAGTTGTCCTAAAGCTAGTCTAAGATGCTAGTCTAAAGCTGTCCTAAACCTCAAGATGCTAGTCTAAAGCTGCTGTACAAGAACCATGTGCCCACCCCACAAAGACCACAGTACAGGGACTTATTCATCATTCTCCCCCTAAGTCTTGTGCGTCGTCTTGTGGGAAAGTTGAACCATCCCGATCCTAGAGCAGAGCTCGAGGAATTTGACCCTCCCAAGAGGCTTGGTGAGCAGGTCCGCAAGCTGATCCGTGGTGTTGATGTAGCTCGCCTTGATGCTGCCTTCATCCAAACAGCCTCGGATGAAGTGGTACTTCACCCGGATGTGCTTGCTCCGTTCGTGGAAAACGGGGTTCTTTGCCAGAGCCAGAGCGGACTTGCTGTCCACCCTGAGCGCCACCGCTTCAGTGTCTCTGCCGAGGAGATCACCAAGCAGTCGAGCGAGCCAGAGCGCCTGAGTCGAAGCGGTGGAAGCCGCTATGTACTCGGCCTCACAGCTGGACAGGGCCACCACCTGCTGCTTGACTGACTGCCAGCTAACGAGGCACTTGCCGAGGAAGAAGAGAATCCCGCTTTTGCTCTTGCTGGTGTCGATGTTGCCTGCGTGGTCGCTGTCGCTGTACCCGATGAAGTGCGCCGCGCCGGGACACCTCGGGTAGTGCAAGCCGTAGTCGGAGGTGCCCGCAACGTAGCAGAGGATCCTCTTCACGGCCTGCTGATGCTCCGTCGTCGGTCGCTGCATGAACCGACTGACGTAGCCGACGGCGAACGCCAAATCTGGACGCGTGTGGACGAGGTAGTGAAGGCTGCCCACAATGCGCCGGTACTGCGTCGTGTCCACCTCCTCCGCCGTGCTCTCACGACTCAGCTTCAGCCTCTCCTCCATAGGAGTGTGGGCTGGGTTGCAGTCGGTGAGCCCGCCCAGCTCGACGGTGCGCTTGGCGTAAGCGGTCTGACGGAGGGAGATACCGAAGCTGTCCTGGTGGACCTCGATCCCCAGGTAGAAGGAGAGGAGCCCCAAGTCGCTCATCTGGAAGGCAGTCTTCTTCTCCGCCTTGAACGCCTCGACCTCGGCCTCCTTGGAGCCGGTGATCACCAGGTCGTCGACGTAGACGCCCACCAGCAGGGCGTTGCCGCCTTTGCCCTGCCGGTAGACCACAGCCTCGTGTGCGCTCTGCTGGAACCCCATTTGCTTGAGAGTGGAGTCCAGCTTAGCGTTCCAGGCTCGTGGTGCCTGCCGCAAGCCGTAGAGGGCCTTGCGCAGGCGGAGAACCTTGCCCTCCTTGCCAGGGATGACAAATCCCGGCGGCTGACGGACGTAGGCCTCCTCCTTCAAATCGCCGTTGAGGAAGGCGGACTTGACGTCCATGTGATGGACGCGCCAATCCTCCTGGGCTGCAAGTGCGAGGAGAAGACGAACGGACTCCATGCGCGCGACGGGTGCGAAGGCGTCATCGAAGTCGACCCCCTCCTGCTGCACGAAGCCTCGTGCCACCAAGCGAGCCTTGTGCTTGACGATGGCGCCGGCTTCATCCCGCTTCAGCTTGAACACCCACTTAAGGGTGATCGCGCGGTGACCGGCAGGAAGATCCGCCAGCTCCCACGTCCGGTTCCGCACGACGGCGTCCATCTCCTGCTTCATCGCGACACGCCACGCCGCGTCTCCCTCCGCCTCAGCGAAGGAGCGGGGCTCGCCGTCGTCGCACGCCAAATGCAGCTCCGCCTCGAAGTCGTGTTGCGCCAGTCCAGGGACGGGCAGCTCGCCGAGGATGTTGTCCATGGTACGATAGCGCAGAGGCTCGTCGTCGTGGTAGGCGTCGACGCGGTCATCGTCGTGAGACAGCGGAGTAGCGAACTCCACCATGCGCTGCTCGTCGTGGACCGAAGCTGTTGGGGCCGATCCCGGTGGTGTGGCCGCCGGTGCAGGAAAGTGGTGAGCCGGTGCGGGAGAGCGTGGAGTGGCCGGTGGTGAAGAGTGGGGCGTAGCCGGTGCCGAAGGTGGTGGGGCACTCGCCGGAGCTGGTGGTGGGGCACTCGCCGGAGCTGGTGGCGAGCAAGGTGTCGAGGTGGACGAGCTCGGTGAAGACGAGCTGCTAGCTCCCCCGGCTCTCTCGAAGTGGACGTAGTCGACAACAAAGTCCCTGAGAGTTGAAGTCGAACCGTCGTCCACCGCCTTGTCCCACGTCCAGCCTCGCCCTTCGTCGAACACAACGTCACGTGAGATGCGGACGCGCTATGTGACAGGGTCGAGGATGCGGTAGGCTTTCGAGCCCTCCGCGTAGCCGATGAACACTCCCGGAGTGCTCCTGTCGTCGAGCTTACCGATGTGGCCAAGCTCCTTGGCGAACGCGAGGGAGCCGAAGACCCGCAAGTGGGAGACCGCCGGCTTGCGCCCATGCCAAGCCTCGTACGGCGTCCTGCCGTCGAGCGCCTTGGTAGGCGAGCGGTTGAGGATGTAGACGGCCGTCACCACCGCCTCTCCCCAGAAGACAGCCGGCATCCCCCTCTGCTTGAGGAGAGCCCGAGCCATCCCCACAACCGTCTGGTTGCGCCGCTCGACGACGCCGTTCTGCTGCGGGCTGTACGGCGCGGAGTAGTGGCGCTGAATGCCCTCATCAGCGCAGTACGACGCGAATTCAGCCGCCGTGAATTCGCCGCCGTTGTTTGTGCGCAGCACGCGCAGCTTGCGGCCGCACTCCGCCTCCGCAGCAGCCTGCGTGCGCCTGATGGCGTCCGCAGCCTCTCCCTTGCTGCCGAGGACCATCACCCACATGTAGCGGGAGAGGTCGTCGACGAGCAGCAGGAAGTAGCGTCGTCCTCCCGGTGTGGCCGGTGTCACCGGGCCACACAAGTCCCCGTGCACGAGCTCGAGCCTCTCCTTGGCTCGGAAACTCGCCCGCTGGGGAAAGGGGAGTCGCCTCTGCTTCGTCAACACGCAGACGACGAGGCCTGCACTACGGTCATCACCCTCGGCACGTCCTCGCGCCCCTGTCTGGGCGTCTTTGCGTGGCTTGCCGTGCTTGCCGCGCTTGCGGCCGCCTGTCGTGGAAGAAGGCTCCCCCTTCTTCCTGTCACCTTGGCCGGCAGCCCACTGCTCCCGAGTGAGGAGGAGCTTCCCGCCAATGGTGACGGGTCCCGAGAGGCGCTGTGGCTCATCGCTGTCAACGACCTTGAGGCGACCCAACGCCTCCTCGATCGTCATCGTGGAGAGGTCCAGCAGAGACTCGATCGAGCGAGCCATCTGCTTGTACTTCTCGGGGACGCAGCGGAAGAGCTTCTCCACAGCTCTCTTCGCCGTAGGTGTCGTCACCGAACTGCACCAACTTCTGCAACAGAGTGTTGAGACGGAGAGCAAAGTCATCAACGTCCTCACCTGGCTTGAAGGCCAGGTTCTCCCACTCCGTGCGTAGTGCCTGCAATGTAGACTTGCGGGCGCGGTCGCTGCCGATGCGTGCTGCAGCGATGGCATCCCAAGCCTCTTTGGC
Organism: Dendrocalamus latiflorus; assembly: GCA_017311315.1. Classification (NCBI taxonomy): domain Eukaryota; kingdom Viridiplantae; phylum Streptophyta; class Magnoliopsida; order Poales; family Poaceae; genus Dendrocalamus; species Dendrocalamus latiflorus. Next base: position 21,733,713 of record CM029669.1, read on the forward strand.
AGTCCGCTTGTTGGTAAGCGAGAACTGCATCTCGGGCGGGATTGCAGCGATGAGAGCATCCAGCGCCCGTCGATCCTGGTCGTAGTCGACGTCGCCGTACCGGACTGCATCCCACATATGCCGCACCTGGAGCTTTACCCTCATCACCGCAGCCCACTCGACATAGTTGGTCTTGGTGAGGGTAGGCCACCCGCCGCCGGGGCCGACGTCCCTGACGACAGCCTGGTACTCGTGGTGACCACGGTACCGAACCGGGGAGAGAGAGCCGCGTCGCCTGTGAAGGCCGTGCTCTCCGTCGACCCGTACGCCGCCGCCGTGCGCGCCTCCTCCAGGAGCGTCACCGGCGCGTTCGCGCCTGTCTAGGCTGCCGCCGCGCTCGTGGGCGTGCGCGGCTGCCCACTGCGCCGCTCGCCCTCGCGCTGCCTCCCTCTCCAGCGGCTCAAGATCCGTGTCGGCGCTGTCATCAGCAGAGATGGAGCTGCTGTTGCTGCCGCGCAGAACCTTGACCTCCGCTGCTGCCGCACGCGCTGCATCTGCCGCCGCCGCTTCCACCTCCGCTCTGGCTGCTGCCAGCTCCGCCGCTGCCAGCCTTGACGCCCTTTCCGCCGCCGCAGCGGTCTCTGCCGCCGCTCGCTCGCGCTGCTCTGCCGCGGCGAGCTCGGCCGTCTGCTGACGCCGCGTGCTCGAGGCGACCGAGCGCTGAGACTGCCCTGCGGACATTGCGCGCTTCTGGGGGGCTGTTGCGTGGAGAGAGGGCTGCTTCTGACGAGCTGCTGCCCGTCTCCGGAGAGGAGTGAGCGGGGATAGCCGGAGCTACTGCTGCTACCGGCTGGGGCTGCTGCGAGGCCGGAGAAGGAGATGAGCAGGAGATGCTCAGGCTACAGGATAGTATAGCTCTGATACCACTTGTTACTCGCTGGAGTCTTGCTGTTGGTGATAGCAAGATCCTTACTCTCATCGAGAGGATGACACTTGGGGATGGGGCAATTTTCTTGCTTATTTCTCACACAATGCCATACCAACCTGAGGGGTTGTGGATACAAATTTATAGGCTGCTAACCAGCCAAGCATATGCTAAGATGCTAGTCCTAGATGCTAGTCAAAAGCTGTCCTAAAGCTAGTCTAAGATGCTAGTCAAAAGCTGTCCTAAAGCTAGTCTAAGATGCTAGTCTAAAGCTGTCCTAAAGCTCAAGATGCTAGTCTAAAGCTGCTGTACAAGAACCATGTGCCCACCCCACAAAGACCACAGTACAGGGACTTATTCATCAGTAGTAACATTGGAGAACTTAGGCACCTGAACCTTCGAGGTCAACTGCAGCTCTGCCATCTAGAAAATGTAACAGAAGCAGATGTGACAATGTCCAATCATTGGGGTAAAAAGGACCTCACCCAGCTATCTTTTGCATGGAAGGATGACTGCAATGAGGTTATAGATTTTCATGAGAAGGTGTTAGATGCTTTTACTCCTAACAGAGGGCTTCAGGTTCTATGGGTGGATTCCTATAGAAGCTCTAGGTTTCCATCTTGGATGACAAATATTAGTATGATGCAAGATCTAATCAAGATCCAGCTAGTCAGTTGCACAATGTGTGAGAGGCTTCCTCAATTGTGGCAATTACCAGCTCTTCAAGTTCTTCATTTAGAAAGACTGGACAGGTTGCAATGCCTATGCATTGATTATGGAGACTATTTTATATCCTCAACATTTCCAAAATTGAGGGAACTTATATTAATTGATTTGAAGAGCTTCAATAGATGGCGGGAAGTAAAAGGAAGGTATGGACAACAACTATTGTTTCCCCTTCTAGAGAAACTGTCAATTGAGAGTTGCACTAAGCTGACAAACTTACTGGAACCACCAATGCTTGGAGAATCCTCTTGCTGCAGTGGTAATAAGGCATGCTCGGCATTTCCAGTACTAAAGAAACTCACATTAAATAATTTGAAGAGTTTGAAGAGATGGGGGGCACTGGAAGAAAGACAAGGAGAACAGCCAATATTTCCTCTGCTTGAGAATACCAATATTACGGAGTGTCCAGAATTGTCAACTCTACCCGAAGCACCAAGGCTGAGAGTATTAGTATTTCCTGAAGACAGGCCCCAGATGTGGTTATCCATAGCCAGATATATGACCACACTGTCCACTGTGAGATTGAAAATTGCACCTTCTTCTCCCTCACATGTACAATGTTCCATTCAACAGATAGATGGTAAGGAGGAATGGAATCATAGGGATAGAGCTTGTCATGCAGCTATGGAGCTACGTGGATGCTATTTCTTCCACACAATTTGGGGATGTTTTGTAAACCTTGGACATCTGGAAATCATATGTTGTGATGAACTCATATACTGGCCATTAAAAGAGTTCCAATGCTTGGTATCCTTGAAGAGATTAACAATTTATTGTTGCAATAATCTGACTGGATCTGCAGAGGCTCTAGAAGAAGTGGCATCAGCAAGAAATCAGCTCCTACCATGTCTGGAATCTCTGAAATTAAAAGATTGTCCAAACTTGGTTGAGGTTCTGAACCTTCCTCCATCACTAAGGAAATTATATATTGAGAGATGCCGTAAGCTCGAGTTTATATGGGGTAAGCAGGGTGCTGAAAGTGAGAGTTGGTATGTTGAACACCAAGATGATTTAACACTATCAGAATCTTGTAGTGATCTTATTGCCTCTGCAAGTGCACGAGAATCATTATCATTGGCAAGAGATCATCTTCTACCATGTATGGAGTCTCTAACAATAATAAGTTGTCAAAGCTTAGTAGAGCTCCTCAGTTTTCCCTTATATATCAAGGAATTACACATTTGGAGTTGCCCTAACCTTGAGTTTATATGGGGAAATCAGGATTTAAAAATCAAGAGTCACTATGTTGAACATCAGAACAACCCGGCAATAGTAGAATCTTTCACTGAACTTATTGCAACAACAACTGTGCCAGATCCGTTACCATTAACAAGGAATCATCCCCTACCATGTTTAGATTATCTAAGAATAGCATACTGTGGAAGCTTGGTAGAGGTTTTTGATCTCCCCTCATCCCTGAGGACAGCAATTATTTCGGACTGCCCTAAGCTTGAGGTCCTATCAGGGCAACTCGATAAACTTAGGCATCTAGATATTCGATTCTGTGACAATTTGAGATTAGTTCAGTCATGCAAGGGAGACTTCTCATCATTGGAAACCCTCTCTATTGTTGGCTGTGAAAACCTAACATCCTTACCAAATAAGCCTTCAACTGCAGAGGAATGACACTGTGTGGGCGGTGGGCAAAACAACATATTTTTTGAGTAGTCGCCTTTATTATATGGGATAGACTATTGCACAGGCGACTGAAATTTTTTTATCTTTCAGTCATCTAAAGTTATACTTGAATCACCTGAAGTTGCATATGTTTTTTTTTGGAGGGGGCTGCAATTTTAGTTGATTGAGAGTGCAATTTCAGGTCATCTGAAGTTGCACCCTGAATCACCTAAAGTTGCAGCTGTTTTTTTAGAGGGGAGCTGCAATTTTAGTTCATTGAGAGTGCAATTTCAGTTGACTGAAACATAAAAAAATTTCAGTCATCTGTGCAATAGCAAAACTGTTATTATATTATTCACTTACGAGGTACAGCTGTATGGAGATATCTGCTCACTGGTGCCTTAATGCTCAAATTGACACCAAGTGCCTTAATGCTCAAATTGACACCAAGTATGGAGTTTAATATGTACAAAATCAAGACCAGATCTTGAAGAACTGAATTGTCCATGTTTAGGGCCTTGCAATCTGGACTGAGAATGTCGGAATATGCTATTTGTGACATCAGCATCTTCAAAGCTCTGGAGGGAGATAACATGAAGGTTGGTGGATAAGTTACTATCATTGAATTCTTTAAATTTATTTCGATAATCTACAAGCTTCATACAGATAGGTGCTCAGTTTTATGAGTATATTAAGCCTCTTTTATAGGACTGTTCATAGACTTGCATATGATGAAGAGGTAACTTGTTATGAGATCATGTTCTCAGACTTTGAGATGAGGAACACATAACTTGAAATAGGATTATTAATGTATCCTTAAATAGAATCTTCAGCAATTCTTTGAATTGCTTCAATTCGGCTTTTGGACAGTGAGATGTGATACATCCAGTTAGCTACAACACCTCAAGGTTTAAATCAGCAAATTCCAAGTCCCAAGCAGCAGAATTGATGTAGGATTTTCTGAACAATTTTTGTGGCTTTGTGCAAAGAACCGTGTTTTGAGATAACTTTAGTTTGAAATAACATATAAGTGTTATATGACAGTTTGCCGATATGATTTGGAGATCTATTACATATTTATGAAGCTGGAGCTGCTGTGATTATTGTGTTGCTCTGTATAAGTGATATTTGACAAGAAGTTATCACACACATGTTTCATATTCATGACCTGAAATAAACAAAACAGCTGTGGCCTTTTAAGTGAAGCCAGTTCAGCAGCAATTTTAAATTTTTACTGTGCTTTTGGGTTTTGACTAAATTTCTTTCTTAAATTTACTTATGATACTTTGATTTAGTAGTGAGTTGAAGCTCATAGAATTGTTTTGAAATGCAGGTAGAAATCCCTTACTTTTGTCATTGAGAAATCAACACGTAAGTGAAGGTGTCCATCGGTGTGAAGTTCAGACCTGACAGAAAAATGCAACTGCCGTTCAATCAATTGCATCCCCACTTTGTTCAGTCAGTATCACTGTTTCTGTAGGATTGTAAATGGTAATCAAAGAGAGTGAATGATTGTAATCTACTGTGAAAATTTTTACTCACAATTTGTGTCTCTTGATTTTTTAACCTACTAACCACAGCAAGCACACAAAAAAAAGCAAAAAAAAATTGTTATCTAGTACTGTAGCATACTGTAGTAAGTAGCGCTCAGGTACTGTAGTTTTACTATAGCAGCCGATACACCTAGTGGAGCACACGGATCAACAAGCAAGGCCAACAATTCTTTATCCGTCTACTAGCAATCCTATGCATGCAGATCAGGATTCAAAATCCCGACGGTTACCGGTCGGTAACCATCAGTTACCGTTTTTTTCGGTGATACCGGTAATCGAAAAAACCGGCGGTATTAATTTTTTATTTTCGAATTTAGGCCGGTTTTTTTTCTAGTTTTTCTGGTTACCGGCCGGTTTTTCTGGTTACCGGTTTCAAACATCCCAAAATTCAAGTTTTGATTTTTAAATTGTGATTGGTTCTCTCCTTTTATAGGCACAAGCGAAAGGTCACAGGCAACATACGCGACTCCCACACAGTGCCAATCGTGCCATTAATTTTGAGATCAGATTCCTGATCGATTACCGATTTCTTACCTTCTAAACCTCTGCTTTCCATATCAAAAAGATTTGTTAAGAACTACTTCCATCATATAAAGATACGGTGTAATTATCTTTCCATTGCAAACATGGTACGCTGAGAACAAATCCTTTCTTTCCATCTTGATGCATAAGTTGCCATAAATTGACTACGCCTTGCAATCGACTGAGAACATGCGTCCGTGTGAGGCGCGGCACAACAATCGGTTGAACTAGAGCGTAGATCATGTTGGCACTAATTTTGTTGTTGATGGTGGTTGAGTACATATGTGCCCAAGCTCGTGTAGTAGTTGGAGACCAGTCAAAACCCCTGGAGTCGGAGACCCTCTGGATTATAGTAAGCTGGTCATAAGACAGTGCGAACCGTTCAGTGAACCAAACTTAAGTATTCAATCAGTGCTCTGAGGGCCTACATAGTCGAGGTGCCAGGGTTGAGGCATCAAGTAACGATCGAAGAGAACAATGTGGTCAGACCAACATGGTCAAAATGAACGTGGTTGTAATAATGTGGTCAAAATGACCGTGGTCAGCATGTGGTCGAAATGAATGTGATCAAGCAGGCATGATCAACACAACGTGGTTGAAGATCCACAAACTCAGAGGATGATCTTAGCGCATATATTTCATGGTCGGCTAGGACTTGTAGTCATATGAGGCGCAAAAGCATCGACCATGCGCCGATAGCTTGAGGACCAGCTCACGTATCGTTTCATTACCCGGTCTTAAAGAAATTAAGTCTTGCGTAGCACGTACACATACTACAGTTTTTCTTCCCAAACATACACCTCGGTACTTTCTTTAACTTAAAAATATTTGTACAAAACTCATCAAACAATAACATTTTAATTCAATTATATAATAGATCTTTGGCTACTTGTTTCCCTTGTTTCTTGTGATCAACACGTCATTGGGCACAAGCAATAACCAATGGATTCAACTACAAGTAGGCAACATATCCTATGCACTCAAACTTGTGGTGCACTCACCGTGCACCCAACTAAAAAAGTCACGAAAAATTCCAAAAAATTTCTACATGTAATTCTAAACTTACTTTACCTATGTATAAAATTTTGAGTTCAGATTCATTATATATTTAGCAGTAACAAAAAAAGTTTTGACAAATGTTAAGAGTTTAAATTTATCAGAATTTATCTTTTTTGCTGCTCTTAACATATAATGAATTTGAACTTGAAATTATATATATGTGTGTGTGGAGTAAATTTAGAAGTACATGTAGAAAGTTTTGCGGAGGTATGTCATAAGTGCATAAGTGGATAGGTATGTTGCTTTGCGGAGTAAAGTGTGTCATAAGTGCATAGGTATGTTGCTTTGCGTATGGCTTCGTTTGTAATGTCAAACGAAGCATTTTCTATGGAGTAGCATAGGCCATAGCAACACCACGCAACACCAAACCCAGTTCCACCCTAGCATCGGACACAGATACGAAGCGAATACGAATCGAAATGAATATGATCACGAATATTTATCGGAACATGAAAAACCCCTTAAACTATACATCCAAAATCAATGAAAACACATAAATAGTTTATCTTGTCAAAATATTCATGAAATCTAAACAAGTATAAGTATTTTTATCCATAATAGTCATACCGTTGTACAGATTTTAAATCTTCAAGTGGCAGTTAATTTTTTCTAAAGTCCTAAATAATTCTTAATGGATTTCTACCATTTACATGTGACTAATAAATTAATTAAGTATTTAAATTTTCATCAAAATGATTTAAACGGGAGTACATCAATTTAATCGGTACAAATTTTAATCCACTGACAATATTAAATTTATTTTTAATAAACATAAATATTTGCTAGTGGTGTTTGTAATTTAATATGACTAAGGAACCTAATGCCTAATGGTAATGGAGGCTTATGGCTTGGTTGGGCTAGTAGGCTGGTGGCAGGGGAGATGAGAGAGGCTGATTTGGGCTGGGCAATGTTGGGCTGAAATTCTGGATATCCCGTTTCGTATTATCCGGAGAATCCATATTCGTATCCGTATTCGCCAGATATCAGGCCTACTATATTCGTATCCGTATCCGACAAAAAAAATCCGTATTTGTAGCCGATCCGAGAATTATCCGAAGAAAATCCGATCCGACACAATCCGTATCCGTTTTCATCCGGATCGGTCGGAAACTATCCGATCCGTTTTCACCCCTAGTCGTAATAACATGGTTGAAATGACCGTGGTCAACACGTAGTCGAAATGAACGTGCTCGAGCAGGTGTGGTCGACACAACGTGGTCGAAGACTTACGAACTCAGAGGATGATCTTGGCACATATATTTCATGTTCGGCTAGAACTTGCAGTCATATGAGGTGCAACGCATCAACCATGCACCGATAACTTGAGGACCAGCTCACATGTCATTTCATTACCCGGTCTCAAAGAAATTAAGTCTTGCGTAGCATGTACGCATACTATAGTTTTTCTTCCTAAGCATACACCCCAGTACTTTCTTTAACTTAAAAATATTCGTACAAAAACTCATCAAACAATAACATTTTAATTCAAATATAATAGATCGTTGGCTACTTGTTTCCTTTGTTTCTTGTGATCAACAAGTCATCGGGCACAAGCAATAACCAATAGATTCGACTACAAGTAGGCAACATTTCTATACACTCAAACTTGTGGTGCACTCATGGAGCACCCAACTAAAAAAGCCACGAAAAATTTCAAAAAATTTCTACATATAATTCTAAACTTACTCTACCTATGTATAAAATTTCAAGTTTAGATTCATTATATATTTAGTGGTAACAAAAAAAGAAAATTTTGACAAATGTTAAGAGTTTAAATTTATCAGAATTTATGTTTTTTGCTGCTCTTAACATATAATGAATTTGAACTTGAAATTATATATGTGTGTGTGGAGTAAATTTAGAAGTACATGTAGAAGTTTTGTTAAAAATTTTTGTAACCTTTTTAATTAAGGGCCTGTTTTGTTTTTTGTTATGGCTTGTGGCTTTTGGTTGCGGTTTGTGGTTTTTGGGCTGTTTATACGAGAGATTACAGAGTAACAGAAACTCACATACGGTTTTTACCGATATAAATGAAGTCTGTAAAGAATGTACTACAATTAACTAGTAGACTCTATCTTGAAAAGATATTCCGTTTAAAAACTAGTTACTGTAGAAAAGCTAAAAAATAATTTTTAAAATCTGAAAAGAACGGGGCCTAAAGTGTGTCATAAGTGCACAGGGTATGTTGCTCTGCGTATGGGTTCGTTTGTAATGTCAGACGAAGCATTTTCCATGGAGTAGCATAGGCCATAGCAACACGGCGCAACACCAAACCCAGTTCCGTTGCTCTCGTCGTCCCACCTGCCATGCCAGCTGCCACGCGCTCTCGTCCTCTCGGCATGTGGTTTCCCAATCTGCCGATGCAATTGTCCAAACCCAACCAGGGCGGCGGCCGCTGTACTTGCCTCTCCCACGCGCCGTGAGCCCGTGACGCCGGCTGCTGCACCAGTGTCGGCCGCGCGCACCGACAATTGAATGATCAGGCGATCTAATGCTCCGACTCAAGGGGCGGCATTGTCGCAGCCTCGCAGGCGGCCAAGTCGATCAACTGATTCTTCGTTCGTGCGGCCGGCCTCGTTAAAATCGGTAAGCACATTGCCTTGCTTCAGCTATGAATCTGTGATGCTTGCTTCTTTGATCTATGATTGCCTCGTTAAACTGTGATCGGGTGATTCTTCTTGCGCAGGAAATCAGTTGATTCAAGTGCTGCGTCCGTCCATGTACGCCGTTGTGTATGGCATCATTTTGCCCTGCCCGTTGGCTGTTGCTGGGATCGACCTACCTGCCACTAAGCTGCCAAAAATGTCCCGGCAGAGTGAAGGGACAAGTGAATAAAAATCAGGCCGCTTAAAATACTATCAATTGTACGGATGTTAGGGCCAAGTATGGTGTGGCTTTGCCTTGTTCAGCAGCCAATACGCCGTGCAAGGATTCCGATTACACAAGGTTTACACACGGTGCTTAACGAAAACTGGATTATAGTACGTTAAACAGTAATTACTGGAACAAATAACTGCCGTAGATCCAAAGCAAAGGGGTTTCAAGCTTATCCGAGGCCGTCAGATTTCTATAAGAGCCTCCGACTTATTCTATCTTCTATCGCTTCTGAGTTTGCACTCACTGGTCCTGACTCCTGGCATAATATTAACTGGGAAACAGTGTGGTGGAGACTGATGCGCTAGTCCTGAAGCGGGCATTGAGTTACTACCAATTCCGATTTATCAAACAGTTTGTGCTCATGAGTTTCAATGGCTTTCCGACTGATTATGTGCCAAGCGAACGTAACAAGGTAGCGCACGCGATGGCGCTGTATGGGTGTAATTTGGTTTTAGGAAGTAACCCTGTCACTTTTGATGCGGCTCCAATCTTTTGTTCATGACCTTGTGGCCGGTGATTTAGCTGTGTCAATGGTTTAATGGAATCGATGTATTCCTTCTCAAAAAAAAAAAAAAGGTCTTTGGCGCCTCCAACACCAAGAACGCCGAGAACTCGGCCACTTCTCCGCTATTGTCGCAAATGCCCAAATCTGTCGTGCTGCCATTGTCGTCGCGGCCAAGTTGACTTTTCCATCGTCTTCTTCGAAACAGGACAGCGGCCGCCTCGTCAAATTGGTAAGCACCTGACCAGGGCCGTCTCCAGAAATTTAGGGCCCTAGGGCGAATTGCAAAATGAAATGTCGATTGGTGGAGGATGTGTGTTAACGATAGTTACGTACGTACCGGAGCCGGAGGTCTCCTGGCCGCTGGCGCTTGCGCTCGCTGTCGTCGCCCGTGTCGCCGAAGGACGGGAACGCGCCGGCCGCCGCGACGAAGGCGTCGTATCACGTATGAACCACTGATTCTAGCGGTCACCACATCAGCGATTCAGCGGCCGCAGAATTGAAGAACAAGAAACCCTAGATAGCAGGCACACCATGCGCATCGACGGGAGCCGCAGGACCGGAACCGGCTGTACATCAGTACATAATACGTATCGGTATAGGCCTATAGCATTATTTGGGGGCCCACCAATTTGGGGGCCCTGTGCCATCGCTCGGTTTGCACACCCTCATCAACGGGCCTGCACCTGACCGTGCGTTTTGGTTGGTTGGTTGGTTGGTTGGTTGGGTCCTTAATGTTCTTCAACGCAGTACGTCGGAGACTAGAGCTAACTGAGCCCGAGTGTGGATTGAGGTGATTTATGTCATGGTGTAGCGTAGGCGACCCACTGACCATGAGGTGTCTGTGGAAAGGGAGTGACTATTGCACAGACGACAGAAATTTTTTTATCTTTCAATCACCTAAAGTTGCACTCTGAATCACCTAAAGTTGCAAGTGTTTTTTTGGAGAGGGGCTGCAATTTCAGTTGATTGAGAGTGTAATTTCAGGTCACCTGAAGTTGCACTCTGAATCACCTAAAGTTGCAGGTGTTTTTTTAGGGGGGCTGCAATTTCAGTTGATTTAGAGTGCAATTTCAGGTGACTGAAAGATAAAAAAATTTCAGTTGCCTATGCAATAGCAAAACTGCTGTGGAAATGCCGCAACCACGAAAAATTAACATTGTCAAAGAGCCAATTAACCAGTGGCCCCAATCGTACTCACAGTTGGCTACAGATGGCGGCATTCCACAGTTCTCCTTTGCCCGCACAGTCCCTCCACCAGATTGAGTTTCATGCACCAGCCAATTCACCCAAAAGCTTAAGCTGATGAGGAAAGATGAGTAATTCACTTATACTTCAACACTCCCCCTCACGTGTAGGCTCCCTTAGGCCTAATACGTGGAATAGAAGTGGACTACAATTAATTTTTTTAATTGCGTCAGCCAGGTCTTGAACTCGAGACCTCTTAGCTCTGATACCATATTGAGTTTCATGCACCAGTCAATTCACCCAAAAGCTTAAGCTGATGAGGAAAGATGAGCAATTCACTTATACTTCAACACACCATGATAAAAAATTGCCTAAAATGTTCGGTTCAATCGAGTTCCGTTGAGACAAGTTCCAAGCTGCAAAATTGATGAAGATTTAGCTGAGATATACTCTTGCATAGCTTATATGATTTGCTGAAACATCATGTGTACAATTTGCAGAGCTGCTGCTGCATTTTGCCTTTGTTACTGACAACTTACAAGAGGGCAGAGGCTACAGGGGTGCTTTAATCAGCTAGAGCTGATGCCTTTTGGTCGGAGCTTTTGGTTGAAATGAAATAGAAATTGTCGGAAGAAATAGCTTTTGTAACAAAATTTGAAAAATGGTTTTTGAAGGACACGGAGGAGACGATGGAGGCCAACTGGTGGCTTGGAAAAACCATTTTTATAAGCCGACATGTTTAAATCAGCTTCTGGCTTCTGTTTAGGAGGGAGGCGGGCTGGCACAGGAGGAATGGGCCAGGCGGTGGCCGACGGCCCTGGAGACCGGGAGGCGGGGGCCCTCGCTGCCGGGAGGCGGTGGTGCCCTAGAGTCAGGAAGCGGGAGCCCTCGCTGGTGGGAGGCAATGGCGCCAAGCCACCGGCGCTGGAGTTGGAGCCTAGAGACGCGGCCGCATTGCGGTGTGGGCATGGATCTGTCGAGACTGTAGTAGTCGAGGTCAACTCGTGGGAACTCTGTGACCTGAGGCTGGGTTGGGCTGCTGACCTGCTCATCATTTACTTTGGGCTCGGCCAATAGGCATATTCCATTGTGGGCTGGGGGCTAGGCCGCTGGGCTATGGCCTACCACCTCGTGCTAGGCTAGAAAGTCTCGGGCTGGGACACTGTGCTTTAATTTTTTTCAGCCTATACAAAAAAATGTGCACTACTTATTTCGTTGGGTGTTGGACTATAGCCTACCTAGACTAAGGCCCAAATCTACTCTTGTCGGAGACCTTTGTTATGCATGATTGTCAAAATAAAGAATTTGCATTTCAGTGTAGCTTGGGATCTTTCAAATCAACTAGCATGTTGGCCCACACAATTGCGTGGGTAGCTTCGTTGTGGCATTTTTATGTGCATTTTTGGTAAATCTGCATTATTACAATTTTGTCTATAAAATAAGTGGCTTATATATATGTAATTGGAGCTAGAAAGCATAGTATTTTTTTAACAATCTAGTAAATATATAGAAAGCTAAATTATGGAAAATTTATCGGCAACCCTTAAGATATAAATTCTATAAGGTGTGTGATGAATTAAAATTATAGTGCAATAAAATATAGCCAGTCATCTTAAGAGATGAAATGAAAAAAAAATATATAATAAAACTAAATTTATATCAGCATTTCCTTTTTTTTTCTTTATATGTTGCCATGCGTGAGCTCCAAAGGATCAATGTCTGTGTAATCTGCTTTGCTTATACTTCTCGGATCAACTACGTACTTCAGCACGGTGTACCTACAAATTAGTACAAATCAAGAAGAAATTGCAGCATACATGTCGATGTGACGATTTTGACTGATGTTTCCTCGTTTCTTCAAGAGGATGAGCTTGTGAGTACTCTTCCATGATATAGAACTAAACACAAAAGATGACATCAAATGAGTTTGTAGGAAATAGAACGTCATGACAAACGACATCAAATTAGTTTGTAGGACAGGGAAAAGCAACCATACGACAAGGCAAACAACATGGACTCGATGACGGCAATTAGATCTCACATGCTAGCGTCGCTAGAAAACTTTGATTTCGGTGGCATCCAAGAAAAGTTGGCCAAAATTTTAAGATTCGATTCCTTAAGAAGCTTTAAGGCCACAACTTATTTGGTCCACGTACATGGTACATGTCTACAATGGTTCTAGACCAACATCCTCGAAGTATCCATGCGGCAGATGGATGCAAGTTTTTTCTTCCAAATTCTCTATAAAATAGTATGTAAGTAGAAGTCACCATGACTTATCTTTTTTTCCTTTCTATCGGAACCATCCATCTATCCCTTTTGATATTGTCTAGCTTGCATAGCTAATGAAAATTACGAAATCTAAATCCAATATTATGTGGAAGCTAGTCTGTACACCTCCTAGTCAGAAATGTCCTTATTGTCCTTGTAGAAGGCCAAACCAAATTTCTGAAGAGCTTTTTATACGGATATACGTGAAACTCTAAAATTTGTTTCTTAATAAGGATTATCATCTTCTTTTAAATTAAGAAGAAATATATCTTTAAGCAACACCATTTGACAGCTGCTATAGTTTTTTTTTGCTTAATTAAGACGCACTTGATTAATAACCAGATGTTTTACTTTTTTGAGAGAATTTCTAATTTTTCTCTTTTTCCTTAATGATTTTAAAATATCTGTCATTAATTTTTAGTAATAAAATAATCTCCACTAGCAGAGCAGTTCGCCTTGGTTGCTTTTGAAGGCGGGAACCTGTTAGATTTCGAGAGGTGAACTCCACCAGTCCATCTTGATATTGATCCATCTCATTTTTCAATCGTTGTAAGCAGATGCTTTGCACAATCTGGTTTCTGGTTCATGCAACAGTGCAACACACTGTTCTTGAGCTTTATGACTCGGTTCCTTTTTTTCGGCGGGACAGCAGCGAACTGTCGGCTAATTCTATTACGAGAATTTTTACCATTTTTTAGAGGTACCAAGTTATCCATTGAGCCAGCACTAAGTGGTACTAAGAGTTTAAGGGATAAAGGTACCAAGAGTTTAAAGATAATTTGATGAGGATGTACTGACACCAACTGGTATTTTCCAAAAATGACAAAATCGCTCTTCTACCAAGTGTTATATATATATGACCGAAATGGCAACAGAGGGGGGTGAATGGTGCCTTCAAAAACTTCCCAAGTACCCACACAACAAATCAGACGAAAGAAATGGCTTCTCAGGTCGAACACACGTGGTCGTAAGTCAACTGGTGGTCGAATACCATGTGGTCGAAACCTTTGGCCGAACCGACAAAAGAACTTAAACAGAGAATACTGCGCGGTCGAAACAAGAAGAAGGACTCGTTTGCCAGATTTCCGAGTAACTTGAGACTCTCTGGTCTTTTGGTCCTGAAACCGGAGGTACTGAAAGAAACAGACCTCTGGAAGCGAAACAATCAAGGAAATCCAAAGTCTTTGCTATGGTCGACTAGAGAGACACGCTCGAGCACAAAAACAGAGCACTTTCAGGCGCAAGACCATGGAAGGCAGACTTCTCTGAAACGACCTTTGCTCTCGAGAATGAACCAGCCAAGTGGTCTTGAGACAGATTCCCAGTTCTGAGCTAAATGAAGCACACCAAGACGACTGCAGACTCACGAAGAAGAGAAGAGAGAAAAGGATAGCAGGAAGAACAAGCTCTCAAAACAGATCACAAACAAAACAATCACAACATCCCATAACGACAGAAATCAAACTTGAGGAAGAGAGATGAATGATTGATCATGGAGAATTCTACAGCCACTCCATCGAAGGTACAAGAGCAACCGTGCTCTACCCAGAGACAACTCACACAAATAGAGACGAAAAATTCAGAGTGACTCGGGAACAACCTCACCGATCACCCGAGCTCTACCTCTCTATTTATAGCCTCAAGCTTCCAGAGGAGAACCCTGTTAACCCCAACAAACACCGGGTTTTACCATTCTCTTTACCCACTAGTGAGAACGAGCTCCAGTGCTTTACCCGTTACACCCAACGACTCCACTGCTTTGCCCGTTAGTGCCAACCACTCCAGTGCTTTCGCAGAGACACAGCTTCCCTTTGCAGCTTTTCGCATTTCTCCAAAATGCCATCCCACTGCCTTCCCGGAAGCTTCCTTCTCCCTTGTCGCTCAAGTCTTGCAACCACCTGGCAGACCTCGTCGTCTTCGGCATCTCCCGACCACTCTTGACCTCAGCACCGCTCGTGCCTAGTCTTAGCCATCCATGTGATGCGGCCAAAAGGAAGACACAAGATCAATCAAGTTCTCGTGATTGCAGTTCTGTCCGCAAAGTTCATGAAGTTTTCAACGTCAATTCTGAGGTTTCTAAGACACACAAAATACATATTTGGAAAGCTAATGAAGTCTACTTTCCAACAAATCAAACGGCGCTTGATTGGAGCTTCCTACACAAAGTTATGACAATTTCATTGGAAGCTGCACGAGCTGTCCGGAGAGACGCGCGAGACTTGCCAAACATAAGGAGTCCGAGTATTGCAATGCAAGTAAGGATAAAATCCGACCACACCATGACTTTCTAAAGGTTGAGAAGGATTCCTTTTCAGGTTCCAAACGGATTTGGAAGCCCCTTGAACAAGAAAACAAAACATATAAAGATTTAAAATCGATTCGGACTCGGATTAGGACAGCTGGCAAGACCGATACTAAAATGTCCATAACTTTCACAAACGGAGTCCGATTTGGGCGTTCTTGGACTCGTTGGAAAGCTATTTTGAAGCCCCACACAATGGATAAGGTTACAGCCATGGAATCCTCATGGTTAAGTCACACATTGAGAGAGAAACCAGAGATAGCAGTTTAGATATTTCTTTTTTAGTTCGTATTGGAGTTTGTTTCGGCCTTAGGTCAAGTAGTGCGTGAGTTGTAATCAAGGCCGTGCATTGTGCACCAATATAAGGCCAGGGCCTTAGCCCCATTGTAACTCAGGCTATGATATGATAAGTTTTTAGACTCGTGAAATAAAGGAGAAAATCGCCATGATGGTTGGTGGCGGCCAAATTGCGTGATTGCAAGGTTTTCTCGTTTGGAGTTTGCAAAGTTGGTGCAAGGCAAGAATAGGAGATTCTTGAGATTTCCCATCGAATCTACAAGGTTCAACTCTTCTAATTCGTGTCTTCTTGCTGAATTCACGGTTTGGGGAGTTTGGTGGATTGCTTCTAGTGTGCGCCTTGCTTACTAGTGCAAATTGCCCTTATTAATATTGTTTGCTGCATCAAGACAAGGAGAAGACTCTATCCAAGGAGAAGGAACCTCGCTGATCGTACCGGGAAAGATCGGGCCATCCCTACGCATCAACTAATCCTTAGTTGGTCCGCATCATCGTGGTATCAGCGCGTGGTTAATCACAATACGAGGTTGTTGAATTTTTCTTAATGGCGGGTTCTATGAAGACTGAAGATGGCAAGGCGCGACATAATCATGCCGAGCTAATTGGGGAGGTGCCCCAATATGCGGCGTCTTTGCCGCTCGAGGTACGAATTGGATTTGAAACGACACGTGACTACTTCTTGAGTTGTCACCGGAAGCTTGAAGGCAAGGTTGATGATTTGGGGGCGCGAATTGACGCGTTGACGGAGGCGATACGCATCCAGCCACCACAATTTCAGCATGCTCAACGGGAACCTCAATATCCCGAACGGCGTGCACTGTATGAAGACGACGAACACGAGGAGGTTTTTGATGGT
>CM029669.1:21756783-22040486 GCA_017311315.1 Dendrocalamus latiflorus
AAAACCTTAGTCCTATATTTTAATTTTTAATATTGGGACTTTTAATGCAGGTTACTAATACACTACAAAAGCTTAAGAAAAATCGGTTAGAAACTCATTTACCACAAATCTTATGCATGGATCTGTCCTGCCAAGCCCTATGTTGACATATACAGTTAGATTCTTTTTTACTTGTTTATTTTGTTAGAATGCCAAAGTGCAACTAAAGAATTTACTTATGAGTCTTCCCATTACTTGTAGAAGCAATTCTGTGAATATCAGTAGAAAATCTTCTGTCACAAGATTCAGCGCAAAAACATGTTCCAACTTCCAAGTGACAAGAGTAAATTGTATTTTACAAATGTACTAATTTTTTTGGTTCTTCTATTTTGAAAAAAAACACAAGTTAGATAAACCCTGTGATAGTCAACATATTGTGAATTTGTGATTCTCAATAATGCTCATGTTAGTGGGAGGGGTGCTACCGTGCTAACAGACAAAGTGATGCATTAGCTAACAGTTTTATAGCCAAGAGGCCCAAAATTGCATGCCTTTATATGATAGTTTTAACATGTTATCGTATATACACCTGTGAATAAGCTATTTATTAAGGTATGACAATGACTGCTAAAGGAAAGGTAATAAATTATACTTTCACTTCAGCATAGAAACTGTATAGAAATACATTTTCCCATAACAAACCTCTGTGTGGAGTTTTGCCATAGGCATCCACTCTCCAGGACCACAGAGGTCAGATAACACTGTCGCAACAGATGACACGATGTCCTTCTCTTCTGTTTGCAGGATGTGTTGGTTGTCCATCTCCCTGTCACCCTTGATCTTATTTCTGATCTATTGTCTGCATAAACAAAAGAAGCAATTTGAGGTCAGATCAAACAAATATTTCACCATATGTGGCAAAAATAATCACTTTGGTCTTTCAAAGGACATAGCACCAAACAAATAGAATACCGTAGCAGTTTTCAAAATTGAAGGTCCATAATTGCAAACAGGAACAAGGGATAGTACAGGTTTGCCAAACTTACATCATATCATTTACTAATTTTAGTTCTTGATGTCTACTGCGGCTGGAAATTCAGATTAAAAAACTTAAATGCAATTATATTTGCACATGGAAAGACACACATCAAGATGTGTCAATTCAGATATAAAAGATAGTGTTCCTAAACAATTGCTTTTCCGCACAGGATTTGCAATAGCATCTGGATAATGCTATTTTCTTGTGCAGTAAGCATATGATCAGAGTTCTTTAAGAGAACTATGGGAGCTGAAAATTTCCTATAACAATGTATTTATGCTATAATGTGTATATTCTATATCTTTTCCCTATCTAATATAAAATGTTGACATACCCTTATCTTACTTTGGTGGCCATAAGTTGCAACATGCAAATTACTACATCAAAAAGTACAATTGAGTGATTAAATAAGCAAAATCATCATCCAATCTACTTATCTTTTACAAGAAAAAGATAGAGGATGAGGAAGGGAAAGTATATCCAATAGAAGTGCAACATTGATTCACCCAGTGCAACATTGATTCACCCAGTGTTCCTATTGCTTGAACATTGATTCGGTGCCCACCATAGATGTCCGACTCTCCGGAATACTTCTTGGTTCTCTTTATCAACTTTCCCCTCATTCCACTTTCTTTGACACCATTCCCAATGTCATCACCCTCCCAGCCATAATCACGTTCAAAGGAGCGGTCATGAAAATCGGACAAACGAGGGCGGCCTGGCCGCACATAGGATGGTGGTGGGAGCTGTGATGGAATAACAGGAGCATGTCGAGCAGCAGCAGCTGAGGCAAAGATAGAGCAAGTGGGCAGGAGAAAGTAGAACTTCTTGTCTCCAATCTGAAGGAGGTCCTGAGAGTCAAGTTTAACAGGTGGGTTTCCAGGGAGGTGCAGAACACCCTCAACAAGGCAGCCATTTTTGCCAATGACATCGAGCGCAAATCGGCGACGCTGAAAGTCGTAGAATATCCGCGCGTGGTGCCGGGAGATGTTCATGCCTCCACCGAGGCTCGACAGATCCACATCCACTGTTGATTTCTTGCTGTTGCGCCCCAGCATGATTGAATAAGTTTGCATGTAGTACTCGAAATCCTCACCCTGAAGCTTTGCAAACCCTGCCTCCACTTCGCCATCACCACCTGAAGATCCGGCAGGCATTGCAATAGCACCCAGGGTAGCCATCTCCAATATAGCTAGCTAGTCGTAGTAGGAAGAACAAAGAAATGCTTCTGCCCTTCCAGCTTCTTCTACAAATAACAAATGAGAGAGCTTGTTAAACACAGCATGGTTTCATCAGTACAAGGGCGGACTTAAAGTGGGGCGTGGGGGTTCGGTTGAACCCCTAAAATTTTGGGAAACAAGCTGCTATCAGAACAGCAATCAAATCAAATGCGCAACTAATTGGATTTTTTATCAACTAATTGGATGGATCCGAGTAACTAGGAAAGAAAAAGAAAGATTTGGATTTAGCTGCTCACAGCAAAGAACGAGGCACTCTTAGAACAATCCAAGCAAAGCTACGCTACGGCTTCCGTACCAGCAGAAGAAATCAGCCTGGATGGATCTCCCACTCCACCGCCACCACATTAACTGGGACTGATTTGAGAAGATTTAGGAAAATTGGGTAGGATTGGGAAGAGATTAATGAAATTGGGGGATAATATACAGACTTGGAGCGGAAGAACCGAAGAAGTCAGAAGAGGAAGAACAATGGGAGACAAGGGAAATGAGTTTTATTTCGGAGAACTCATCGGCCGAAGGCACAGTCCTTTTCAGCTTCCTCCGAGCAAGATTTCTTTGCCGTCCCTTCAAACCAAATTACTGGCACAGTTTTTTTAAACAGTTTATTAATTTATTAATATTTAATTTATTTTTATAATAACTTATTAATTTATCAACATTTAATTTGTTTATGTTTGTACTAAATTAAAAAAACATAAGCCCAAACATAAACAGCGTTGACGCTGACAATCCGTCCGTCAGGCCGACAGCATGAACAAGGGAAGGAGAAGATCGGTTCGATTGTATGTGGTTTTTTTTTTCTTTTGAGAAAGTTTCTGACTGTTCCATTCCTTGCCTTCTTTTTTTCTTTTTGTTTACTCTCTTATGTTCCTTTTCTTCCTTTGATTTGCAGTTATTTTCTTGTTATGAACCTTTTTAAATTTACTTACCATTTTGTTTCCAATCAAAAGCTCACTAGATCTCCAATTAGTTAGTTTTCTTATGCCAACATCGTCGCAACTGCGATTGCCACCGAGAATTTCCTCACCGTCCTCTGACTGCTTTGCTTTGTGGTCGCCGGCGAGCTGAGAAGGGGATCAGATGAGGCGAGTTGCGAATTCTCAATTTGGTTAGCTTGGGGCTTTTGAGGTAAGAGGTCACTGTCCAAATTGGGGAAAAAATTCTTATGCTTCGCTGAGATGAGCAAAAGTAAAAAGAAAAAAGAAAAAAAGAAAAAGAAAAGTGGTGTCTAGGGAGAATTTGAGTATTTTCTTGTTAAATAGCACTTAAATTTTGAGTCTTTAAATCTAGATATAATGGGTGGAATCACTTTGCCTTCTCTCCTCTAATTGAAGTACTATTTTATTAAGCAGTACTCAATTTTTCAGATATTAGATGCATATCTATCTTCATCCATTAGTTTACTCATTAGTTATTAACATGTGGTGTGATACATTAAAAAAATTCTAATACATATTATTCTTTTATTT
Source organism: Dendrocalamus latiflorus (assembly GCA_017311315.1). NCBI lineage: Eukaryota > Viridiplantae > Streptophyta > Magnoliopsida > Poales > Poaceae > Dendrocalamus > Dendrocalamus latiflorus. The sequence continues at coordinate 21,760,512 of CM029669.1, forward strand.
ATGGTCTTTTTACATCAATTATATACTAGTTTTACATAAATTAAATTATGTAAAAAATGATGTGACAATTTGTAAAAAGAGGAACAAAACAAACTATAAAGAACACAACAAAAAACTATACAAAAACTCTACTTGGTCGTTTATATTATGGTTCCTAACGTTCTATACAAATTGATTGCTTTCTTATCACATTATTGACACAGAAAAAATCACAAAATCAAAACTACAAAGCACAACACAAAGCAACATCTAATAGATAAAAAATTAAGTGCTCACAAATAAAAAAACACTCGAGTGTCATCTAACAAATTCCAAAAAAGTGGTGGTGAGGGGAGTATGTATTGAAGCGTCATATCTCCATATTTCACGTGTCATTTCCAAGCTCTTTCCCTAATTATATGACACTAATGCGCCGTTTTATGCTAATAAATCATTATATTCTCAAGAAATGTGCAAGTGTCATGTATTTTTTAGGAAAACACAATTTTTAGGTTTCTTTGGTGCAATTCCACTCGGAGAAAATTGCACTGGAATCAAACAAAAGACTAGGTTTGAAAGAAGCATTTATTGAGAAGCGCAGATTATTTGCACTATTCACCCTAATTTCTTGGCCAACATGGCAGACACCAAGACCACTAGCTACATATACATTGGTCAGCCAACATATTCACACCGGCCAGCCCGCTCACCTCGGCCAAACACACCAGCCGGCCCGCTCACCTCGCCCAACACAGAGGCAGCCACACCTACATTAGCCAGCCCAACTCAACACACCAGCTAGTGTGCAACATGGGCCACCCGAGGGCAACCCACGAGCACCCCATGAAGACACCAATAGGCCCCAACTCACTACATCGCCCGGTGTGCAGTCCACAAGATGTCACAAACACATGCAACCCAAGCAAAGAATTGGGTCGCCTGGCCAACTAGGTTCACACCGGCCAAACTTCGCGTGGATGTGATGCATGGAGGACAGTTTCTTCATGCCATCATTGACAAATCCTCGTTGTCCATTTGCACCGGCCTGCCAAGTCAACCACGATGCTTTGACTTGAGGACTACTCCATCGCACATGATCACCACATTCGCCCACCTACACCACCTGATCAACTGACCTATATTAGCCGACCAAGGGTATAAATAGGAGGGCCTCTACTCCTCAACTCACTCACTCCACCACCTTCTCACTTAAGAAGGTCGTGAGAAACAGTGTACAACAAGAGATGTAAGAGCAATTAAGTTTAGAGTAGGAAAGGGAGAGTGGAGTAGCCTTAGGAGAGAATGAGTTCATATTCTAGAGAGTCAGAATGTCAGCTCTCCTCTGTCTATTCTCAACATCAATCCTAGGATGGGGTGTTACCCCATCCTCCTCCATCTCTAGTTCGGGAATCCTTTTGTAAGTCTTGATTATGATATGAATATTTATTCTGGGCTAATAGTTTAATTTCTATTTCTCGATATTTATGAATTACCCTACCTTATTTAAAGTATTTGGGTAGATTAGTAGTTTCAAGAATTAGATGAGGTGTCTAGGTCTTGAATTGTCATGAAATGCTAGTTGATTAAGTGGTAATGCCAGGGGATGGACTGTGATAGGGTGAATGCCAATGTTGTTTGTAGTGACTTGTATGAGTAATATCCCAGAATGCCAAGTATGAACCCAGATTATTATATTTTTTTGCTAGACTAAGACCATCAATTGGTGAACCGAAACTAGAGAAGGCCTATTACCTACTCAATCTCAACCCTAACTTAGCATCTTTCCTCTCTTGTTGTCATCTGTAATTCACCTACAACCACCCAATTTAGTAAACCCTAAAGGGATGACACAGTGACATTGACACTCGCTGAACTATACTTATTCCAATTCAGCACTAGAACAACTACGATCTCTCTCTCTCTCGACAAGTCCCAACTCCCTAAGTGCACCAATACCCTAAGTTTATGTCAAGATTTGCAATTCTAGGATAACAAGTAATCAATTTAATTCTATGAATATACATTGAGTACAAGAAATAAACTACAATGACACGGATACAAATATGATAGAGACATTATCTGTCCGTATTCGATCCGTTTGCATCTCTAGTTCCAAACATCTGCTTTTGGCTCTTGAAAGTTGGCTTTTGAATAGAGTAGTTTTTAAAAGTTGTTTCTATAAGCTATTTGTAGGAGTAACTGTAGGAGCTACTTTAAATAGAGTAATTTCTCAACGTAAACATTATTTGCTCCTTCAATCTTTCGCAATCAGCCAAAAATCCCCACTAAACTAAAACCACGTCACTTTTGAACGTGCCTAAATAGTCTCACAAGAGTCTAATAAAAAGAAACCAAACGTAGTCGTGGCCCCAGTTTCAGTTTGAATGAATTTATGATTAATGGAAATTCGGAAGCAGCAGAATTTTAGGATAACGCAAGGCATCCCAGGAAGAAACACGACAGAAGCAATTATCACATAAGACATGACATGAGTACACTGTGTCACGTTCGGTGCTAGAACAGGACTCCCGTTGCCTTCTCAGCACGAAATCAAAACAGGAGCCACTCGGCAGCACCGTCCGTACGCCGCCGCCGCAGCCACTTGCCGGAGGAGGGGAAGAGCAGCAGTGTCGGATGGGGGTCCTGGGCGACGGCACGGGATGGTGCTTCTGCTCCGGCGGGGCCAAGCTGGAGCGGATCAAGTCCACCATCCTCGCCACAAAGGGCGCCGCCGTCGCGGCTGTATCCTTCCCCTGCGGCGGAGAAGGAGGAGGCAAAGGCGGAAGTGGGTTCCTCATCCACCGCGGCCTCCTGCTCACCACGCACGGCACCATCCCCTCGGCCGCCGCGGGGGGCGCCGCCGAGGTCCGGCTCAGCCACGGCCGCCTCCCATCCCGCCTGGTCCCCCAGAGGTAACAAACCCCGCGGCCATTTATTGGATTTCGTGCTTCGCTTCCGCTTGGGGTTGCTTGACTGTTCAGTGCGGTGCCTAATGATTTACATTTTTGCGGTGGTTTCGCCCGGGAATCGCTTGATGTTGCAATGAGCTGTGGAAAGATTCGATTTTGATAGCGAATGCAACGCCTTTAGCAATTTCTTTGCGCTGCACTCGTACTCGGTTTGTTCGATGTTGCACCGTGGTGTGAAATGATCTAATTTTCGTCAGTAAATGTAAAGCTGATAGTTCTCTCTACTGATTCCCAGTTGCAATGTTGCTAGAAATTCTAGTTTTTGGTGAATTTATGGGTCAATGCCATGTTGGTTTCCGCATTTGAGCGAAAGATGTCATGCTTGCGCGAAAGCTCAAGACTTGGGGCCATTGTGGTGGGGTTGACTTAATGACTTCCATATGGTTCTGGGGATCATTTGGGATTGTGGTCATGGAACTGCACAAGCTTGATGTTTACTAATGCATTCAGTTATTGTAGCAACCGTACATTCGAGCGGGATAATATTTTGATTTTATTTGGTTGTCGAGGATCAAATGCAACCAGGTTTAGATAGATTATAATGTCTTGTTAATATGATTTTGGTGAGATTAAAGATCTAACAGATTTATGGACAACTTTAAAGTAATTAATTACCAGCTCTCTGACCGCATAATATGTAAGTCAGAAATCCTTGTTGTCATTTGTTGAGGTACGAAGATTATAGTGGATTTTGTACAATTGCTAACAGGAAAGCTGGTATAGCCGCATAGCATCACCTCACCTGTCTGTACAAGTAGGCATAAAGTCTCTTGAATTTCGGATGCCCGACTAGATAAGAATCAGTGGGGGGTTATGTCTGCTGAAAGTGGTCCTTGGTTCACTTGATTGATGGCATAGGACATGTTGTTTTTAATGCATTCTTTACTCAAGATGGGATCAGTTTGTATTTCCTCTAGAAAAATTCATTGGCCAACAGCCCAACAACATTCAAAACTTAGTTGTACGATTATATGAAGAAATGAAAGGTGATTTTAAAGAACTAATTCTTGTGAAAAAAAATAGATGTGCATTCTCTTTGCTGTTAGAGCTTGAATAAGCTTAGCAAGTATTTACTTTGGAGTAGAATTTACTCAAATGGGCCTTTGTTTCACATGCCTTTGCTATGACATTTCACCACTTCTACATTTTGTTTCTATATTTCAGATTCTTTATTACTAGTCCCATTCTTGACCTTACAATAGTCGGGTTTGACGTTGTGGATGATGACTCAAATTCACATGGGCAACAGCCTCATTTCCTGAAAACCTGCTTGAATCCCAGGTTGGACCTTGGCAGTACAGTTTTGCTCCTGGGCCACACTAATGGAAAAGATTTGGTGGTAGGTGAGGGGAAGGTTGTAATAGCAACGGACAACCTTATAAAGTTCTCAACTGATGAAGTGTTGTGGCGCCCTGGATCTGCTGGTTTTGATATGCATGGGAATCTAGCTTTTATGGTCTGTGATCCAATGAAGCTTGTGCCTTTTACAACCTACAGGGTATGCTTCTGCATCATCAACTGCACTCCTTGCATCAATAAGGATGTGCCAACACAGTTTGGGATCCCCATTCCTGCAGTATGTGTATGGTTAAAACAGCACTGGAGCGGTAGCTTGGAAGATGTTAGCAAGCCAATGATGCCTCCTGCACGATTAATATCTGCCGGACAACGAAGTGAGCACTCTTCTCTTGGTCATATTCATTATATTAAGACCATGGAGCAAGAAGGCAGCGACGTATCGTCATCATCACAGATATCACCAAGACTGACGTGGCAGCATGGATCATGCAGTTCAGCATCTGCTAAGATTTTGTATGGTGAAAATGATTATGTTAATTCACACTCTTTTCACGAGCAACGAGATCCGAATTCACAGATGTCTGAACCCAAGAATGGGCAACCGGCTTCACTTATGGATATTAGCTTTCCTCCAGGGCATCCAAGATCTATGTGCCTACCACTTCCTCTAAAGCAAATGATGTCTGATGAGAATAAGATGAAACCGAACTGCGCAGTTTCACATGAATCACGGCTAGGCAATGTGCAAATCAACTGTGAAACTCTTCACAATGTTGCTTACCAGGAATATTGCTGGAGTGAGGTGCAGTCCAGTTCCTCTCCTCTGGAGATATCAGAATTAGGAGATGAGAGGGACGGCTTTAGCAGTGGGGAGGAGACAATGTACTCCGCGGAAACTAGGGAAAGCAGAAACATTCCAAGTCCAAAGGAAAAGAGGCCAGAGATAGTTGGTAGATCACAGAGTTTTGTGAATCATAGCAAATGGGATTCACCTAAAAGTGTTGAATCTTCGAAAGGGGTCCCCTCGAAGTCACGTACCTTCATTCCTTTGAGAAAACCGCATTTGCAGGCCGCGGCCATTTCACAGAAAAGCCAAGATTATTTCAGCCATACCGTCTCCTCAAACATGAAAAAGAGAAACTTGTCCCAGATTCCCATGAAACCTCGACAAAGTGCTCAAGTTACCTCAAAGTGGACCATCTGATACGATTGCTTTTTCTCCGAATCATAGGAAGATATCATCATATCTCTTGGTTTAGTTAGTTCCACGCAATATTTTCCCCCTTTCGTAACTGTATTGTGTAAATCGATGTATTCTAGTCACAAACTATGCTCTAGTGATTCTTTCCAGTGTAATATATGCTAGCATATATTCTTTTGTCTTTACTCATCTTGGTATAGCCTTTTGCGGTCAAGTAGTCGTTTAGGTTGCAGTGAGCACCTTTTTTTTGTATTTTTCCAGGGTATACCAAAGTCTGTGTAAGGAAGTAGTGTAGTTGTGTCCCTTCGTGAAATGGATCTATGTTTACCAATCGGTGGCTTCTGCGTCCTGTTTTATTTGATGAAGTATGTTGTGCTCACCGTAATAATCACCTTCAAAAGAAAAGGGATAAAGTCTAATTCCTGCCTGTACAAACTAAACTGGAGAATGTTCTGTAAATGGATGCAAGCATGTCTCATTTTCCGTCCTTTTGTTGCCCTTTGTGTCTAGTTGAACAAGAGTGTCATGATTGATGAATCATGGTACGTTAGCTCACCTATCAATTGCCATGAGAGCTATTTGGCATGGATCACCGCATCTGCAACTTTAAAGCGACGCTATTCGGTATGAAAATCCCTTGTCACGTGATAATATGGGCTCGTAATCGTAGCATTCAATCGTGACACGAACTAAATGTCTCATCTATATAAATAAAAACAATCGGTGAGATTTAAGACACCTTTTTCATTTTGAAGGCAAAAAATCCCACAATAATCCTAACAAGAAAAAATCCTAAAAATTCTCACATTAATTAAGAAAAAAAGAAAAGCATCTTCAGTACTTATTTTGATGAGATCTGATTATAACGATGAAAATTAATCACACACACATATATATACACTATTATAAAAGTGTGAGTTAGTGGTTGATCCATTCTCCTTCCTCTCTTCTCAGCCATCCGATTTGATCTGGACCATTCGTCTCTCTCCTCATCTCTCTCAGGATACAACCGTCCACTCCCTCCACTTTCCCTATCTTCTCGCGCATTCTAGCCACCCTTCTATCTTTGTCGCTTGCTCTTCGATGTTTGATCTGTGAAATTGGCCAGGCAGTAAGTTTCGTCTCACTATTTTTATGACTTCGTTGTAACACACGGATTTCTAACTAGTGTGTGTATGTGTATCTTTACTATTATAAAAGAAGGAGTTGGTGGTTGGTATGGCCTCCCACCCCTTCTCAAAAAAGACCCAGCGCCAGCCCGATTCAAAAAAAAACCGTCAGCGTTCTCCGCGTCCCCCGTCCCCCGTTCTCCGCGTCTCCCGTTCTCCTCCTCCCCCCGCGCCGCCGCCGCCGCTTCCTCCCCCGCTCCTCCGCGCCGCCGCCTCCTCCCCCCACTCCTCCGCACCGCCGCCACCTCCTCCTCCCCCACTCCTCCGCTCCGCCCTCGGCTCCGCCGCCTCCTCCTCCCCCCGCTCTAGGGGTGCCCCTCGCCGCCGCCGCCTCCTCCCCTCCCTCCCCACCCCGCGCCACCGCCTCCTCCCCCCACTCCTCCACTCCGCCGCCTCCTCCCCCGCTCCTCTGCTCCGCCGCCTTCCCCCCATTCTCCTCTCCAAACCCCGTACACCTCCCCGGCCATGGCCACTGCCAGCGACGGCAACGGCAGCGGCGGCGCCTCCTCTACATCCCCAAGGAGGGCGAGCGCATCATCGCGCCGACGCGCCGCCCCGACGGCATGCTCCTGTTTATGGTATATATTTATGCATACATGACTCAGTGCATCACTCCTTTTTGTGCGATTTATACCAATAATTTGTTTATGGTATTTCTTATGCGTTTGCTTTCTCATCTGTGCAGTCAAGTAGTTTTGCTCGGTGACTTGAATTATAGGATATACTTGGGAGAGGCCGAGACAAGGTTGCTGGTGAAAGCCAAGAATTGGTCCATCTTATTACAGAAGGATCAGGTATCTTGAACCCGCCATCTTAATCCGTTTATGGAACAATCAGAAAAAATTACTAAACACCATGATATAATTTCCTTTTCTGCTGGTGCAATCGCAGCTATTGTCCGAGTTCTCCACGGGTCGGCATTTTGAGGGTTGGCAAGAAGGGTTGATCACCTTCTCTCCCACCTACAAGTACCACCCGAACTCCGATCAGTACTACTGGTGCCTCGGGGAGAAGAAGCGTGCTCCGGCATGGTTAGCTGAGGCCTAACCTAACGCTCTAGCTAGATGAGATGACCTTTGTGACGGATAAGTGTGACCTTCATGCTGTTACATCTTTTGTACAGGTGTGATCGCATTCTTTGGCGCGGCAAGGGCCTGACGCAAATCCAATACGAGACGTGCAACTACAGGTTGTCCGACCACCCGCCGGTGAGAGCCGCTTTCCATGCCGAATGCGAGATCACGGGAGACGCCGATTCCATGGGTGGCTTTATGCACTGAGCTCTACAAGTGACTGATGATTCTCTACTCCTGTTGTTTAGATAACATGTGAGTTTGTTGCTTTGCCAAGATGGAAGGCTGCCATATGTGGTGAATACATGAGATCAATATTCAAGGTACCTAAAATTTACAACTTTGTCTCCTTTACTTAATTTCCCTTGGTTTTATTTGACATATATGAAGCACATTTGCAGCATTGGTATTTGCTAGAAGAGTATGCTCTCTGGGTTATCAAGATGACTAATACCATCTATGTGCTCTGTCTCATCTCTCCTGTTTAACAGACATGTTCACATGTCACATGGAGTAGCTTGTAATTTTATTCACTGCTTTCGCAACCCTGGAGGAGATTATGATTGGGCTGATTGGGACAATCTTCCTCCTAAATACTAGACTAGGAAGATGGCGTTCCCTTCGTGTGAAATTTTATTGTGTTTACTGATGTAGATGCTCTGAGATGTCTTGTCCAAGATATCTGAACATTGAAGGAGGTGGTCTTAGTGAGGCCATGCCCAAAGGTGAATAAGCAACATTATTTTATTAGAACCTCTTTAACCATTATTGAAAATGTTTTTTTGTGTATTTTTGGGTGACAAAAATTGTCGTGGATACTCTACTGAAGAACTTGATTTGAAAGAAGGGAAAATGGAAATCAAAACAAATTACATGGCCAGAGAATGCGAAAAGATGAAACAGTAATATCTTATTTCTTTTTCTAGATAAACTGTTCTATTCACTTATCAAGTTATCGCACTGTAATTTACAAGTTATGTCTTTTATGACGTTAACATAATATAATCTCTATTTCTTGTCTTAGGAATGTTGGTAAGTCCTCTCAAGTTTTACCCAACATGGATGTGCCAGCAGAATTGAGATGCTTCCTTTGTAAAACAATATTTGAAGACGCTGTGATGATACCATGTTGCCAGCATAGTTTTTGCAACAAATGTAATTCATTTAAAGAACTAAAGCATCTCTCTGTTTCTTTATAAGAGACCATCTTTTTCCTACTTCCTCTTGCATATAACTATTAACCATATTTGAGCATCATGTTCATCATTATGGTAAGGCTCTTGCAAAGTTTTTCATATTATTAGCTTGCGGTGAGGCTTGCACTGCATGGCTATGCTTAGACCCCGAGTACTCAGCTCCTGATTTGAACTTTGATATTAACTTGATCTATTTTGTTAACATTTTTGCTTGTATTAGCAGACAAGGTTTTTCATTAACCACCAAAGTTGTACAAGCCAGTGCAGTGCATATAAACATCGAAGGACAAGCATACTAAGATGCCTCGTGGATTTGTGCGCAGCCTTGCCTTTGCAAGTGATGTGTCCTTTCTGGCCTCCATCCCCGTGTTTCAAAGCTTCAAGCTTTCTGCAAACATTCTTGACCATCCTTCAAGTTCTGAGAATGGCATCCTTTGTATTGTCACACTTTAGTCTAATTGTCTATCAACAATTGATGATTTCTTATGTATTTAATCCATGTTCAGATTGGATGCAAAAAAGGGTTAAAGTCTAGCTTTTCCGATTTACATTACATTTAGGTGTTGTCTTGTCATCAGATCCTAAACCATGCCGGTGTGATAGAAAATTGATATCTATTGTGTTGTTTAGGATCCCATACATTTATGTATCACTCGTTTTTTTAGGATTCCGTAGCAACACACGGGCATTTAACTAGTATATATATATGAGTTATATAGCAAATATAATTGTATTTTAATTATAGACAGTCGAGCTGTATACCAAAGATAATTATATCATAATATATAACCATGTAATTGCACGAGTAAATCCGCTAATTAATAGACAAACAAACAAGATCAATTATCGCGTTGATCAGACAGCTAAGATGCAGTGTCACGACTTCCACTTGTCATGCGGTGCATTCGCTGAGGCTCCGCTCTGAGGAGGTGAGGGCTTCCACTTTTGGCTTTCATCAGGTGTATTCTTTTCAGTTTTTAAAAGTTGCTTTTCGATTTTTTTAAACGAAGTGACCTTTTAAGACGATGTTAAATTGATTATAGTACACACACTGTAGTGACTTCATTTATATCGATCAAAACCGTATATGAGTTTTTATTACTTCATACTCTCTCACATAAACAGACCAAAAATCATAAGCTACAGTCAAAAGTCATACGACGAAGGCAAAAAGACCAGACCTGATATATTCTCTCCACCGTTCAATCCGAAATCGGACGGACCCACGTTAAGCTGGTACTAGCATTTGCAGAGGCTCCGAAGACTCCGAAATCCGAACCCGTTATCTCGGGCCCGTTCGTCCCTTCCCGCACTCCGATCTCTCCTTCCTCGTCGCGACCTCCGCCTCCTCCGCGCCGCGAAACCAACTCGGGATCGACAGATCGAGGCCTCTCCTCCGCTGCGTCCCACGCCGCCGGACGGAGATCTGGTAACCCCTGCCTTCCCCGCGCTCTCCCTCCCCCAAGGTATATCTTCGCGCGCGATCGGGAGGGATGCGGCAGCAGCGGGGAGGAGTCGGAGGCGGAAGGCGCGGGGAGCCCGGGCTGCTGACGAGGGCGGTGGACAAGGTGTTCCGCTTCGTCCGCCTCGCCGAGTTCGAGATCCTCTTTGTCCTCTTCTTCCTCATCGCCTTCCTCCTCTTCAAGGATCTCGTAAGCCCGCGCCCCTCGTCGCTCCCCCCTTGCAAATTTCGCCTCTAGTATCGGGTCAAATTTTTGTGCCGCGCTTGCTGGAAAGAGATCGAGTAGGGTGGTTTATGCCCAATTCGCATCGCACGTTAGCCTTTATGGTGATGAAATGGTTGCAAATAAAGAACTCAATTGAAAGTTTGAAACCGTAGGAGATTTGGTAGCTAATTGAATGTAAGTACTCTCCACACGGCTGGAAATTTTGAATGACAGGTAGCATGGTGGTATTTTTGTCCATGTATATCTTTTTACTGTATGAACTATGATTTTCCAATCGAAACCATTAGCACTAGAGATATAATCCTTCATATAATTGTGTGATTCTGTTAGCCAGGTAATTTAATTTGGAGGCATAGATATCACCTTCAGAGAGCTCAGTAGCAAATCTTGTTCATATGTGATTTAGTTACCTTAGTGGCAACAAGTGTTGTTTGGTTTACATAGTTTGCTATATCTGGTATTGTGGAATTTTTGTCTTGCACTAATTACTGAGTGAATTTTCCTACAGATGTCACGACCACAATACAACCAGATCTTTGTCAAGAAGCCCGATCTAGATGACAGCTGGCCTTAGAGAGGGTAGGAATCATATAATGCTCGTATTGTAGTGTGGTCTGTTTTTTGGGCCATGTCGCCTGAAGTACATTCCTGAGGTGCTTCTTTTAAGTTCCTTCTTATGACTACTTAAGAGTATTTTCTTTTGTGGTGATGAATATATTTAGGCATTTTTCAGTACTTCAAAGAAAATTTTGACATATTGTCACCTTCAATTTTCTGTCAGAATCATTTCCTCGGTGCTATTTTTATGGTTATTCACTTATTTGGTATGGGTCTTCATTTTGATGTTTGCTACGACATGCTTCTGGAACATTGTTAAGTAGGCATACTGAAGTTGTTGCCAATAGTCTTTGTTCATGGCATGTTGCTTTCTTCATTTATACCGTGTGATAACCCCATGCGTTCTAAGCGAAGCTTGGTGTATGAAATTCAGTGCTTTCTATTAATCGGTTATGTGTGTCAAAGATTGCCATTGAGGTTAGGAGGGTTAGGAGGATTGGCTCTGAAAGTAAACGTTGTTGAGAACTCAATCTAATCATGGTTCCTACTCTCCAAAATCTAGATAACTGTCCAGCCTGGTGCTTCGATTGAATCATTGTTCAGTGTGTTTCTTAAAATGAACACGGTCAGTGATTGCTAGAGAACAGGAGTCGTTGATGTGATGATATAACTCCAATTTACTATACTCATATAACTTCATGTTGTGGTAGGATATTTCAGGTGTATCCAACGATCCATATCTTAATATTTTCGCTTATCACATATCCAAAATATATTGCTTTCAGACTTTCTGTGGTTCTCTGGAAAAGAATTTATGGTAGCATCTTATTTCGTTAGGTAACCCCCTAACCTTAAGCATGACAAATCTCTATATCCAAGTGATTCTTCTGAAAAAGAACATGAACTTACATCTTAGTCGTAACAGTGTGATACTGGATGGCTGGTCAACTCCTAAAACTTGCTGAGACAGTTTGATGTCTGATCACGCTCATACAAAGCCAACTGTATCTTAGGTAGCACCTCTTTCTTTGGAACGAGTTATGCGGTACTACATACAAGTGGATTATCATTAAGCAAATTGGATCGTCTGAAAATTATGTAGTTCCTTGAATGTCAGATTCTGTAGTTTAATATATCCCAAGTGCAATTGCTGACTTGATTGACAATGAGATTGCTCAGATACTCAGGTGCAAAGGTTAGAATTTTGGACACATCTAACACTGTTGTATGCAAAAATTCCAAATCTGACCCCCGGAGCAAATAATTTTCACATATAGCCCCCTGCCCGACCGCGGGACTGCGCCGTTGTGACACCTGGCCGGTCACTGTAGCTGGGTCGTACAGTACCAGACCGCACGACTCCACTATGCTGCGCTCTGACCGCATGACCGCACGTCTGTCGACCGCACGTCTGCCGACCCGAGCGCACGATTCAATCCGACCGCACGTCCGGCTCCACGCGACGCGGGAATCTGGGGGATTCTCATCCTCGCTAGTCGGTTTGAGCCCTCTGTCGAGTTATCCTTCGAGGGGGTTCTTGATTCGGGTGCGTGGTCTTGTTCCTTTGCTGGGTTCTTGGCGAATTTCGTTGGGATTTCTTGGTTTTTCCTAGGGCTGTTCACTTTTACACTGAACCGAAAAAACCGAGCCAAAAAAACCGAACTGTACCGGTTAACTCGGTTTGACCGGTATTCGGTTTGGGATCTGAAATTTTGTTTTTTCGGTTATTCTGTATTTTCGGTAAAAACAGGTTTAAAACCGGTATTTTCGGTAAAAACAGGTTTAAAACCGAAAATCCTAAAACTACCGAACTGCCCATTTCCTCAATGTCTCACCGTCTGAGTTTGTCAGCTCAAGCTGGCAACTGCAAGCCCCCACCCATTCACCGAAGCCCAACAGCGCCAAGGCGGCCCACCAAGGCACCAACCGAGCTGAAATGCTATGAGCACTGAGCGTCTGAGGCAGTGAGTGTGTGTGTTAGTATTGGAACCATGATTGCTAACCATTTTTGTTGCTTAGTGGAAGCCATACTTGGAAAACAAATCATGGCAGTACATGGATACAAGAGTGTAGTGTCCAAACACTATTGGAAATAAGAGAGATTGTCCTGCATAATTCATCTTGCAATGCCTCATGCATATTACATTATCTTCTTTTCAGAATTCTAGAGTGATGGTGTGCAGTGTGCTGGACAGCAGAGTCTCGAGACTAACATGGTTGGTTTGCAGATTGGAATGGAGATTGACGTTTAGCAATTTGCGTAAACTTTGGTAAAATTGGTATTTACCGATACCATACCGAAATAAGATGGTATTTACCGTTACCGAACCGTATTTTATAAAATACCGTATTTTCCGAATTAACAAAACCGTATTTACCGAGCAAACCGTATTTACCGAACTGTATAAACCGAAAAAACCGAACGAACAGCCCTAGTTTTTCCCCTTTCTGCGTCGTAGGTTAGGTTTTGTTAGGTTAAGTTTACTTGCTTGGTGGTTCTTTCTCGAGATGTGTTGCTTTAGGATCTCTAGTTTAGCTCGCGTATTGCCCTCAAGAACTCTTCTTGTGGGTTGCTGCGAGAGAGTGGCATTCGGATGATGTTTTATGGAGTAGTACTGGTGATTTTGTTGGGAATCTTGAGAAGGTTGAGGAAAGCAGTACGTTTTAGGTAGCTGCTTGGGGATGCATTGAAGGCTGGCTCTGTGGCTATAAATGTGCTCAATAGGCTTGATATTCTGGTATATCGTGTTGATTATACAATTTAGGAAGCTTTGCTTTTTTTGCTCCACAATAGCTTTGTCTCCGTATGCACTTTATTATTTCTGCAGTCCTTAAGAGCTTTGTCTTTGGCTTAGAGCGTGTATGATTATCAGTTTATCACTGAAAGGGAGAACCCTGACAATAGTCTTTTAGTGGATTTAATGCTTTCGATAAGTCTTGCCTAGATGCGAATCGTGCGCTCAAGTCGGCAGACGTGCGGTCAGAGCGCAGCACAGTGGAGTCGTACAGTCTAGTACTGCACGACCCAGCTACAGTGCAGTCATGCGGTCTCAGACCGTACGACCGGCCAGGTGTCGCAACGGCGTAGTCCCGCGGTCGGGCGGGGGCTATATATGGAAATTATTTGCTCTGGAGGTCAGATTTGAAATTTTTGCATACAACAGTGTTAGATGTGTCCAAAATTCCAAAGGCTACTCTGCACCATGTCAGGTTTCATGTGCTACAACCTGAGCCGATTCCGTTTATCAGGGACAATTGTTAAGTCCAGTCCCTGCATGTAATGGACGGATAACAAATGCGTAAAGTTGTGGAGAGAAATCGAATCCTTTTACCTTGGGATAGGTGGACTAGCATAACTGTCTTTGAAACTAGCATGGAGTACATGAATCTATATGTTTAGCCTAATGCCAACGAATCATGAATGACACTATTGCTTTTGGTGGGTGGAGAAATAATCGAAGGATGGATGTTCATATCCTCGATCAGACATCAACTCTGCTCCTTAGAGATGGTGGAACCCTGGGACTCAGTTTCTTATATTAGTTTTAACCAGTGGCGGATCTAGGAAAATTTTTTGGAGGGGCTGAAGTACCTTCAGCTCGACCTCAGCCCCTTCTACATTATACATCCATGGCTAAAAATTTAGGAGGGACTCCAGGGAGACTCCAAGGATCCGATAGCGGTAGGGGGGCTCGAGCCCCCGCCCCACCGCTAGATCCGCCCCTAGTTTTAACTCCAGTCTTCTGATGAGAGCTGGTTGTAGCATTCCCATTCACGCTGATCATACAACATGTCCATAAAATCGTTTGTGTATTAGAAAAGTAAATAAGGTACAACTATAAATCAGTCTACAGAGTCTACATTCCACGAGGTACCCACGTCAAGGCGAATTTTGTTTGACGGACACTCGTTTTCAAGAAAACATCACATCATGGCATATGTGGACGCGTGAACGTCGTTACGTGAGGTCTAACCCAACCGAAACGTGAAAGGACGAATAAAAAGAATTGTTAAGGGTAGGGAGTTCGGAAAAGTTGGCTTATTACGGCAAAAACATTGTAGCAGCTGAAACTAAGTTTTACACGTAGTAGTATAAGCTTGGTATAGATTTCACGTACACAAATACTACATCTATATATTACATATGTGAACCTAAGTCGTTGCTACCAACGACGCTACTATTTAATCACATGTTATATCCATCGGTAGAGTATTGGTGATATGAGGAAGCTCGAGCGCCATTGCCCCCGCACGAGTGAAGGTTAATTTGGCTGGATTCTTTTTGGTTTTGTTTTAGGATTATCATTTTCTATTAGAGTAACTAACTTTTAGATGATGCGTCTTTTTTTCAGTGTGGGTACTATCTCTACATACTGTTTCTTACGAACGATTAGAATTTTAAAACCATAAATCAAAAACTAAAGTCACAGCTCGAAAAAACCCACCCATCTTATCTACACCTTGTCACAAGTGAGTTACAAATGCAATTCCATTCCTGCACGTACATACGCACGCATTGCCAAACGCCCATTCCAAGAAAAGGATTTACAGTTTTACGTACACGCACATACGCACGCACGCGCGACCGCCGATCTAGCTAAATTAATCGACTAGCAACGAACGACAATGATCAGCTAGGAGCGAGCTAGCTAGTATTCGAACCACCATCGCCACCGGCCGATGATCTTGCCGACGTACTCGTTGTCGTGGGGCTCATAATGGCACATGGTAGGCAAGATCCCCAGCACATGCCTGCACTTCCTGAGCAGCACGTCCCCGACCAGCCGCTTCTCCCGCCGCTGCGCCGGCGCCTCCCTGGTGGCGCGCCTGCCGGTGACGCGGAACATGTGCCCGTCCTGGAACAGGTACCGGCAGCCGCCGTTGTCGACGCGGCACTGCGGAGCGTACCCGGCGCTGCTGTTGAAGACGACCACGTCCTGGAGGAAGTTGCCCATGTACCCCCACTTGCAGAGGATGGCGTAGGGGTCGGCCTGCGGCTGGAAGAAGGCCTGCTGCGGCTTGTACGGGTCCAGTATGAAGTAGTGGAAGTACTCCCAGTTGCCCGAGAAGTCCGCGCGGCAGCTCAGGATCATCTGCCCGCCGGTCATCGTGCTCAGCATCGACACCGAGTGGTTCTGCCCCGGCGTGGCCGCCGCCACCCCGGGCTCCTCCGCGTGCGGGGAGAGCGTCCCCACGAAGATCACGACGGAGGGGATGGCCACGAACACGAACGGAATCGAAATGATCGTCAGGCGACGGAGCAGGTCCTTCCTCTTCTCCTCCATCAATCACTGCTTTATTTGGTTTCTTGATCCCCTCCTCTCTTCTTGATTAATCTCTCCTTTGACTTATTTTGTGTGGTTGATGAGGGTGCTGTAAAATATAGGAACTGCCATGTATAACAATGAGCAGATATGTCAATGTTCATAGCATGGCGTTTATATTTAGAAGAGGAAATCTATAATTAGGACGTGTGAGGGAGACGATGATTACGGTGGCTCGAATTGATCATTTCATCATTGAATCCAACGCAATGACGAACTAGGCGCATATATGATCGATCAATCTTAAAAGCATGCCTGCTCTTCGTTCCAAAATGGTTCTTGATATTGTAAGATCGCTAGCCAGAACGATTGCATCTTCCAAAGTTTCACGCGATGAAAGCATGGCATGCAAACATGCAATCGACGAGAATTGATGTACTAATGGATGCAAGAGTCTCAGACATGCATGTGCAACGCGTACCTGTAAACTGCATTGGCCGGGTCGATCGGAATACGCTTTTGCTCTCGCGGCACCTGATGGCTCTTCCTATATAATCTGTATGCCTCGCGCAGAGGAGAGGGTCGGCGACTCGGAGGAAGAAACGAAGAACGAAGGTGAAGGGGAAGAGGAGATTGATTGTTGTTGTTTCGCGCGGCCAAGGGGAGAGGAGGGCCTTATTATGAGCATACGCATGGTGTGGCTAGGCAGGTTGGTGTATAAACCACCTTTCGGGCGATGCCAATTTAGGCTGTTCAGTTCTACTGGGCGTTTTCCCTGTTGCGGATCTGTCTATTCGGGAAGACGGTTTTAAGCGTACATTGCACTTGCATTTATTTCGGCTGGACACTTGAGCATTCAAGTTTTATATGTTGACACTAGTTACGTACCGTACGTTGCAACCAAACTCATTAAATATATAGAGATGTAACAAAATTTATTAAATATATAGAGAATCGTGCTATAAAAGAGTTGCTCTAATCAGTTAAAAAGTGAAAAATACTAAGAAGTTAAGGGAATAGAGCGGTTGGAGGAGAATGGACGAACAAACACCAACTCGTTCTTTTATAATAGTAATAATACATGGATGGGTTCGGGAGTACTTATGTTTTGGCTTTAGCTTGTGTTGTTATAATAACTATCTTTTAAACAATGTGTTTTTAAAACGGGGTCTAAAGATAGATTGTAGTAGACATTGTACTAAATTTAGTTATACCGGTAAAAATCGCATGCGACTATTTTCCTCTACGTACTGCCTCTCACAAACAATCAGAATTCAAAAATCATAAGACAAAAGCCAAAACCACAACCCAAAAAACCCACCCCATAAATACCTAATTTTGTACATTAAATATTCTAAATGAACAGTCTGCTACCATTGAAGTCGAAAAATGAGATGGAGTTTTTAACTTCCTTGTCAGAGACTCTGGATATTGCAACAATGTCATAATTGTTGATGATACGACAACGAGAAGTAGATAGTCAATAATTTCTATTCATTTGTAAAACAAACACCTCGGTAGTGGTGGCGTTCGTCGAAAGAAAATCAGATAAGATTTATATGTGCCAACCAGCCTGATATTAATCTTTGATGTAGATGTCGTTATCGTCATTTTTGTAAGTCGGTCCGGTAAACCCCATTACAAGAAAAGGAAATGTGACTAAGAACTCCCTAGAGAAAAAAATTAGAGCGACTTGATAAATAGAAAAAACAGGATAAAGTAAAGAAATCTAAAACTACTTCTAGAAATGAATTAGCCCCACCCACCCAAAACGTCGGCGAGAACTCTGCATAAGAGGGAAGAGGGACGCCGGCTAGGGTTCTTGATCGTAGATCACCAATAGGCAGACCTTGCGCATTTGATACAGCGTTTTCCTTGATCCCTAATCAAGATGCACAATTTACAAAGCACAATGGAGCCATGGAGGGCTAAGGAAAGATGTGCATGGCAAAATACAGCCCAGCAAAAGCTTGGATTTAGGGCCACTCTAGACTTCGAAAACGAGACGACAGACTAGCAGGCTCGACACCCTACCGGGTTGGGCCTGGATTGAACGACTCGAAATTACAAGGGTTTTATTCACTCATTCAGAATCAAGTGTTATAAAGCCCAAGACGATAGAGGGATTAAAGCCGTAGGACTTAGGTCTCCAGCCCAAGAGCGAGACCGCTTCTTGCAGTGCTTCGCCTTCCGCTCTCCCTCCCCCCAGCCTTCCCGGCCTCGTCGCTATCGGAGCGGACACGCCCGTGGTCACATGACCACGAAGTCATTTACAATCACTCCTTATTGCAGCAAGTCGATAGTCGGTTACGACTCATGACCACGAGTACACGTTACGACTACGAGCACTCATTTACGACTTACGACCATGAGTACTCAAACACTCAGGGATACGCATGCGACTCTAAGGGAAACGCGGGGATTTTGTGCTCCTCAACTTTTGTAGCCTTTTTCCGAGGACTCTATTCACGAATTTAAGTATCAAACGAGTACAGATCATAGCCAACATGGCCCCCCTATGCGCATGCCACAACCTACATGATCCATGCCATCCCATGAACCAGCCATGACACACGACCACAAACTGAAAACTAACAAAAAAGACACAATCGTTCCTACGTGAATGCAGCACACATCAAACATTTGATGTGCACGACCAGAGGCCATGCCCAATCACTGAACTCACTACTGGCACCTTGATCAAACCACCTAATAATCTCTCCCTTGTTCTAGTTGCCCTTCACGTTGATGACTCCAATCTTCTCGTACAGACTCTGAAATTTCATCTGCTAGGGAGGTTTTGTTAGCAGGTCCGCCAATTGCTCAGCTAACTTGACGTAATCGATGAGGACCTTCCCATTTTCAACGCATTCCCTGATGAAATGGTAACACGTCTCAATATGCTTGCTCCAGCCATGGTACACTGGATTATTGCATAGTTGAATTGCAGACTTGTTATCCACGAGTAGAGTTGCCACACTTGCTTCCACATTGAACAGTTTGCCGAGCAACTCCCTGAGCCAAATCCCTTGGCATGTCACTGTTGAGGCAGCAACATACTCAGCCTCACAAGATGACAGAGTGATGATCCTCTGCTTTTGTGATTGCCAACTCACTGGGCTCCCCCCATGAAGAAAATCATGCCAGAGGTACTCTTTTGGTCGTCGACATCCCCGGCAATCATTGTACCTGATGAGCTTGGCCACCATTGTTCCTCTAGCATACTGGCACTCGTAGTTGATTGTCCCTGCCACATAGCGCAGCAGGTGTTTCATGGCGCTGAGGTGCTCAATGGTGGGCGACTCCATAAACCGGCTTACGTAGCCAACTGCGAATGCGATGTTTGGCCTTGTGTGTACCAGATTGTAACACCCTAGGGTCCAAACCAGCTCAGATCTAACCCCATTCTGGATAGGCCACGCACACGTAGCAACCCGCTTGTACTTTTGTCCTCGCTTCGTGCAAAACGGTTAACCTGGGGTGCTACCATTAGAACTCCTAGGGTTATATGTAAGTACTTCTTAAGGTAAGCTAGCAAGGTGGGACTAACCCAGAAATTCATGTACACACATGGGCTAACATGGGACGGGGTGTCACATACACCCCCTCAAAGGACCCGACATCCTCGTCGGACCAACATACCCACACCGGGGTAAATAATAAGGATCTCCCCTCTTGGCACATGTCCGTGCGTTCAGTGCCAGCACATATGCCATGCCGTGTGTCCACTCCGGGCCCACATGCGCCATGCGCCATATGCGCGCGCCCCTGACCCGCACACACCTATGTAACCGTGAGAGTCGGCGCTGATACCATTTGTAACACCTTAGGGTCCAAACCGGCTCAAACCTAACCCCATTCTGGATAGGCCACGCACACGTAGCAACCTGCTTGCACTTTCGTCCTCGCTTCGTGTAAAACAGTTAACCAAGGGTGCTACCATTGGAACTCCTAGGCTTATATTTAAGTGTTTCTCAAGGTAAGCTAGCAAAGTGGGACTAACCCAGAAATTCATTTATGCACACACATGGGCCAACATGGGCTGGGGTGTCACACAGATAGCGTAGGCCTCCAACGATGCTACGGTAGAACGTGTCGTCGACTGGAGGATTTGAGCTTTCCTTACTCAATTTCAGTTGCAGCTCCATTGGGACATGGATGGAGTTGCAGCTGCTCATACCGGCCTTCTCCAGTAGCTTGGCCGCGTAGCATGCTTGAGACAGAGTGATCTCACCCTCACTCTGCATGACCTCAATTCTGAGATAATAGCTGAGAGAGCCGAGGTCACTCATCTTGAACTCGGCTTCCATCTGGGCCTTGAATTGGTCGATCTCCTCTAGATGGGCGTCAGTCATGATCCCGCTGTGAGCATCCTTCTTTAGCTTGAACACCCACTTAAGACCAATTGGACATTTTTCAACTGAAAGATCGATGAGGTCCCATGTCCAATTCTCCTCGATGGTGTTCATCTCTTCCTGCATCGCCATCCACCATCCTTGGTCAGCCTGAGCCTCGGTGATAGAGGCTGGCTCCTCCATCGTCAGCATGTGCAATTCGTTAGGATTGAGCTCGCGTGGTGGGGCATCGTTAATGTAGTATTGCACCATGCAGAACCTCCGAGGAACTCCTTTGTCATCGAGGTCGATGTCCGATGGAATGTTCGATGACGAGGATGCAAATTTGCCCGTTAGAGCACCGACGATTGAGGTCGGATCAGTGGATTGCTCGCCTGTTGCCACGGTCAACTTGGTAATGCCAGTATTGGGTGAGCTATCTTCAGGTCTTGCCACTGGTACAGAGTAGCCCATGGTGAAGCTATCGTGACCGCTGGCTTGTTCGGATTGCTCCCAATGCCAGCTTCTCCCCTCGTCAAAGACAACATCCCTGGAGATGTGCACTCGGCCAGATGAGGGGTCAAACATCCGATACGCCTTGGAGCGGTCGTCGTAGCCGATGAACACCATGGGAGCGCTCTTGTCATCCAGCTTGCTGGCGTGCGGCCGTGTGGCTTTCACATGTCCTATGCAGCCAAAGGTTTGAAAGAAGTTTACGGCTAGCTTCACACCATGCCAGGCTTCATAGGGGGTCTTCTCGATCACGCTAATTGTGAGAGAGCGATTCAGGACAAAGACAGTCGTGCTTACGGCCTCCCCCCAGAACTCGTCGGGCACCTTCCGGTCCTTGAGGGTGCACCTCGCCATTGTCATCACCATCTGGTTCCGCCACTCAACGACACCGTTTTGCTGGGGTGAATACGGTGCCATGAGCTGCCGGTGTACTCCTTGCTCGGTGCAGTGCTCGGTGAAGTCCACCGAGGTGAACTACCCCCTCCCGGTCAGTGCGCAGGGCGCGCAGCTTGCGGCTGGTCTCAACCTCAACTGCGGCCTGGAACTTCTTGATTGTGCCCGTGGCCTCGTCCTTGCCTCAGAGGAGAATGAGCCACATGTAGCGACTCATATTGTCAACGAGCAAGAGGAAATAGCGCTTGCCTCCGTGTGTCATCAGCCTGACGGGTCCGCATAGATCGCCGTGCACTAGGTCAAGGTGGCCGTTGGCGCGGTGCTTGGTCTCCTGAGGAAAAGGCGTGTGCCGTTGTTTGCTGACGAGGCACCCGTCGCAGATCTGATCGATGTGGTTCATGTGAGGAAATCCGCGCTAGAAATAAGTTTTGAGTTATTGATGGTTTGTCACTTTATCTTGTGCTACTTGAACTGCTCCAACAGTTCAAAGCTTGGTGTAAGTTTTTCCTCTTTTTTGCTATAGATTTTGATGTTTCTTCTGGGTTCTGGTCACCCCTGGTGACTTCAAGTGTGATCTCAGTTAGATCTGCACAAAAAATGTGGCAGCATTGAAAGGTTTGAAAAGGAAAAAAATGCCAGACAGCAAGAATTCATATGAAAGTTTATGGACATGTTTTGATATTCAGACTAGTATTTGGTACTTCTCATGACACGCTATTAGGAAACTTAATTGAATTGTGTGAAGGTATCATCCAGATGCCATCCGTAACATATATAAGAAAAGGTGTATTTGTCAATGCTTGCGGGGCTCCCCTTCTAGTGAATTTCAACAGTTATGCTGTTTTTTTTTTGTGCATACAAAAAAAGGAAACGAGGTGACAATGCGAACAGTCCAACTGTATCGTGGAAGTAATTGTGATTTGAGATTGAGAATAAACTGAATATGAGTTTATTTAACAGCCTGATTTGGATCAGAACCCTGTGCCTTTGATTGAAACTCTAGGGTTTTTTACACGATATCACCCAACATATTTGAATATGCGTAGAACGCACAGGTCATCCACCACAAGCTCAATTAACTGTAGCAGTGTATCACTGGCTATGCGGAATTATTATATCTTGCAGCTCATTACGTTTTTGTTTGAGAAAATTGATGATTTGCCATCTTCAAGAATGGGCTTCGCACTTTTGCCACTCTCAACATTGGCTTCACAAAAATGCCATGTAGTACATTAATCCCTTGATTAGTATGCAATTTCATCCCTTTAATTTATTTTCTTTTTCTTTTTCTAATTTCAGGGACTAGAAAAGACCCTTCTACCCCTGGCTAATTCCTCTTCTTTGTAATATCGGGACGGGAGGGTCTTTTTATGGTTTGGTCCGTGTATTCTTTTTGTATTGTACGCGTGAAGTTTTGGGTATATATTTGTCAATGACATGTGAAGTTTTGGGTATTTGTTTGGTCCATTTGTGTTCTGTGCTTGAAACTTGAAACAGCTTCCCATTGATCCATCCTATTCCAGTGTGCCGTCCAATTCCGTTTTCGCGTAAAATACAGAAAGAATACACGTACCAAACCATAAAAAGACCCTCCCGTTCCGATATTACAAAGAAGAGGAATTAGCCAGGGGTAGAAGGGTCTTTTCCAGTCTGAAATTAGAAAAAGAAAAAGAAAATGAATTAAAGGGATGAAATGACATACTAATCAAGGGATTAATGTACTACATGGCATTTTTACGAAGCCAACGTTGAGAGTGGTAAAAGTGCGAAGCCCATTCTTGAAGATGGCAAATCATCAATTTTCTCGTTTTTGTTTTTAGATGGCTAGGTGCCTTCAAATGCCTACTCTGGCAACCTTTTTATTTGTTAAAAATTGGGGGGTTCAGTATAATTCTGGTTTTAGTATTTCAATGTTAGATGGATATAAATAAACCTAACACCGTTCAACGGCCTGTTGAATTATCATAGAGCTTTTATTTGCTAAAATCCTGATTATTACATGATTGGTCACTTAAGATGCGTCATACCGGTTTTTTATTTGATAGAGGTTTTTTTGTAACAATATTCAGTTACGAGTATATATCAAGAAAGACATGCCATTGTTGATACTGAGTTATAATAATTTAAGGCCTTACATCTGGTTTGATTGTTTTTATTTTCTCTAATCTTCAGTTCCGAGGACAAAGATAATTTCAGCTATCGTCTAGTTGGTGTCATTGAGCACCGTGGTGGCTTCAGCGCCGATGTAGGGCACTGACATAGCTTATGTGAGACCAAGTCTTCAGCATGCTATGCGAGCTTACTGCTTTGGAACACTCGTGTAATTTTCTGCTGTCGTGATAGATCAAGATCGGTTAATTTTGGCTGTAGTCCTTGTTGACTTGCTGGCTGGTACATGCAAAACTTTGGATCCATTCTGAGATGTTGACTTATATGTGCATGCGAGTGTTGGAAGATTCTGATTGCTGGAAATATATAACATCTATCGTCGTAGTGTCAGTGCGAATACGTGCATGCGACTGTTACTGCTACTGGTAGGCTAAAACTACTTTCGTATTTTCCTTCTGATAAAAGCGCTCAACAGCCGATGCCTGATTTCTTTGCCCCCCTGTTAGCCTTTTGCATTGCGTTCCTGCAATCCTGCCTATGTTGATGTCTTGACATGCTACTCTCACTACAACAGAAAGCCTAATACTAGACGCCAAATCACAAACGATTTTGTGAAACCGTCTATGATGTACACTATTATAGACGGATTTAATTTGGAGGCCGTCTGTGGTATTTGTGGCGGGAAAAAGGAGTATCACAGATGGTTCTTACCACTGAACTGTCTATGATACTGGAATATCACAGACGGTTTTTGATAAAAAAAAACTGTCTGTGATAATCTGGAATTATCACATACGGTTTTTTATTAAAAACCGTCTGTGATATGTTTTCCGCTTTGCGATTCCCCAAAATTTCATAATTTCCCGCCTGAGTCCGAGTAGGATTCAGTTTTGACATACCTTCAGTAAAACGGGCATAACTTTTGCATACGGTGTCCGTTTTCGACGTTCTTGTACTCGTTGGAAAGCTAACGATGAGCCCGATCCAAAAAAACGACCCTCTTGCGCTAGTCGTCCTCCAAGACCCCAAAAATCGGCCATCTTTGGACCTAAACATGCGTCGCAAGTTTTTGGTTTCTGTTTTTGCCCTTTTTCTTGGTCTTCCTTTCGAAATTTGGATTTTGTTTCAACTGAAAAGTTGTAGATCTCATCGAAACCTTTCAAATGAGTATAAATAACCTATATAAAACTTTGCTATTTTATCTTTTTAGACTAGTTGTTTATATTGCATCGGTATATAAAATTTTGTGCTCTAATTCACAGACGGTTCTATATATAGAACCGTCTGTGATATTCATTCATATAGAATCGTCTGTGATAATCTGTGGGCCCGTCGATCCTCCTCAACCCAATCCTAGCCAATAGAAATCCAGCAATTCTCACCCCACGGATCGTAGCTCCACCTCACCGTCCCCGTGCCTCTTCCTCCCCTATAAATAATAGTCTCCTCTTTGCTCCTTTCTGTTCTCCTCTTTGCTGTTCTCCTTCTCTTTGCTGTTCTACTTCTCTTTGCTGTTTTCCTCCTCCTTGCTGTTCTCAAGGCAGCGCTCAATCAACACCGACGATGGTGGGCGTCAAAGACATCTAGCTCGCGCGCTGCATCAGGGGTAAGAAGGCCTAGGCATAGAGGATCTTTGCTTTTCTCTGTTCTTGTTGTGTTAGCTAGATGAGCAACCTGTTTGTTGTTCTCATCCTCTTTATTATTTGTTGTTTGTCTGTCTATTCTTGTAATGGTAGACTCTAATCTAAAAATGTGTACTGTGTTTCATACTGTATTTGCTTGTTCTCATTTCAATTAATTGATTTGCGAAATAGATGTTTTATGTTTGTGAAATGAATTGAGATGTGAATTGGATGTATACATGTACATGTTAATCTGCTTATTTCAGAGAGCATGGCTAGCATTTCCTGAGGCTAGCCAATAAACAGAAATAGATTTAGGGGTAGAAGAGAATAGCACAGACGGTTTTTAGTTAAAAACCATCTGTGCTAGATATCACAGACGGGTTTTAACTAAAAACTGTCTATGATATATCAATATCACAGACGGTTTTTAACTAAAAACCGTCTGTGATTATCAGCTATCACAGACAGTTTTTAGTGAAAAACCATCTGTGATATTGATATATCACAGACGGTTTTTAGTTAAAAACCGTCTGTGATATTTACAACACAGACGGTTCGAAAACCGTCTGTGATAACCTTCGATTATCACTGTAACATCCTAAATTTTGAATGTTCAAAAATTGGGGAGAATTGAAAATTTTTAATTGCATCGTATTGGCATTTGTAATCTTTGCCACAGTTTTATTTGGATTTTCTTCATATTTGTGCTAAGTAAATAATAACTGAAAATAGTTCTTGAGTGCAAACTAGCGACTAAAAATAAATAAATAAATGCAAAATAATTTAAATGGGGGTTTAACCTCTGAGAGCTTAATTTAAAATTAATCTATGAAATCAAAACATGGATTAACTAAAGAGAAAAGAGTTGAATTAAAAGGGCAACCAAAAGGAATATGTCAATAGTAGAGAATTCAAAATTTTGTAAGACTCATGCAAAAATCAAAATCAATAAGTCCTCATGTAGATTAAAAATTCAAAATTCAAAAACAAATCAGAAAATTCCAGACTAACTCAATCATTTCATTTCTTCTCCATTTTCCCCCTTTTCTCCCACTCACTTACTTGTGGGCCCAGCCCCATCTCCTCTCTCTATTCCCCCTCCTCTCTGTCTGCAGACCCGTTCTTCCCCTCCCTCTCTTCTTTCACTGCCAGCGGGCTCGCCTCCTCCCCTTTTTTTCCCCCCACAGCAAGCCTCTTCTTCCTCCGGACACATTTATTTTTCCCGTCACCTCGCTGCTCTCACGCCAAAGCTCGTCAGCCGGCCCCGCCCCTGTCGCCAACTGCTCCCATCATCGCACGTCGCTGCTCCCGCGTCACCAAGCCTGCACCCGCACGCGTTCCACTGCGCGCGCACGTCGCCCACGTCCCCTCCGTCGCCGGGTCGGCCACACCGTCGTCCATGCCGCGCGCTGTGACTCGGTCGTCGGCACCAGTGTCGCCACAGTGCACCCCTCCGCGGCTACAAGTAGGCCACGACCTCCCCTTGCTCCCCACGCCATCTTCCTTCCTTCCCTGGCCGCCTTCCTCCCTCACCCGAGCACCAACCGCCGCCTGCGCCTCCACGCCGTCCCGCTGCGCCGGTCGCTCAGTCCCTAAATTAATCGCAACCCGGTGTGACCCCGCTCCCCATCTACCCCCTCGCCAAACCAATCGGGTTTTAGTGCCACCGAGCTCGCGCGTCGCCCGTCTTCCCCATCACCGGCCGGAAGCCACCGCCACCACCCCATTTCTGGCTCCTTGCTTCCCGACTCAATTCCTCTCGGTTGGAGCATCTTCAAGACGTCATCAACACGCCACAACCGCCACAGAGCTTTCCCATTGGCCCCAGCTCGCCAGCGCCGCAAGACCGCCTGCGCCGACGTGGGCCTCCGTCGCCGACCTCCCCTGGTGCACCTCCGGCTAGGCCAAGAAATTAGTAAGCATCCTACCACCTCTCTCATGCCGAATCCCGCCCTAATTCTACTCCCCACCCTCTCCGGCGCTGGCGCCCCGTTCCACCTCCACCTCCAGCCGTTGAGCCCCGCCGCCGGTCCCTCTTGAAGCTTCTCGGCTCACGCCGGCGCCCCCTCGAGTTCCCGGTGTTCCCAGGACTCCATTTCACCGACCGCTGCCTCCCTCCAGCCATCCCCTCGCCGGCGACGCCGCCTTCTGCCCAGCACCGCCGTTTCCCCTGTTTCGGTCCGTGGCTCCTCTGTCCTGCTCGTTTCTTTAGTTTTGCTTTCCATCAGTAGTCGCGAAATACCGAAGGCGCAACTGGCTAGCCGAGCCAGCGGTGAACACAGAGGCCCGAGTTCGATCCCCCCCTTTTCGGCACATTTCCCCTGTTAGTTTTTATTTTATTGTGTTTTTAGTAACCATTTCAATTAAAGAAAAATCCATGGAAGCTAATAAATTTAATTAGGATATAAAATAAGGTTAATTAAGATTTAATATTTGATTATCTACTATATGAGCAACTAATATAGCTTAAGTATTTATTTGAGGTCTAATTATCAATTAACGGTATTAATAAAATATGGTTTTGCTTAATATCCAAAGTTAACAAGGATCTCCAATGAAAATACATTCAAGTTAAAGTTAAGAAAAATAAATTGGGTGTTATATTAAAACTATAACAACAAGGCTTTAAAATGAAAGATTACCCTTAATAGTAATTAAAAAGGAATGCCCTAATATTTAAAATGCCGTCGGTAAATAAATCCCAACGGTATATATAGTCAACAATGGTAGTGAAATAAAGTTATGTATAACAAGCTCGCTTCTATGTAAATAGAAGTCTAGATAAAATATGCAAGATGTTAATGCAAGGGATAAAGTAATAATGACAGTTGGTCCTCCGAGGTCTCTCCAAATAAAAAGTTGTTAGTGTATAGATGCTAAAGTATAGTAGCCCTAGGTCATCAGACGTTGAGATGATCTCACTAACAAACAATCCGAAGAAACATATAATATTACGACCAATAGCTGTGGATAAGTAGCAAATAAGATTATACTAAAGCTTCTATTAAACATCATTGAGATAATTAAAAATGCACGTGCGGCACTGAATCATTAAAATCAACCATCAGGTGCACACCTCAACTAGTTGGTAAATAAGACCTCATAAAATACCATAACCAAAGTTAGGAATACCTACCCTAAAGATGAATTTAATGCACTAAACTCCTACACCAGTCTATAGGGCTGACCTAATGCATGGAACTTCCTAAATAAATATAAAAATGATAAAAGAAGTTATGAAATAAAAAGATCAATCTATGATACTCTAAAGACAGATATGCCTAGCCATTCTCAAATCCGAAGTAGAGTGTTCTAGTGAATATTCTAGTATCATGAACTTTCCTTGGCATTCGTCCCAATAAATCTTCTTTGGCCGTTCAATCACTTCGCTCCAACCCCAATTGACTTCGTCAATACTCCGCACTCCATCAATCCTGTCTAAAATCATCCAAATCATCCATTAACTCATAATAAAGCTAAATTACGTGTATTTGGACTTTTGAGTTATTTGCATTTATTTGGATTCAGTTGCTTAGCACGTAATTAGAAATTGAAGACCGGGAGAATCAAGGATCAAGCGAGACCGAGTTCGAGGTGAAGATAAAGACCCGAACCTCGAGATCGACAAATGAGAAAGCCTGGAGTGAGCTCAAGACTGCGGTAAACCGCGCAAGGCGAGTCAATACTTTGATCATGTTGAACCTACATTTTCTGCAAATTATTTTGTTTTAAATTATCAAATTGCATGCTGTTATTTATATGCAAATACATGTTTAATTCAAGATTTTAGTTATATGCCCACTAATTAACTTGATTATATTACCTCTCCATTGGAATATTGTGAAATGTGAACCTTGTCGCCCTAGTAAAAATTATAATAGTAACCTTTCGAAAATAAGTCCGTAGTTATATGCCATGCTTAGTGTTGCTTAGATAATCATGGGAGTAAGAACGTCCAAGCATCACTTTAATCATGAGAAAATGTGGTTGGGCAGTCATGGTGGGAATGATTGGTGTATGTTGGATATGGTTATTTTATACTCCCAAAAATCTCAAATTGCTTATTTATCTGGGCGGATGGTTCGGAGGTATGGTGCAGGTGTGCACGAGAGTGTGGTTTGTGGTAGAACCGCCCAGATAACCCTAAGGACTGAATCTTGTCATGACCTCCGGTGTAAAACAAGTGCAACCACAAGTCTGTAAAGTACAACTTGGCCTAGTAAATTTACCGGACCCTGAAAGTCATCATCATCAGTGGAGGAGTGAAGTGGTGCAAGCGGCTGTCTGTGTGTCAGGCTTGAATGGGACACCCGCGGAGGGTGAGGTTCTACTGTGGCGTGCTAGCAGTGTGGTAGTCATCTGCTAGGCGTTCAGAAGGAGAACATCCCGCACAACGTATGGGACCCACCGCAAGTGGGAACGACCCATAGGGTGAGATGATGGAAGGGGCGAGGTACTTTGAACGGTTACTGTGATGGTTTGCTCAACCGCACAGCTAAGGAATCGTGTGGGGCAACGAGTGAACTGTCTCTTGTGGGTAAAGTGTGCAAACTCTGCAGAGTCAAAACTATTCGAATAGCCGTGCCCACGGTCAAGGGCGGACATGGGAACTTAACCAGATATAGTTCTATTTCAAAAAAAAAACTTTGTGGGTGAAAATGGAAAAAGTGGAGGGCAGCGAAAAGCCCTGATTTGAGTTGTCCTGGGTGTCGTCCCAGTGGTAAGTTAAGCGGCTATAACGCTGAAAGATATCAAATGGTGTGATGCCATATGTATGGAAAAATTATGGTGATATTAGGCATATGGTGTGATGCCATATGTATGAAAAATCATGTTAATATTCCTTGAACATTATGTTTTGTTCCAAAACTGCTAGGTCTCAGGAAATTTTATGTATTGTATTTCAAATAGTGGCATTTCTATTCCTACAAAATAAAATATGGAAACAATAATTAGGGTCGTGAGTAAAGGAAATAGATGTTTGTAGTATACACATAAAGGCATTGGTGGATTCATGTCGATCATAAATAGGAAATGATAGTGTGGGTTCTGGGAGAAATAAATTGGTGGAGTCTAGCTGAATAGATAGGCTAAATAGATGATCTAATTGAATTTTCGGGAATTTGGAGGAGTAATACAAGTATTGGATTATAGTTCCTAATTAGTGATTTACTTGGTGGGAGGATACTAGTGGGTCGTAGAATTAATCAATGATATTCTTGGTGGATATATAATGGTGAATCGTAGAATTGATCAATGATATTCTTGGTGGATATATAATATTGAATCGTAGGCTTGGTCAATGATATTCTTGGTGGTTTTGAATCAATAATAAAAATAATTGGATTGTTAGAAAATCTTGATGAGAATGTTCGGTGGATTAATTAGGTGATGTCACTCGCTGTTTGGAGATTAGACAGCAATCAATTTGGAAAGAGTATATTTGGTGGAATATCTAAATAATGTCACATGCTGTTTGGAGTTTTAGACAGCAATCAATATAAAATGAGTGTAGTCGATGATGTCACTCGTTGTTTGGAGTTTTAGACAACAACCATTACAGAAAGAATATGATCGGTGGATTGAATATAGGATGACACATGCTGTTTGGAGTTTAGACAGCACTCAATAAAGAAAGTGTAATTTTGGTGGATTAAGTCAATTATGGCAATCACTGTTGGGAGTCTTAGACAGCAGTTAATAAAGAGCGTGAGCCTTTGGTGGATTAAGTCAATGATGTCATTTGCGGTGAGGAGTCTTTAGGTCACAAAAACAACCATATGATATAATAATAGAAATGCTACTAATCGCGTTTTATGGCAAATAAAATAACCCAAGCCTCTCCTTTGATAAGCCATGCATACTATTTATTTGCATTCTGTGTATTGGCTCGCGGAGCACGGGGTCGGAGTGCTCACGCTCGCTTTTGCGACAAAATTCAGAATCAAGAATCAAATCACCTCGTCTCAGCGACAAGATTGGTCAAGCTGGCAGAGAAGATGAAGATGTCAAGGGCTAGGTCGCGAACCTCCAGTTGGCTGCCTGTGGGCATGTCCTGGAGGTCCCACCTGTGTGCTTCGTTCTTCCGCTGCTGCAATTTATTGATTTCGGCCTAATCGGCCCATGAGTTTCTTAGCTAGCCATTATGGCATTACTGTTTTCAGTTTTCTGAATTTTGCAGTTTTCAGTTTCATCTCCACAATTAAGTATTTCAGTTTTCAGTTTCTAAGGTTTTTAGTTTTCAGTTTCTAAATTGTAATCTCCATAAATAGTTGGGTAAAAGGATCAGAAAAGCTGAGCAGTTCACGCAGCATTCATTCTATGTATGCATTCATTGGAAGCAAGAGCTAGTGATTCATGAGATTGGAAAGGGAGAGTTGCTTCGTAAGTTAATTTGTGTGCAGACTCCGGCACGTTGAAGACCGAGACTTCGCACAACAAGCGAAGTAGGGACTTCGCACCTGCAGGACTTCGCGCATCGAAGCCAGGGTGCGGCTGACAATTGGTATCAGAGCAAAATGTCGGCCCCTACCTTTGCCGTAGGCCACTCCCGTACACCGCAACGACACGGCCATGGGCGCTCGCCGTCCCCACCGACGCGCCGCCCGCATCGACGCGATGGCGGCCAGCATGAACTCGTTGTCCAGCGGGTCGTGAAGGAGAGTAGTGGCTCCATCTCCTACCCCACGCTCACATGCTCAAATTACTCCGATTGGGCAGTGTTAAGAAGCTTGGGGCGCCCTCAAGGCGATGAGGGTTGGGGCGGATCGAGTGCGTGAATCCAAGGCGCATAAGCTACGCCAGACATTTGAGTCGATGCGATTCAAAAATGGCGAGCACGTGGAGGACTTCAGTCTCCGGCTCTAGGGTGTCGTCAGCGACCTTCGCCTCCTTGGGGAGGAGTTGTCGGAGGAGAAGGTGGTCCGCAAGCTACTGCGTGTTGTTCCCCGCAGGTATCTCCAAATCGCCTTGTCAATTGAAACCTTGGTCGACCTCAGCACTCTGTCCATCGAGGACCTCACCGGCCGGCTCCACGCTGTCGAGAACCGTGGTCCGTGGAGAGTCAGACGATGAGGAAGGAGACCAAGTTCTACTCACGGAGAAGGAATGGTCGTCGTACAACACCAAGGAGACCGACATGTCCGCCTGTCGCACCGCTACGAACAGCGGGAACACGTCGCGCTCACGCCAGCGCGGTCGGCGCAGCCACAGGCGTGACGGGGGTGACGAGGAACCAAAGTCTGGGCCATCCCAGGCCGCGTGCCACGACATCTCCAAAGACAAATGCCGCTATTGTGGCAAACTGGGCCACTGGGCCAAGGACTGCCGAAAGGCGAAGCGGGATCGTGAGAGGTTGGCTCAGGCGAATCTTCTCCAAGCCGAACCAGAGCAGGATGAGGGCGAAGACGAGCCCACGTTGTTAATGGCTCAGGTCTGTGATCTCTCTCCCGCCATCAACATCGAACCAGCAGGCGTCGAACTCGTTGTAAACGAGGAGCACACCCTTGTCACTCTCCGCGACGAGGAAGAACCAGTCAATCCAGAATGGATACTGGACACCGGCGCATCGAATCATATGACGGGTGCACAGAACGCATTCTCCGAACTCGACACCAGCGTGCGCAGTTCCGTCAAGTTCGGCGACGCCTCGCGAGTCCGCATCGAGGGGTGCGCACTGTGCTCTTCGCTTGCAAGAACGGTGATCACTTCGCGCTCACCAACGTCTACTACATCCCGCGCCTCCGCAGCAACATCGTCAGCCTCGGCCAGCTAGACGAATCTTGCTGCAAGACAGAGATCGAGAATGGCATCCTCACATTACGCGACCCTCAACACCGGCTGCTATGCCGGGTTCGGCGGAGCGCCGGACGTCTCTATGTGCTCAACGTCAACATTGCACGGCCCATTTGCCTCGCGGCGAGGGGCAAGGAGGAGGCCTGGACATGGCATGCGCGTTTCGGCCACCTTAACTTTGATTCGCTTCGCATGCTCACTTGGCGCGGGATGGTGCGAGGCCTACCGGAGCTTGAGCGCATAAATCAAGTTTGCGACGGCTGCCTGATCGGCAAGCAAAAGCGAATGTCGTTCCTCGCCGCGGCGGCATACCGCGCATCGGAACGCCTCGATCTCGTCCACGGCGATATATGCAGGCCCATCACGCCGGTAACCCATGGCGGCAAGAGGTACTTCTTGTTGTTGATCGATGATCTAACCCGCTACATGTGGCTCTTTCTGCTGGCGGCGAAAAGTGATGCTCCTGCAACCATCAAGCGCTTTAAGGCCAGCGTTGACGTCGAGACCGGCCGCAAGCTGCGTGTTCTTCGCACTGACTGCGGTGATGAATTCACCTCCGTGGAGTTCGGCCTCTACTGCGCCGAGCAGGGAATTGGGCGCCACCTCACCGCGTCCTACTCACCGCAACAGAACGGCGTCGTGGAACACCGCAACCAGACAGTGGTGGCCATGGCGCGGTGCATGATGAAGGCGAAGGACATGCCCGGCGAGTTCTGGGGGGAAGCACTAACGACGGCGGTCTACATCCTCAACCGATCGCCCACGAAGAGTGTCCCCGACAAGACTCCATACGACGCGTGGCATGGTCGAACGCCTGCCGTGCATCATCTCCACACGTTCGGGTGCGTGGCGCACGTGAAGGTGGTGAAACCGCACATGAAGAAGTTGGAGGATCGTAGCATGACCATGGTGTTCCTCGGCTACGAGCTCGGCAGCAAGGCCTACCGCGTCTACGACCCCGCCGCCAAACGAAGGGTTAGGGCCGAACCGCCCCTCACTTCTTCTTGGCCCTAAAGGCCCCTTGGGGTCACATTGGTTGGCCCTTTTTTCATAGCTTAACCACAGCACAATTGAAGAATCACCAGCAAGCAGTCATTTTCAGGATGTGAAATACACACAACTAAAAAGCAGAAAAAAGGTGAGCTAAAGAACTCTCACATACAGGTTTCACAAAACATGCCCTCACATGTAGGTTTCACAAAGAATATTAAAATATGCTCTCACATACAGGTTTCACAAAGACCATTAAAACATGCTCTCACATACAGGTTTCACAAAGACCAGGCTTGAGCTAATGGTAAGTGTTGTGGGGGTGGCCCAACCCCCCGTGACTGGGCTGTGGAACTAGTCCAGCATGTAATAGGTCCAATAATGTAGAGGAATATACCAGTGTAAATATACCAATGTACCCTCATCCTTTGTAAGTACTAAGGGGTAGAATGGGGATTTCCCATTCTACCCCACTCATATATATAAACCCCCTGGAGGGGCAAAGGAGGGACATCCTCTCATTCTCACCAACTCTCACAGAGCTAGCTCTCCTCTTCCTCCTCTACTAGTCCCCTTCTCTACTGTTTGGCTTGTAGCCACAACAGATGGCGCCGTCCGTGGGGACTGGGCAAGAAATCGCGCAAAGAAGAGTCACCATCGCGAGGAGCGCTCCATGGTCGGGCTGGGATCCTTATCGGCTGGAACAAAAAAAACGCCGTCAAAGGTAAGAAAAGGTAGATCTGATAGATCCATCCATCTTGCATGTGAGTCTCCATGCAAAATTTGACAGATCCGTTGATCCTTTGCCCACTGTTGAGTACTGCTTTGTTGCATATAAGCCTTCGTGAGGATTTGATAGATCCATCGATCTTTCACCTATTGTCAAGTACTGTTTGAGTAGCAAAGTATCGTGCCGCTCGCCGAGATGCGACCTCATCACCTTTGCACAAAGGGCCTCGCCACACTCCGCTGGATGCCCTGCCTCTGCACCGAGCCCGAGTCGCAGTTGTTCGCATCGGGGTCTCTGCATGCCGACCTCCACGACGCAGCCCTCCGCATCAAAACCTCCGAGCGCTACGCTGCTCCGCACCGACGGCCTCCGTGCTGCCGAAGCTGGTGCCTCGACCTCCGCTCACGCTCCGCTTGCCTCCGCGCTGCAAACATCAGGCAAATTCGAGTTTCATGTATGCAGGCATCCAGGGTATACGTCCATTTCTCCATGCGTGAAGGCTAAGCCAGTACATTCCTGAGTAATTTGCATGCATTTAATGATAGCATCGCATTATACTTGTACTGTATGCAATAAGTGCACGTACTAGCTTGCGTATAGTATCCATTTTTCCCGCTTGGCATTTGCTAGCGATGGCAGAAGGCATGATTGCATGCGTGCAGCCTTGCATTAGCTAATGCACATCCGGCAAGGTGGAGGCATGAGTAATACGTGAAGGCGTCAAGACTTCGGCGTATACTTGAAGCCGCTCACTTCGGCATCAATGCGAAGACATACTTCGACTGCGGCGTCCACAAGCCTACGCTCGGGTGAAGACTGCCGGGCCGCGCACTGCTAGCTCCGCGCGCGAGGTCGAGCCTCCGCGCCGAGAAGGCTCACGCATCTGGCTATGAGAGCACTCCGGAAATGATGTCTCGGCTTCCGTGTGGCTAGCCCCGCTGGACTCCGCGCGGGACGGGGACCTCCCCCATCGTGGACTCTGCACAGATCAAGCGAGCTCCGCACGGGCGAGGTCGCGGCCCTCCGTCGTCGAAGTCTCCCGCAGTTGCGGCCCCGGCGCAGCACAGGTACACGCCAGGATGACCTCCGCGAGTACCAGGCGCCCCTCGTCTCCGCGCACATCCGTCCTTGCATGCGCAAACACACAACACCCATCCATGCAAGGCATGAGCAGTTCGCAGCAAGACATGTACATAAACTATTCATCAAAGTATTTATTCTTGCATGCATGAAGTATCCCCACGTAAACCCCATGGATATTTAGGCCCTGTTTGGTACAGCTTCACCAATAGCTTCATGAGTTGTTGTGAGCTGTTTTTTGCCAAACACCCTTTTTGCAAACAGCTTCATGGATGAAGCTCCTTAAATCATGCTCTCACAAGGGAATGGGGTGGGGTGAAGCTGAAAATAGTAGCTTTTCACAGCTCTCTCCTTCAGGCTCGCAGTTCTAGGAACCCACTGCTCTTGTAGTTGACATAAATTACAGCACTTCGCCACTGGGTCCCCACGCTTGTTTCCTCTCCTCCCGTTCGCACTTCTCTACCGTTCGCACTGATTTTATTTTTTATTTTAATTTTTTAATTCATACTCATTCAAATATATTATTTTTTAATTCATATGACCATATACAAACATACAACTCCAAATGTTAGAACAAGTTAGGTAGACAGGGGCATCTTGGACAA
Organism: Dendrocalamus latiflorus; assembly: GCA_017311315.1. Classification (NCBI taxonomy): domain Eukaryota; kingdom Viridiplantae; phylum Streptophyta; class Magnoliopsida; order Poales; family Poaceae; genus Dendrocalamus; species Dendrocalamus latiflorus. The sequence continues at coordinate 21,797,081 of CM029669.1, forward strand.
TTGCCCTCTCTCAGCCATGCATGAAGCTGTTGGTGAAGCTGTTTTGCCAAACAGTTTTCCAAAACAGCTTTAGCTTCACCGGTGAAGCTGCTCGTGAAGCTGAAACAAAAAAAACAGCTTCACTAGTGAAGCTGAGTTGTGCCAAACGGGGCCTTACCCATCCGTGCATGGTGCATGCATACGTGAACTTCATGGCTATCTACCCATCTGTGCATGGCGCATGCATACGTCGAGCCTCCGCCAGCGCGGTGGCATCTGGCTCTGTCTCCATCGCTATGGGCCTTCGTGTGCGCGCACCTCGCTGCTGAAGCTGGCAGAGGGCGTGTGCTCTGCGAGCCGGCGGAGTTAAAGCTGGCACGACGAGCTGGCGGAGTTAAAGCTAGCCGAGTGCGTGTGCTCTGCGAAGCTCTGTATGATCCGCAGGTGAGGGGCAGGTCGAGCCTCGTAGCCATGGCGAGCACGTCGTCGGCATCGGCGCCGCTACGGCTGCGGAAGGCGACGGCGGCGCAGTACATGAGGTGCGCTCGGTGGGGTCACGAGCTGCCTTCCTCCTCATCATCCTGCCACAACTCCGAGGACGTGCTTGCTCGCCGGCGAAGTTGCTACCGCGGGGCGTGAGGCACTTCTAGTCGGCGACGTGCTGCCTGCTCTCCATCGACATACGTCCAGACATGATCCTCGTGTGCACGGAGCGCTCAAAGCAGGCCCCTACTTCGCTCGGCATCGCAGGGCTCCGCGACCCAGACTCCGGGCGCCCCTCCACGACGTCGCCCTTCGCCCGGACCTCGCTGCGTGGAACTCGCCTCCGCGACCCCGCCCTTCGCCCAGACTTCGCCACGCGGACTCCGTGGCGTCGTTGGCCTTCACCTCGCCAGCAGTACGAGCTAGCTCTGCACTGGCCCTCGCAGACGCAGTTGCCCCTTCTCCGAACTGGCTACGCAACATGAGTCCGCCCGCTTTAGCGACGAGGCGGGGACATACTTCGACTGGCGCGTCCACAAGACTCCGCCCTAGTGAAGAAGTCATCGGCTCCGCGCGTGCGAGGATCGCCTCGGCCGAGGGCTGGTGCTCGGCGCCTCTGCGTCGAACTTGCTCTTCGCCTCACCGAGGTTCGAGCCAGCTGCGCCTAACCTTGTCCCGGCTCCATTTTCGTGGCGGGTCCCTGCGGCGGCGCTCGCTACAAGGCTGGCCAGCGGCCGCCGCCCATTCGGATGGTGGCCCCCGCGACGGCGGCGGCGCCGAGCTGGAGCCCGACAGCTCCGATCTTGCGGCACCACGACAACAGCCAACGGCAGGGACAGAAGCATGCGGGATTTAACTAGCAATGACTCCGCTAGCGCCCGCCTCACAGCTGCCTCCGTTCAGCGCGTCCGGCGTGCGTGCGCGATGTCTCCGGCGCGCGTGCGCGAAGTCTCCTGCACGAAGTCTCACCGCCCCGGACAACAACGAGGCCGGCGCCGCCGACGCTGGCAACTCCAATACCAGCTCCGTCTGCTCTGCATGCAGGCGTAAGGTATACGGCGGCTCCGAGCGGTGAAGGGATCCGCGTATACGGCGGAGGCTCCGCGCTCCGCGCCTACGGCGGTTCCGCATGGACTTCGTAGCTGCGGCGTTGACCTCGCCTCTGCGCGCCTCCACATGGACTTCGCAGCTGCGGCATCGACCTCGCCTCCGCGTGGCTCAGCATGGACTTCGCAGCTCACCTGGGGGCTGCGAAACTCACTTCTAGTCGTGACGTCGGCCTCCGCACGGCGTCTGCAACCCAGACCTCGACTCCGCACGATGGACTTCGCAGGGGCGACGTCGGCCTCCACACGGTGTCCACGACTCGGACCTCGACTCCGCACGACGGACTTCGCAGGGGCAGCGTCGACCTCCGCACGGGCGTCCGTGACCTGGGCTCTGACTCCGCGCGACAGACTTCGCAGGGGCGACGTCAGCCTCCGCACGGTGTCCGTGACCTGCGCTTCGACTCCGCGCGACAGACTTCCCAGGGGCGACGTCGGCCTCCGCACGGTGTCCGCAACCCGGACCTCGACTCCGCACGATGGACTTCGCAGGGGCAGCGTCGGCCTCCGCACGGCGTCCGCGACCTGGGCTTCGACTCCGAGCGGGACTCCGCCAAACCTCGCCTCCGAAGTCTCCGCGTTGAGCGTCTCCGAATCCTCCGCGTCATCGAGTGCCTCGCCCCTGAGCGTCCGCACCTCGGCCGAGGTATCCACTCCGCGTCGTTCGTTGAGCGCCTCTGAAGCAAAAGACGTTGCAGTGCCTTCGCAAGCCACTACGCTGAACAAAAAAAGGGGGGCCGAGCGCATCGACGCCTCCGCCCGCAGCCCAAGCCTCCGCACCAAGCTGCGCCTTTGCTTCGCCGAAGACGCGTACTAAACGCGGAAGTATACACCATCTACGTATGCATGCATGGAGTGTACATGCACGTACCATGCATGAAGTATGCATAGCGATTGCAAGCTCCCAGGCGGACGTCTTCGCACCACCCGTGCATGATTCGAGCTCCTTTGGCCTCGGTCCACAAAACCCCGCGACGACATCATCGGCACGACGACTTCGCCGGTCCGCCAGCATGACTTCGCCTACTCCGCGAGGTCTCCACCGGCGTGCTAGCGCCACTCCGCCTAGGCTCTGGTGCAGGCATGAGGGCACCACCCCGCCTGGTACGTACTGCACGTGATTACGTGTGAGACTTTAATAGTCCCTACAGTTCCATTCTAAGAGCATTTGATGTGGCCATGCTTGCTTCTCTAGTTTTTGCCAACTCTGGGTAACCGTGGCATATAATGCTTTTCCCCAGTGTAGCATTCTGAAGCTTTTTGTTGTTGCAAGTCTTCGGCCATTTCTTTTATGCCTCTGTTTTGGCCCTCTTTTGGATTTAAATCGCACGGTCGCTTCGGGCGTCGGCGTACTCTACGGAGTATAAATAAGACGCGGATGCTCTCCCTGCGCACTCTACTGAGTATAAACAAGACGCGGATGCTCCGCGCACACGTGGATGTTGTCCCCACGCGTACTCTCCAGAGTATAAATAAGACGTGGTTTGATATTCCCACGCAGTCTACGGACTGTAAATAAGACGTCGCGCAAGGTCCGCCTCCGCACGCACTCTACGGAGTATAAATAAGACGTCGCGCGAGGTTCGCCTCCGCACGCACCTTCACCGCCCGCAACGCGTGGAGGCTTGCCTCCGCGCGCAGTCTACGGACTCTAAATAAGACGTAGCGCGAGGTCCGCCTCCGCACGCACTCTACGGAGTATAAATAAGACGCAGTGGGGCGACGCCTCCACGCGCACTCTACGGAGTATAAATAAGACGTAGCGTCGAGGTCCGCCTCCGCACGCACTTTCACCGCCCGCAACGCGCGGAGGCTTTCCTCCGCGCGCAGTCTACGGACTCTAAATAAGACGTAGCGCGAGGTCCGCCTCCGCACGCACTCTACGGAGTATAAATAAGACGTAGCGCGAGGTCCGCCTCCGCACGCACTCTACGGAGTATAAATAAGACGCGGATGTTGTCCCTGCGCACTCTACGGAGTATAAACAAGACGTGGATACCGCGCACGCATGGACATTGTCCTTATGCGTACTCTCCGGAGTATAAATAAGACGTGGATGTTGATGCCACGCACTCTACGGAGTATAAATAAGACGCGGATTTTGTCCCTGTGCACTCTACAGAGTATAAACAAGATGCGGATGCCGCGCACGCATGGACATTGTCCTTATGCGTACTCTCCGGAGTATAAATGAGACGTGGATGTTGATCCCACGCACTCTACGGAGAAAAAAAAATTGCACGATGGCCGAGACACCAGGGAGTGCATTGCTTTAGCAACGCACCACTAGGATATCGCGCCCTCGCGCGCATTGCACCAGGGAGTGCGTCACGAGTTTTTGAAGGTAGGGGAACGGCGGCTCCGCCTCCTTACCTCGGCGTGCGTAGCGCCCACGGCCTACGCCGCAAGCGCCCGCTCTCCGCGGGCACTGTTTTGAAGGTAGGGGAACAGCGGCTCCGCCTCCTTACCTCGGCGTGCGTAGCGCCCTCGGCCTACGCTGCAAGCGCCCGCTCTCCGCGGGCACTGTGTTTGAAGGTAGGGGAACAGCGGCTCCGCCTCCTTACCTCGGCGTGCGTAGCGCCCTCGGCCTACGCCGCAAGCGCCCGCTCTCCGCGGGCACTGTCTTTGAAGGTAGGGGAACGGCGGCTCCGCCTCCTTACCTCGGCGTGCGTAGCGCCCTCGGCCTACGCCGCAAGTGCCCGCTCTCCGCGGGCACTGTGTTTGAAGGTAGGGGAACGGCGGCTCCGCCTCCTTACCTCGGCGTGCGCAGCGCCCTCGGCCTACACCCCAAGCGCCGCTCTCCGCGGGCACTGTTTTTGAAGGTAGGGGAACGGCGGCTCCGCCTCCTTACCTCGGCATGCGTAGCGCCCTCGGCCTACGCCGCAAGCGCCCGCTCTCCGCGGGCACTGTTTTTGAAGGTAGGAGAACGGCGGCTCCGCCTCCTTTACCTCGGCGTGCGTAGCGCCCTCGGCCTACGCCGCAAGTGCCCGCTCTCCACGGGCACTGTTTTGAAGGTAGGGGAACGGCGGCTCCGCCTCCTTACCTCGGCGTGCGTAGTGCCCTCAGCCTACGCCGCAAGCGCCCGCTCTCCGCGGGCACTGTGTTTGAAGGTAGGGGAACAGCGGCTCCGCCTCCTTACCTCGGCGTGCGTAGCGCCCTCGGCCTACGCCGCAAGCGCCCGCTCTCCGCGGGCACTGTCTTTGAAGGTAGGGGAACGGCGGCTCCGCCTCCTTACCTCGGCGTGCGTAGCGCCCTCGGCCTACGCCGCAAGTGCCCGCTCTCCGCGGGCACTGTGTTTGAAGGTAGGGGAACGGCGGCTCCGCCTCCTTACCTCGGCGTGCGCAGCGCCCTCGGCCTACACCCCAAGCGCCGCTCTCCGCGGGCACTGTTTTTGAAGGTAGGGGAACGGCGGCTCCGCCTCCTTACCTCGGCATGCGTAGCGCCCTCGGCCTACGCCGCAAGCGCCCGCTCTCCGCGGGCACTGTTTTTGAAGGTAGGAGAACGGCGGCTCCGCCTCCTTTACCTCGGCGTGCGTAGCGCCCTCGGCCTACGCCGCAAGTGCCCGCTCTCCACGGGCACTGTTTTGAAGGTAGGGGAACGGCGGCTCCGCCTCCTTACCTCGGCGTGCGTAGCGCCCTCAGCCTACGCCGCAAGCGCCCGCTCTCCGCGGGCACTGTGTTTGAAGGTAGGGGAACGGCGGCTCCGCCTCCTTACCTCGGCGTGCGTAGCGCCCTCGGCCTACGCCGCAAGCGCTCGCTCTCCGCGGGCACTGTCATTGAAGGTAGGGGAACGGCGGCTCCGCCTCCTTACCTCGGCGTGCGTAGCGCCCTCAGCCTACGCCGCAAGCGTCCGCTCTCCACGGGCACTGTTTTTGAAGGTAGGGGAACGACGGCTCCGCCTCCTTGGTGCGCATAGCGCCCTTGGCCTGCGCCGCAAGCGCCCACACTTCGCGGGCACTGTCTTTGCCGTTCGCCTTGTAGGCATCGCCTCGGCGGGACGGTACGTCTTCGGCGCTCGACGACACGTCTTCCGCGCTCGACGACACGTCTTCCGCGCTCGACTTGGCTGTCCGCCTCGTAGGCATCGCCTCGGCGGGACGGCACGCGTTCGACGCTCGACGACACGTCTTCGGCGCTCGACTTCGCCGTCCACCTCGTAGGCATCGCCTCGGCGGGACGACACGTCTTCGGCGCTCGACGACACTTCTTCGGCGCTCGACTTCGCCGCCCGCCTCGTAGGCATCGCCTCGGCGGGATGACACGGCTTCGGCGCTCGACGACACGTCTTCGGCGCTCGACTTCGCTGTCCGCCTCGTAGGCATCGCCTCGGTGGGACGGCACGCGTTCGGCGCTCGACGACACGTCTTCGGCGCTCGACTTCGCCGTCCGCCTCGTAGGCATCGCCTCGGCGGGACGGCATGCGTTCGGCGCTCGACGACACGTCTTTGGCGCTCGACTTCGCCGTCCGCCTCGTAGGCATCGCCTCAGCGGGACGGCACGTCTTCGGCGCTCGACTTCGCCGTCCGCCCCGTAGGCGTCGCCTCGGCGGGACGGCACGTCTCCGGCGTAGGACTCCGCCGTCTGCCTCATAGGCATCGCCCCGGCGGGACGGCGCGGGGTTCACCGCAGGAGTTCACTGATTTCTTCGTAGGCATTGCCTTTGTGGTCTACAAGCTACCAATTGCAACGGCTCACCACTCGGCACCCGCGCGCTTGCTGTCGGGGAACGGGGGGCTGGGGTGGTTGATCACGTCAGCTCGCCCAGTGGGACCTCAGCGCTTGCTGTCGAGGGAGTACTGTTGTGGGGGTGGCCCAACCCCCCGTGACTAGGCTGTGGAACTAGTCCAACATGTAATAGGCCCAATAATGTAGAGGAATATACCAGTGTAAATATACCAATGTACCCTAATCCTTTGTAAGTACTAAGGGGGTAGAATGAGAATTTCCCATTCTACCCCACTCATATATATAAACCCCCTGGAGGGGCAAAGGAGCTAGCTCTCCTCTTCCTCCTCTACTAGTCCCCTTCTCTACTGTTTGGCCTGTAGCCACAACAGTAAGGAAAGTTGTTTTAAGCAGTAAAGCACTAATTAATCAACATCTGAATTCTTGGTATAAGAAATTTTCTGAAGTAAGCCTAACTATGGCAAAGCTCCTCGTTTTCTCCAAGGAAAGGGATCTTCTCTTCTATCCAGCATGGACAACATTGGCAGGTTGATCTGGTCCAAGACCGAAAGCAACCACTTTTGCATCTCATATATTTCTGCAAACTGGGACAATTTGTTGAAAATGAAAGTGAGGAGGTGATGTTACATATTACTATTTTGCACAGAATACATAGAGAATGATATACGAGACCAACTGACAATATTGAAAATAGTTTATACATGTTCTACAATCTGTTAAAGAAATCAACATCCGTGTCAAAGTTCTTGCTCACATGAGTCTAAGAGAACAGAGAGCTTCTGCTTTATCTAGAAATATTGCTAAAGTGTATAAGATCACAAAAGCAGTCAAAGTTTGGGATCAGGTTCTGAGCATAATGGATAGCATTTGCAAGGCAAATGTACTAATGAACAACTAATTTGGTAGTGTATTTATAGCTTACCAAAAGCAGTCTTTACAGTACGATATGCGAAAGTTTCCAATCCACCCCAAAACTTTATTTTTTTTTTCTTCTCTAAACATTCCCTAAAAAGTAATCATCGAAGCAAGCCATAGACTTGGGCAGATATTTGCGATTCAGTGCTGAAGCCCACGTTGAGATGTGATTTGTCATTGATTTCCTAGGTTCAGGGTGTCAATTCATTGTTATCCGCTTAAGGGATAAGCACTGGATATTATCGGGATGAGAAGGACTATTTATGCAGTGTTTTTTCAGGCAAAATGTCAGCTACCTTTGTCTACTTGTATATGGTAACTAGCTCACTGCCTCTCCCTCAATTTCATCTTGTTGAAATTACAACTCAGACTACGTACTCCAAGTCTCCAACTGTGAGCTGCGACCTAAGAAGCACGCATCATAAATTTGAGGGTAAAATTCTACAGCTAGAGCATGCACTGTCAGGAAATGTCAACTGTAAAATACTAACGAATTAGGAGTAGAAAAGTATTAAGCTAACACTACGCTTTTGCTGTTTATCTGAAAAATACAGACAAGATCCTGAACATGCAGCATGCTATGAGCTGACAGGGAGTGACCTTCCTGCTGGTTCCCAACAGACAGCGTCCTAACGACTCAGCATAGACCTGCTACGACTCTTCCGAGCCATTAGTTTGGGTCTTATCAGATTTGACCTAAATAATGGCAAAAAGGTTTGGTACTTCCTAACAGACAAAGAGTTATTGATGGCCAATTGTATTACTGTATCTCATATAATTTGATTCATTCATATTTATTTCAATAATAGACAAACAACGGGGAAAAAATAGTCCTACACTGGCTTGATCTTTTTGTTGACCATATTTGTGCTTGCGGCACCAACTTGGCTACAAGAGACAATCTCAGATGATACGAACCATTAAGTTAGAATGTTGGGCGGAACGAGATTCCTCCTTCCTGCTTCGACCATTGCTTTTAACAGATCACAGTATGATAGCAAAAAACCAATAATACAATACCGCGAGGTGAAAAGGTGTATATTCATGATCTGATCATCTGAAATTCTGAAGTAATGAGCGCCTAAAAGTCCTTCAGTTCTCCCAAGTAGCACTCCAAATATTACCCTGAAAAACTACTCCAGATATGTTGATTGCAGGTCCAAATTACTGAATTGCAGCACGGTTCAGCTTAATAAAATTTTTCACGGAACACAAATGCTTATCTTTTCGACAACACAGAGAACATTTTCGTATCTTTACTATTATAAAAGAAGGAGTTAGTGGTTGGTGCGGCATCTCCCACCTCTTCTCACTAAAAAATCTGCTGACTGACGTGGGCCCTTCCACCTCACGAAACCGTGCGCCCCCCCCCCGGCCCCACCCCCACGGAATCCGCGGCCCCCACCGAATGCTCCGCCGTCGCCTCATTTCTCGTCGCTGCTCCCCTCCCTCCTCTGTCGCCCTCGCCTCCTCCCCTCCCTCCTCCGCCGCCGCGCCGTCCTGGCCTCCTCCCCTCCCTCCTCCGCCGCTCCGCCCTAGCCTCCTCCTCCCTACCCCGCGCCGCCGTCGCCTCCTCATCCCCTGCTCGTCCGCTCCGCCGCCGCCTCCTCCTCCCCCCACCCCTCCGCTCCGCCGCCGCCTCCTCCTCCCCAACCCACCTCGCGCCACCTCCTCCCCTCCTCCTCCGCTCCGCCGCCGCCTCCTCCTCCCCACCTCGCGCTGCCGCCTCCTCCTCCCCCCACTCCGCTCCGCCCTCGCCTCTTCCCCTCCCTCCTCACGCAACCGCCGCAACCGCACGCGCCTCCCTCCTTGCGCAACCGTTGCCCCCCACCTCTTCCCGCAACCTCCCGCTCCCTCCTTCCTAATCCTCCCTTCCGTTTTCCTCCCCTCCCCTCGCTCCTCCCCCTAATCTGCACCACTGCCGCCTCCCTTCTGCCGCCGCTCCTCCCCTCCCGCTTCTCTGCCATCCCCGTCATCCATTCTAGGCAGTAGGGGCGAAGCCTGGACCACGCTGCCACCACTCCTCTACGTCTGCCCCACCCCGTTTCACCCCTATCTCCACCAGCGCCGCTCATCGCCCACCTCGCCCGGCACCCGATCGTGGGCTGCGAGACCACGCCGTACGTGCTGATGCGGCTACCCAACGGCGTCGTCTCCACCGACGATGTGCCCAAGACCGCGCCCGCTGATGGCCACTTCATGCGATACAGATGGTGAGCAGTTGGTGATTGTGATTTTTGGTTGATTATGATATGCCATTATGGAATGCTTTAGTTCTGCTTGTGCACCTGTGGTAGTGAATTTTGACCAATCACGGGGCTTTCAAGTGTCAAGCAGAGCCTAAGTAGTTGCTAAACTCAGGGAAATGTGCTTTTCTTGCTTAATTCTTGCATATAGGAAAGTACAGCTGTATGAATTCAGAGCATTGAGTGCTCTAACAAGTCAGTTGTTTGTTTTTGGAAAATGAATGGATCTCCAAAGAATGTAAAATGCCAATGCTTGCTGTTGAGACATAAATATATTGTATGGTTGGAAACATAATTTGGTGATGGGGTCGAGACGCACTTTTGTCGTTGGAGATGAAGAGTTCCTTCCAATCAAAGAAAGGTAAAGATCAATTGGAGCCATGTCTTCAGGATGTCTCTTATATAGTCAATTTCTCTTGAAGAACATGCATCCTTTTTTTTAGACAGGATGTCTTCAGGAACATAGTAATGCATACCCACATTTTTCCTATTAGTCTATATCACTCTGCAGTTTTCAGTGTCAAATTTTGTTTGATTTCAAGTGGGTTCAGAGATTTACAAAATTTGTTATCTTTTCAGCAGAGGAAAAAGATTAAGCAGACTATCAGTCTTTAGTATATTGCTCTCAATGTTTTAGGATAGAAAATAAAAATATTTATGCCAGGTCAGTTGCTGCTATGGATAGCAATGGTTGCTTTAGGTTTTATTTTGCAGCCTCCTCCAGTGTTAAATTTCCATACATGATCCCTAAAGATTATAGTATATAATAGTTATTATGCTGATGAGGAGAAATCAATGTACTAGGCGATGAAACTGCCTATTCTATTTGCAGTTGCACCAAATAAAGAAGGTGTGGATTTTCTCAAAAGATAAAAAATGTGGGTTTATTTTTATATATCATATAGTAACTGTTCACGTGCACTACTTCTGTTACCATTGTATGGGTGTGTTTGGTTGAGCTGTGGCTTCTGAAAAAGCTGCTGTGAGCTGTGGGCTGTGGAAAAACTGCTGTAGGTTATGGGCTGTGGAAAAGTTGTAAGCTGTTTGGTTCAAACAAGTATAAAACTTACCTCCTATCTCTATTTTCCTTGAAACAACTGTGAAACAACTCTCTATTTTCACCATTTCAAAAAGTAGAAAGCCAAAAGCAGGGTCTAAGGTGCTTTCAAAACTGTACTACCCAAAAGTAGCTGCTTCTGAAAAGGCAGCTTCTGGTTTCCACCCCTTTGGTTGGCTTTTGGCTTTTTGGAAGCAAAAGTAGCTCTCAAAAGCTCAACCAAAGGCACCCTATGTGCTTTCATGAAGACTACATTACTTTGTATACCTTATTTCATTGCATTAGACTATTTACTCTGGTTGCACTGCGATTGTCAGTGGGGGATGAAAGGACTAATCACCAATACTTCTTCAAGTCCTGTGTTGGTGTTTTTAGTTACCTCAGTTGAGTGACATACTATTCGCTTTGTCAAGACTAATCTCAAGTACTAATTTTGCGCACTGCATTCTCATATAGAAAACCAAAAAATAAACATGAATGCACACAGTGTTGGTTTTCCAATGGTCAGATTTGCCTTTTCTTTTTGTGATATTAGTATGCTCAATGCTGAATGCCTAATGCTGTTGGGGTCTATGAACTATGAAGTACATCATTTTTTTGGGGGCCTGTCATGCTTCGCATTTATGAGGGGTAATATGGAAAAAAACTTAAAATCAATACAACATAATCCAGTTATGTCAAGTATGTTAATTTGTTGTTAAGGATTTTTACGCTTCACAAAAACAAAAGGTGATATACACCTCTGTACATTAGCTCTCTTGCTATGCTATTGTTTTATTGGGTACAAATTACAAAAATATGCTTGCCATACAGAGACCTATTATTATTGTGTCCTATTGAAAGCATAGGAGAATGATGCACTATCTTATATTTCTGTCTTGACCAGTATTTCCTTTGACACAAAGCACCCCATTCCTATTTCTTAGGATACGGAGGTGATGTCTGGTTCCCCCAACCAGCACCGAAGGATCACCCGTGGCGCTACATGACTAATCATGCAATGACCCCTCACATCTCTGGGACTACGATTGATGCACAGGTCAGCATCTGTGTTTTCTGCTTTAGCTTAGGCCTTACAAGTGTATCATTAATTCCGGCATCTGATGCTCTGATACCTCATCATGTTGTTTAACAAAACTATTGAGCATTCTAATAAGTTATTTGAGAGGAATTCTCCAGATGGTAACTCATGTTTCATGACACCTAGAGAGTAATGAAGCATATTTGCATTGAAAGCAAGGTAGCTGGAACCGAGAGAGTAGGGTAGTATATTATGATCCTACAATAATTTTTCTTCAAATTGCAATCATATCAAGGCTTTACTGGATTAAGATTTTACTTGAGACTCGAGTCAATCTTATGTAAGTACGTTGCAGAATCATAAGATTCTAGATTCAGGGCTTCAGGCTACCTTCACAGCAACTATATATATATATATGACAATACATGTGTAGCCTAGATCACGTGCACTGCTCTTTCCATCAGTTTGCATCTGCACACGTTTTATCCATTGCCATACTTCTGCTGACTGACTGTGTCTACGGTGTTGATGGCAAACAAACAATCCCTGCAGCTGAGGTATGCGGCGGGGGTGAAGGACATGCTGGACAGGTACTTCAAGGGGGAGTACTTCCCTATGCAGAACTACATCGTTAAGGAAGGCAAGCTCGCCAGCCAGTATCAGTAACCAGCTGCGCCGTAGTGTATCCAGCCTACCTGGCTGCATGGCATTTCTGAAGCGAGACATGAGGAAAAAAGAAACAAGCCCCTTTTGTTGTTGTATAAGTGTTCTCTGAAAACCTATCGGCAACCGGAAATAATGGATTCTAGGCGTCGCAACCATGGTGGTGAATAAAAGCTTTCTGTGCATACAAATAAGTTACTGCATTTTTTAAAATCCGTAGCAACGTACGGGCATTCAGCTATTAAATTAGACATTGTACCTAACAACTGTTGATAATCATAAGCTTTACTGGGTTGGAGACTTTGGACATTGGAGGTCGGTCTGGCCATTATGCACTTCAACTGACATTGCTAATTTGGCTTGAATTGCAGTGTTAAGACTACCGTTATACCCAGTTCTGTCACTTGTCTGGTGTCTTGAGAATTTTCAGAAATACAACTGTAATTACCTCGATGCTTTCATTTCTTGGGGTGCTTCAGGCAATTCGACTAGCAGCTTGTAGATCCACACGAAACGACATGTCACAGGGATATCGATCAGATGGGAAATCGATATCGCATGAACGTACTACGTACGTACCGGGGAGGAGAGGCGGCGCCGACGCGCGCACCCTCACTGCAGCCACCGCCATGGATCTCGATCTCCCCTCCCGACGCCGGCCGGCCGGCGAAGTAGCCTATTAAGGACAACCCTTGGATTTCTTATGGCGGTTCGATCGATTGGGTTCGTGGGTGGTGTCCAAGTTCGATCGGAGTGGCATGGATGGCTTCATGAATTGAAGTAGCTAGGCGCGCGATACATGATGCAATGAGGGCGAGGTGAGGGTCGATCTCGTGGAGTAACGGACGGGCACCTCACTTTCCAGCACTCCAACTACATTATATTGACCCCAGCCCGTTCATCCATGCACACGCGCCCAATGGTGTGACATATGTGTCATGCTAGCTGAATTAATAGCTGTACGTTGCTACGGATTTAAACAAATTTTAGAACTTATGTATGTTCTAAAAAATTTTACCATCTGTTAATTTCAGATCATGTGGTACTATAAAATTTTAAAATCCGTAGCAACGCACGGACATTCAGTTAGTGGGTAGTAAAACATGCAATTCTGGCAAAAATATTTCTCAAAACCAATGTCCCTTATAAGGTGTTTGGAAGATGCTCCTTATGCAGAGTTATGTTTTGTTTTGACACGTGTGAAACCAAATTTATATTTATTGTAAATTTTAGAATCATACTGATATCATATATCACCTTTTTTGAGAATCCGTTGCAACGCACGGGCATTGTACTAGTTATTTTATTAAGTTGAACCGTGCTGCCATTACTTTTTGCAATCGAATAGCTGAAGCCGAGATCTTACCCAGAGAGAAATCAATGCCAAGAGTTGTCATAGGAGTTCACAGTGCCTCTAACTCCGTCACTGTAGGTGACCTCGCTGCCAGCGAAGTGACCACCACTGGTGAAGCCACTGCCATTAGAGACCTCGCCACAGAAGACAACCTCACCCTCAGAGAAGTGAGAGGCAGTCCCCCAAGTACTGTTGCAGGATGCGTTGAATATTACGTCTCTGGACTTGCCAAGTTGCCATGTCGACCAGCGGTAGGGACGAGCTCGAGGACGGCGGTCGGGACAACCTTGAGGCTGATAGGGGGAAGATCACGAAGACTGCGGCGGAGACGACCTTGAAGCCAATGGTGGGGAAGATCACAAAGACCGTGGTTGGGACAAGCTTGAAGACAGTGGTGGGGAAGATCACAAAGACCATGGTTGGGATGCTCTTGAAGATAGCGGTGGGGACGATCTCGAAGATGGCGCGCAGGGACGATCTCGAAGACGATTGCAGGGACGAGCTTGAGGACGGCGGTGGGGATGAGCTCGAGGCCGGTGTGGAGCTTGTGTTAGGGTTTGGCGAGGTTGGTTAGCGAAGGAGGCAGCGCCGCGCTCGGTGGTGGAATTCAGGGTAAGAGTAGGTGGAGCGGAAGACGACGATGGCGCACAGTGGATATGGCGAAGTGGTATTGCCGCCATCGCTTTTGTGGCAGTGTCGTGCACTGCGGCTACGTAAGCCACCAGCCGGAGCATGTCGAGGCAAGGGGTTCGAGTTGACCCTAGGGTCAATGGAATCATGCCTCTATTGGAACCTCTGCATTTTTAGATTTGATCTAATATCCTTTGATGCTAAAATTTAGAGACAGACCATATGAGCAACAGGTCGAACCGCCCCACGCTGATCCCTACGAGCCAGGAGAGCAGTATCTCTTGGTCAGCTGCTCCGCACTGCGACAACGTCGCTATACGTGCTTACCGTTTCTTTGACTCCCCTTCACTTATCTCGCACTGGCTCCCTTTTTCCCCTCCCCTAGCTGACTAATCGCCAGTACTACGTGACAGTACAATCTGAAAGATCCAGCCGCTCGGTCACTGGCGAAACACCCAACAAACCCTATTGCCAAGTCGGCACACGGCCCAGACATTTCTCAGGAACCGGGCACAAATGACTCCACCATGCAGCCCGGCCGCCGCAAGCGTGGCCCCGACAGATGGCATCCAACCTTGGCAGATCCCACGCTTCACTGCGCTGATGCAGCCTGCCCCTCTGCCTTTATTACGCCTACCACCACTGCGGCAGCGCGGCTACCTTCCAAACCCGGGAACGCGAAAGGCAAGCCGAGCGAGCGTAGCGGACGGGCAAAACCCCGCAAAAACAAGGCGATTCCGCCCCAAATCCCACCGCGCCGAGCCGAGATCCAAACACCGCGCCGCTTCCCCCGACGCCACGCCGTTTGCTCCTTTTATTAAGCGAAAGCTGCCGCTGCTGCTGCTTGGGAGAGGCGCTTCGCTTCCTTTCCATCCCCTCTCTGCCTGCCGCCTTGTCCGGACGCAGGCGGCGAGAAAGGCTTGGCCGGATTAGCGAGGAGGAGCAGCAGGTGGTGGTGGGGAATGGAGGGGAGGGTGCTGCGGCGAAGCGTGACGCTGGCAGACCAGCTCGCCGCGGTGGGGCCTGCCCCTCCGGTGGGTCCTGCGGGGTCGTGCAACCTCCGCGACCTGCTCAAGCTGCGCGACGAGGACGACCTCGCCGCCGGGCGTCGGGCGGCGGTCACCCTCGCGTCGGCCATGGCGGCCGAGAGGCGGGCATCGTCGCCGTCGCCCTCCACCGCGGCTGCGGCTGCGGCGGCGCGTACCCTACACGACATCATCCGCGACGACCGGCCTCAGACCTCAGTCGCCGCAGCGGGGGCCGGTGCTGGCGCCGGTGACCCTCTCGTCCCTCGCGCGGTGTCCCTGCCAGCGCCACGAGCAACCTCCCCGCCCGTGTTGACTGCCACCGAGGCCGCGCCGCCGCCTCTGGAGGCGCCGCCGAGTCAGATGCCGACGGAGGAGGAGCAGGGGGAGAGGGTGTCCCTGATGGCGCTGCTGGAGCAGACGGAAAGGCAATGGAGCGCCAGCGCCGGCGCAACGGTGCGCGAGCAGGAGCTGGTAGCTGCCCCATCGCCGTCGGCGTTGGGGGCGGAAGACGAAGCGGAGCCGGGTAAAGGGGCGGCGGGCGGCGGGTGCTGCTGCGTGTGCATGGCGCGGGCCAAGGGCGCAGCCTTCATCCCGTGCGGCCACACCTTTTGCCGCACCTGCGCCCGCGAGCTCCTCGCCGGCCGCGGCCGCTGCCCGCTCTGCAACGCCGCCATCCTCGACGTCCTCGACATCTTCTGACCCGGCCCGCCAACCTCCACCTCCTCTCGTCCCACCGCCCCTCAGCTCGCCGCCGGCGATGCAGATAACCTGTCCGGCGAAATGAGCCTGGCGCACGCGCAAGAACCGCCTGGAATCGGCAAATCGGGTGCTCCTGCAGCTGAGATAGGATCCAGACATAGATAGATCTCCGCCCTGTTGTTGCGTTCTGGCAGAAACTGAAAACATTAGAACATGTTCAGCTATTAATCATCCTATTGCTACTTGCAAGAGATCGACATTTTTGCATTGCGCATCTCGCTTCTTTCTTGTTCTAATCCCCAAATCCAAAACCAATCCTGGATCAACAAGTTCTTGCTTCCTGTAGGGACCCATCAATCAAGGTGAGAGAGCTAACAGCGAGTGGTAGGTTAAAAGTTAAACAAGAGTACTTGGGTTAATCTTTTGCCTGCCGTCCCGTCCAGCTAGCAAGCACGCACTGTTCGAAGATCTCAAGAAATCAAGATACTCTGCATAGTGAGTTTACTTTGGGTGTGTTTGGTTCGTGGATGGAGATTGTATCGTATATCCTGACTGAGTGGATGCAGATTGAGTGGAATCGTATTTCAGAAAAAGAAGATGTTTGGTGAGGTTGCATGAGCGGATGCAAAAAAACTGGGATGTTGTTTGGTTGCCTGTATGAGCGGATGCAGTCTACCAAACCTGAGAGGCTGACACGTGGGACCGCATAAGATACACTGCATCAACCCATCCAGGATGGCCAGTGAAGCTCATTTTGAGCGTATCCACCCATCCAGGATGAGGGCATATTTTTTGCATCCGCTCATGCAGACTACATCCACTCATACAGGCAACCAAATAGTCTCTTTCTCAGATTATACGGATCCACTCAGCCAGAACGAAGGAGATTCAGGCAACCAAACACACCCTTTACTACTTCTCCACTCCACTCCGCATTTCTAAGGCATGAACTCATTTACTTCCAAGGAGCGCATTTCAAATTCTGATTGGACGCTTGGTGTCACGGGAGATACCAAATTCATGGGAGAAAATGAAACCTCATTAAGCATCCGTCAACTCTCTGTGTCCACCCGCCATTTAATGGTACAAAGTTCTAGTACTGCAAGAGATTTTATTTGTACATCCATCCCTCATTTAATTACAAAACTTTAGTATGTGCTACGAGAAATTTTATTTGTACACGTAGCACCGCTACCTTTAATCGCGGGTGAAGCGTCTAACCTCGTCGGTTCGTTGATGCTGACGCACTAAAAGGAGCTGCCTGTGCTAACCTTTACCATTTTTCTCCGAATTGGAACACACATTTGTGAGAGTTTGGTTGAGAGCATTTGTCAATGTTGATGCCGTGATAGGCGGAAGAATAGTAGGCCCCTTTTTTTTTCCGTTGTGGCTGATTTTTGGTCACCGCTTTTCGAAACAATGATAACGTCAACGAGAACGACGTATATAGTTTTGAACTTAAAAAACAATTTAGAAAATTTGTTTGAAAATACGGTCTTGTTTATTTCCACTTTTGAAGAAATCAAAAACAAAAAATAAACTACAAGAACAGGTCGTTGTATATATCTCAATGGCATGTTCCCTTCTCAATTTCTCGATGAGCTGCTCACTTGCCCAGCCTCAACCGTTGAACTCTACTTGGTGTAAATTGCAGCCATGGTTCCTCAATCCTTGTGACCTTGTACGAGGTTGGGTGAGGAATGTTCAGACGGGGAAAAATTGAAGCTCAGTGACTCGACACTGTCCAATGTTGATCAGATGATCGGATGGGTTTTTGGCAAAGATGAAGGCGACTACTCCTACTTTGCTCCTGCTCCTGTATTAACAATGACTTCTTTGGGGTAGTGTAGGTCGATCTGATCCAGTTAAGCTAACCTTTAGCATCACAGCTTCATTATTCGATCGCTTTAGACTCCTGCCCCGTTAGACGCAACCATCTGGCCGGCATCTGCTCATGTTCAAGTGGGGTAGTTAGTATATTAATCCTGGGAGGCGAGCGGGACAGGCGAACTTATCTGCTCGTATAATTTGTCATCGCGGACAGCAACAGCATGCACGACGTGATGGCCTGCGAAAGGAGTGGAAAGCGACCGGGCGATCCATGGAACGGCGGGGGTTGGAATCGGCGGCCGCGCAGCCGGCAGCGCACTGCGTGGATGGCACTCGGGATTTTTGGGGGAAATCTGCGGTGCGTGCAGACAAAAATTGGCTCGGCGAGGTGCCGATTAGTCCGAGAGATTCCTGGCGTGCGGTTGCAAGCCGCGCGCATATGGGAGTTGGGAGGAGAGGCAGAGGAGAACATGGGAGATGTCCTTTTTTCAAGGGGGCTGCTCCTCGGCGCTATCCCAACGTACAGGCTCTTTTAGCAGAGCTCTAGCTCTAGGAAATCTGTAGATTTTCTAGAGTTGGTCATCTGTAACTCTAAGAGATCCTAGATCTAGAGTTGCAGGCATATTAAGTGCATGTATATGACTCATTTCATTTATATTATATATTAAATAAAAATATTTAAACCACTTTAATTTAGTTAACAAACTACAGATTCAGCATAGATCTCGGAGTTAGAGCTGTGCCAAACGGGGCCACAGTATTCCCTTGCTCCCCGGCGCTCCCTACGTCGACCCTCTTTTCTCTGAGCGTATCTATGCGCGTAGGGTAGCTCCACCGCTCTCCTCCACCTCCCCCCGCCCCCCACCAGCTGGGTGAGTAGTGGTTCTATGCTAACGCGTGCTCCTCACTTTAAGGGGAAAACACTCCCAATCCAAGCCTAATTGGCTCGAATCAATGAGCATAGTCTCCATTCGATGATTTTGTTCTGGTAGCTGGGTTTAAATCCAGACAAGGTCAA
Source organism: Dendrocalamus latiflorus (assembly GCA_017311315.1). NCBI lineage: Eukaryota > Viridiplantae > Streptophyta > Magnoliopsida > Poales > Poaceae > Dendrocalamus > Dendrocalamus latiflorus. Next base: position 21,815,795 of record CM029669.1, read on the forward strand.
CCTTAAGGCTCCGCTTAAAACGGTTTAGGCTTCTGACTTCTTGTTTGTTTTTCACTATTCAACAATTTCATTTTTTCTGGTTTTTTGAGCTTTTTTGTCGGGTTTTTTTCCCGTATTCGTTTGTACTGTCCATGATGGGCTAACATGTTTTTTTCTATTTTTAATATTTTTAATTTAATTACGTCAAATAAGTCACCATCAGCTACCATGCTTTTCAGCTATAAGCCACTCAAAAAGGCCATTTTGAGCGCCCCTAAATTCAACTAAAATTTATGGGCATATCATTCTGGCCACAGGATGCTTGGACGGCTGTTCAACCTCGCCTCTAACAAACAGTGGAATAGGAAAGAAGGTTGCACTGTTGTACGTGGAGATTGTAAGTTCCTAGCTACGATACTTTTGAAGTCAACCTTTGTCTACCATTGTCTACCAAATGCTCAAGTTGCCGTTGAGGATCAACACAGCTCACGTTGCCCTACTCTTGTAGTATTTCTCAAAAGAAAAACATGGCTATACACTACTTCCTCTGTTCGTGCTAGTTTCTTTCACATCCACCAAAGCACATCTACAAAAGATCGTATTACCATCATTGATTAGATTGCTTATTGCTCTTTGAATAGTGTTTCACCTTAGAAATAGCTAAAGGGGAGGGTATATAAGAAAAGGATAGTAGAAATTCACCTAAAAAATCATAGAATGACATGTAGTTAGAATAAAATTTGAAAGTTAGAATGACATGTAGCTGACATCGAAGGGAGTAATTTTTGTCACACATTGCATAAAACCCCTTCAACTACTACAATATTACCAAACAGCTATTTAGGATGGTCAAAACCCTAGCATTACGTCCTGTTACGGACCAAGCTACTGCTTTAGAATGGTCCTTAATTTGTGAGAAGTATACGGGCTATATTCTTTTGGTTTACGATTAATAGTTTTTTGTTATGGTTGGTGGCTTTTGTCTGTGCCGACGTAGATAATATCTACAATTTTAGATTTGAGAAGCTATTTAAATTAATAGGTTTAAGAAACTGATTGAAGAAACCGCCCCGTATAAATTAGCTTGAAGCCCAAACCGAGAGGAAAAAACCGAAAAAAGGCCCTACTACTCCTAACTGTTAAATTAAGTGTGAATGACCAAACCTACTAATCTAGTACAACAATCCTAGGCTAGTAGCCTGGTAGACAAAGCATGGATCTTGCAGGAAAGCTGGCCGCCAAATTCCCTTTGACGCTTTTCCTTGGAATTCTGCGCATAACCACGTTCCTTCTATATATTGGACCTACCTAGCTTGGTGTACAACCCAACTTGCTCGTGTTAGTACTAGTAGTATTATTCTTGTCTCCATCCATGCTCCATTGCGGTCATCGAGTAGTAGCAACTAGTGGCATAAACCCGGTGTCATATCGTGTTAGCTACTATATGAACCACCGTAAAAAAGATGATAATTCACAGGGAAGTTTTTTTAAAAAAAAATCGAGGACACATGCATAATTTGAGAAAAAAAATTTGAAGGGCTTTTTTGCAAAATCGCTAGCGTGGCAGCGCTCACCTGGGGCGCTTCCCCCGGTCATAATATAGGATGATAAGGGCATTATCTCCATGTATGCCCCATTGCGGTCATCGAGTAGTAGCAATAAGGGCATTCTCTTCATGCATACCCCATACAAGATATTGCTTTGATATATCAGTATCTTTTATATGCTCTCCTCTTCTTCCTCACTTATGCCATAAATTTAATGGGAAACACACAATCCTCCTTCCAAATATATGTTTTAGCTATATCTTCTTTATTGGTTTATGTGCTTAAGCAATATCTTATACAAGACACTGCTTTCTCCTCTCTTCTTTAACTCTTCGCCATATCATCTCTTATCCTATATAGATAGTTAATTATTAGCAATAAGCATTATACAACATAAAGTATTGGAAGTGCCCTAACAGTGTAACTCAAACAGAATATGAAAAACACATCAAAGTCGGGGAGGAAATTGAGCTGAGTAATTGGCTTTATGTGACTCATCACTGACAGGTCGGTCCATCTGTTCGTTGTTGCTTTTGCTGTGTTGCTATACAAGAGAGAAGAAAGCGAGCTGGTTGGATAGACATAGGGGCGGACCCATTGGGTTCATGGGTGTTCAGCTGAACACCCCAATTTTTTGACAAAAAATCTATTATATATTAGGTATATTATAAATATATATCATATATGTTTTTGTATTCTCATTCTTGTATCGCAGTTCACAGATCAAATTCTTGAGAGGACGAGTTTCCCGCGTCCCACGAGGCCACGACGCGCATTCCCTCTTGGGCCTGGCCTGCGCTCACAGCCCACAATCACTGCATCACACACCCACGGTCCAGTCCACTAGTCCAGTAGATGTTCACCAGGAGTCCGGGACACCAGCTGCACCACAGCACCAGACGGCACACCCCATTGGCCACTGAGCCCACCCCACCAAGCGGCGGCTAGGGTTGAGGGATTCAGGCGCCCGGCGGGCAGGCGACGTTGCGACGGGCTTCACGCGACAATCATGGCTTCACCTTCACAGCTCCAATGCTCAAGCTGGCAGGTGGCAGCTCGGCCGAGCCTAGGCGTAGCACAGAGTCAGAGCAGTGCCTAGCGGCAAGTGGTAGCGGTCAGTGGCAGCCCGCATGCATCAGGCGGTAGCTACCAGCGGCAACGCGGCAAGCTAGCGAAAGGCAGGGCTGGACCTGACAGCACCGCGAGCCACGAGGGCGCCTGGGGCCAGCCAGCCAGGGGCCAGGCCAGTGGCTAGCAAGGGCAAGGCATCCTGTAGTCTTCAGTTTGGTGATTTCATATTTCAGTCTTCCAATTTGCCTTCTAGGAGGTCAGGTTGGGGACTTGGTTTGCTTGATTTATTGATTGCTTCATTGTTTACATATGCCATATAGTTCTTTTCTTAATTTCTTGTCAAATTTATCTCACATACAATCATATTCGGTCCACTAGGGATGGAGGAATTCAGGAGTATATTTCTTTATACTTTGGTTCTTCCCCCAAACATGTACCTAGGGGCTAGGGAGAGGTATATTCTAGCTAAGAGAAATCCAAATGTGCTTGGCCAGGGGCCAAACCAAGGAAACAAAAAGTCGTCAATGAATCTGAATGTATTCAATTGTAAAGATTACAGAGAATATGCATAAAGTTCTGAATCACACAATACGCTAAATTTAATTGAGTTTTTAAATTGGCCTTTCTCTTACTGCTGATTGGGAGGATGGAAAGACACTTGTTATTTGAACAAAAAATGCCATGACACTCTTGACATAAATTTTTAGGAGTAAGTGTCTGTCTGTAATCAGGTCCCTAGTTGCAAACTTATATGCAGCGAATAGCTACAAATCCGAACATCTAAGGGCCTGTTTGGATCCACCCAGATTTTAAGAATCTGGCTTTTGGAAACTGGGTGGGATCCAAACAGACCAGTTTTTGGGGTAGTTTTTAAAATCTACCTACCCAGATTCTTAAAAACCAAGAAGCTGTTGATACCCAGCTTTTGCCATTTTTTTTGCACAAATACCCATTTACCCTCATTGAAAACCACGCGCAGACGCTTCCAACCATAAATGTAAGGGTATAATAGTCTATTAGCACCAATCATAAATGAAACCAGCTTTTAAAAACTAAGGGATCCAAACACCCCATCAGTTTTTGCTTAGAAACCAGCTTTTAAAAACTAGAAGTAATAGCTGGTTTTTAAGAATCTGAAACTGATCCAAACAGGGCCTAAAGAGACCAGAGAACTGGACACTAGGTAATATATCTTTTAAGCTCTTGTGAACCTTTAGCTACGATCATATTCATCAGTTTCTTAGGGGGATTTGTATGCATGCCATTTACATAGTTTAGGTTCAAATTTTGAAGCTGCCATTATGCTATGCAATTGTTTGCAAACTTATTTGTTTGCATGTTGATCTCGGAAGAAATGCATATTGCTTTACTAGTTACAAAATACAAATTTAGCTATATCATTAGATCAGAGTAAGTGAGTAACATCAGTTTCTACTTTTATATGTTTTGAGTTTACTCTTGCAACGCTGTTCTACTACCACTGATTGCTGGGGGAGATGGTTTTCTACTTTGTACTGCAGAAAAGAAGTAATGCTTTGTTTCCTGAATGAATTCATTATACAATGGATAACTGGCATTTCTGGTTAACAGAAATCTTAGTACCAAATATTTAACTTTGACCATCCTATTAACAATGGACCTTTATATTTTTTTCTATTAAACAATATTCTTATAACTCTGAATATCTATTTTAAAATTTCTAGATCCAGGGTGGTTGAGCTGCACTAATCAGGCAGCATGAATGGATGCGAAGCCCGAAACAGGCATGGCCCTTCGCGTACGCGCGCATTCACTGCTGTCCTGGTCTGGATCGCTAGCCACCACGAGCTCATCTCCCTGCCCCCGCAACGCAGTACTGCGTCTGCGCCGGTCTGCCTGCATGGAGGCGCCGAGACCTCAAGAGAAGAGAGCACTGACGATCGAGCACGCGGCATTGGATTCCATGTGCGTTGCGATGCATGCGCCCATCCATTCCATCCCCATCAATCATAGCCCATGTCCAATCCCTGCCTGCCTTTGTCGGAGCATACACGCAGCCTACACCTGCAAGCTGCTCTCCTACAACTCTTAGTTTTTTATGAAGCCACAACACCTCCCTCCTCCATGCGAGGAATTATCGCGTGCATCGCCGCATCGCTCCAAGCTGGAGTAACTGTTTGCATCTAGCTTGAGCTAGATGGCTCGCAACAGATGATACTACTGTGAAGTGTGTGTGCCGTGTACGTAGATGTACATGTATGTACTGGGATCTTCATAATAGGAGTATTCAAGAAGGCATCCGGCCATGATGATCGGTCCAAGTGCTCCATACAAGATGAAAAGAACGCCTCAGTTGTGCAATCAGATCATCGCCCTTCAAGGAGCAGTAGCACTCCATAAAACCAAATTAAGAAGTGCCTCTCCTGCACTCGGGCTTGCTACAGTGCTCGGACTCGCCGCGTTAGCTTAAGCGAATCATGAGAGCCCATGATGCATCTGAGGACAGGATAGCAAGAGGAAATCCACGGCACTGAAGCTCGTACCTCTACTATATGTAATCCATGGGACATGCAGGCAGAGGCTTTGGATTCTTGGCCACTACATCCAACCTTCTAGGTACCACTCGGTAGAATTGAAATAAATTGGTTTATAGCTAAAAGTCTAAAATTGCATTGTAGCTGGCTTAAATTATACTGTAACTGATGATGACTTATTTAGCGTAACTAAATTTTAAAAAATTTAAAAATAAAAAAAATAAGTTAGTCTATCACGAATAATACAAATGAATACGGGAAAAAGAACTAGAAAAAAGCTAAAAAGTCATAAAAACAAAATTTAAAAATAGTAAAAAATAAGTTAGAACCAGAAGTTCAAACCGAAACAAACGGGACCTAGATTTATCATCCTGGCTCAAGACAAAACTTGCACAACTCTCCTCATGGCATATATTTCAATTCAAGATCCTACTAATGGCCAGATGATTAGAACGAACCCATGAGAAGCAGCAGAACCAGCTATCAAGAAGTCGCCTTCTGAACTAGGATGGCCGCCGCACATGCATTTTCAGGAGGTGTCACCTCTCCCATCTGGCCAGAATTGAATGTCCGAAGTACAGTTGCACAAAGTATGTCATGTGCCGGCGGCAGCACAGGTCCTTTCGCCTCTTCCTTTTCCTCTCCCCGGAGAATAAAAGGCATTCAATGTTTTGCTCCAACAGTGACCCCCCGTTTCTACGACGGCGCAGATCTGCTTGTCATTCTGGAATAGGCGTGAACATGAGTAAAAACTAATGCATCTCTATCACCTATGCCATTGTAAATTATAGGATCATATACCGTAATTAGATAAGATGGATGATTATATCTATTTCTTGATACCTAAAAATAAATCTTAACATAAAAGAAAAGTAATATAAATTTACCACCTGTAAATTTCGACCACAAGATGCTAGACCGCTCACACGTTTCTCTACCCTTTTTACGTAGTCGAAATCTCCCACTGTTCGAAAGCTTCAACCGCTCGTCGAAGACAACACTGTGCTCTGCTTGGTTAAATTGAACCGACAACCAAAGACACCATTGAACTCGTTAGCACACCGATGAGGACACAAAAAAACGATGCTCAGAAAACACGTCGTCGAAACCACAGGAAAAACGATGCTAAAAAACACGTCGTCGATGTCGACTAACTTTTCTTCGAATAGATCTGATATATTATTTCTGGATCATGTTGTGTGGCTACAAAGCGCCCTCACGGCACCCCTAAAAACTCTAGCACAAAAAGTCTCCACAAAGCCACCGCAAAGCCACGATTAAGACTCTTAGTCTCTACCTGCTTTTATATGTTAAAACCATAAACCGTGTTCGACTTAAACACGAACACGGATCCTATCTCTTCCTCAAATTAAAAAACCCAAAACCCTTTTAAACACGGGTTTTCCAATACCTCTAATTCTTCCTGTTATAGACTCCTTCTATAACGTTTTCAATCTCACTACATGATGAAGTCTTCAGAATAATACCTCCTGTATCTTCGTCATGCACCATCATCATGTGTCGAAACCTCTGAGACCGCACCTCCCCTATCTCCTCCACACATCATCCTCACGTATCGAAGCCTTCAAGACTGCACCTTCCGTATCTTCTCCACGCATCATCACCGCTCGTGTCAAAGCTTCCTGGACCACACCACTTGTAGCTTCTCCATGAACAGCATGAGCCCGACCACCTCGCGTGATATTCTCGACCGCCTAGACCTCATACTTCACCATCTTAGTGCTGGTCCTCCTCGTCACCGACCATGACTGTCTCCACGCCAACCTGCACATCAAAGACTAAAGAACGTTTTCCCGGCGCAATTTCTCCACAACTTGATCGTCATTAGCACACACTTAAACCATACTTTTAACCACCCATCAATACCAACCAGGTAATCCACGATCACAAATCTCATCGCTATCTAGAAATCAACCTTAGATCACTCAATACGACTGCTGGCTCAATGAGTACTTGAAAGCAACAAGTACTTATGAATTACTATCGCTCCTCTTAGAACACTTGGGAATAACAAGCATCGCTATAGACCACAAAATCATCGAGTACCGACTCTGTACTGCATCACCGACAACCGCTATTGAGTACCTACCTAGTACTGTAGCACCAACCATAGTTGCGAAAACCATAACTGCAAAGCTTTCGACTACCAACCAGCAAAGTCAACGACTACTGAGTCCTTCGAGTACTGTTCACCGATCACCGACCACCATGCACCAACCAGTTATACCGCTGGTCTAACATGAGTACTCAAAGTACTCTAAGATCACAAGAGTTGAAGCACTCGAACCGACCATGAAACCTATGGCTTGGGGTAAAAACGGATTGGATAGTACTCAAATCATATTCGCATTCATATTTTTTTCTCATATTCAAATATGAATCGGACAAATGTTAGATATGAATATGGACCGGAAAAATATCAGATACGAATTTGGTTGGATTATACTCAAAATCGGATTGGATTTGACTATTTTTCGAATTTCAATAATTATTCATGCTCTCTCCTATTTAAAACATGGCACCAAATTATTTTAATATTTTAAATTGATAAATAACTGACTCGGTGACTCTAACATGTAACTATGCATTAAATATTAACAGCAACAAATGAATCATTCATTTCACGTATTTGTATAATGCAGCTTTTGAGGACAGCTTCATATCCGGTGATGCAATGAAGTTTAACAAATCAATATCGATTTTATAGTAATATTTATGCCTTTTTTCTCTAGTTTATCACATAATCATTTATCATTGCTGCCATTTTGTCATTTATCCTAACTAATTCTAGATATATTGCAAATAAATGTGTTATAAACATATCAAATTTAACTAAAAAGATCATGCAAAAAGCTTTATTGGGGCATATGCCAAAATAAAAATATGAAATGCCAAATTAATGCCCACCATGATGATGGGCTCGTCGAGATGATCGAAATGCATATATAATGTACCTAATTTGGAGGTCAAATGCAAAAGATACGTATTAGTAAGTTGTTGCTAATCTGCTATTATATATGTTGGATCTGGATATCCGGATCCAAATTGAAGACGACCTATACCAGATCCGTATCCTATCTGAATATTAGGTATCCGGATCTGTTTTGTATTTGGATCCGGATATTAGGTATCCGGATCCGATATATCCGGATATCCGAATAATATCCAAATCCATTTTTACTCCTATCTACGGCATTTGATCACAAAGCCTTCAACTGCCGATCAAAAAGTCTAAGACAATGACAGCAGACCGCAAAATCTACGAGTATTGACCAGAAAAGTCTATGACTATCGAGTACCGACCAGAAAAGTCCACGACTATTGAGTACCGATTAGTAAAGTCCATGACTATCAACTGGTTACTGTAGTTACGACCATAGACAAGACATTATAGCTACGACCACCGATAAAGCATTATAGCTACGACCATAAAAAAGTACTGTAGTTACGACCATCGAAAGTACTGTAACTTACCATTTTTGACTAGTTATGGTCGTTCTGCTGTAGTCGATGTTTCGTGGTCGAACTATCATCATGATCGAAGAATAGCGAGGTCAAAATACCACGGTCTGATTTCCGTGGTCTAAAACTGACATGATCAAAGCCGGACGTGATCGAAACTAGATGTGGTCGAAATCAGACGTGGTCGAAGTCGGACATGATCGAAGTCTGACGTGGTCGGAGTCTGCCGTGGTCGAAATCTGTCATTCAGACCTACTGATCGGACCATCTATCACAAGGCCGATCGAACCAGTCATCACAAGGCCGATTAGACTAACATCTGTGGTCGAAACCATACGTGATCATTTTGCCATCCTAAAAATTGAAGCACAGAAGCATATTAATCAGAACTTTTACAAATGCAAATTCTAATAAAATCAAATGTCAATTATTCATCATCAATAATATGTATAATCATAGCATGGTCTCACATAAATGATGCAAGTATTTTGATTTCTCCTGGATGAGCAGGCATAATTACATTTACAACTACACATCCTTTTCTTTAGTAAGGTAAGAAACACTAGGGACCATGACTGGTGTTTTACAGCTTCAGCATCGTTTTAGCAGGTATCTCATCTGTTTTGATTTTGTACACCATTGCTGGCTACAGGGGACTGGGGGCAGATTCCATCGGTCGTGATCGACGTATTATAGTGCGGTCCATTCACTAGTACACCCACTTCATTGTCACAAAGCTCGTACGAAGTAGCCGAGACAACTCTTAATGATGAAGTGGCGATGAAGGCTGTTCCGTTCACTTGGAGAGCAGCCCAAAGTAGTGGTTTGCCATGGCAGACGCGATCTCAACTCCTGCCGTGTTGAGCAGTGCCATGTCGACCTTATCCCTCGGCGTGACGAGGTAGCCGTTGGCTCTGAGCTTCTGGAACCCGCACAACTCCAGAAATTCTATGCCGCCTTGCAGATTGCCCACCCTGTCCTTTTAAAAGAGAAGAATTATAGGTTAAGGATAATGTTCTTGCAGGAAGCAGCTTTCTGAAATATAACGGTGTCACATTTCGTAGTTACCTTGAAAACGGGATTACTTAGTCGAATCCTCCTGAACTTTTCCTCTTCTGGGTTCTTCACTATGTTGGCTATTATCTTCAACAGTATTTGGAATGCTCTTGTAACTCTAGCACTGTCATCCTACAAATAAAATGACATACAACCACATCAATTGGTTCCTGGCATCCCCATAACACGACGGTCGATTGCCCTATACAGTTTTATACTTTTATTTTGCATGAATTCTAAGAGGGTGCTGATGAAAGAAACTGTTAAGAAACAAAATGAAAGCCAGCCCTAGACTGCAAAAGATAGACTAAGAGCACAAAATACATGTTGGATTCTGGTGCTGTTTGTTAGGAAAGTGCAAGAGTGGTTGAACTGTTTGTTGATTGATTCAGGAGCAAGCAATACAATGCATATATATAGGCAAGGATGTCTAGGGTTTGGCTAATAGAAGTATGGGCCAACCCTAAGGGATCCTGGTCTATACTTAGAAGCTAATCAACCACAGTAAACACATATGGGCCTAAAGCCAAGAGCCCAAGATAGTATGTCTATCAAGTATGTCTAACACCCCCCGCAGTCGAAGCGTCCACACCCCGGACGTTGAGACTGGACCGAAACTCATTGAAGAGCGAAGACGGAAGACCCTTGGTGAAGATGTCGGCATATTGGGAAGAGGTAGGAACATGCAGGACACGAAAATCACCAAGGGCCACTTTCTCCCGAACGAAGTGAAGGTCAATCTCAATGTGCTTGGTGCGCTGATGCTGGACGGGGTTGGAGGACATATAGACTGAACTGATGTTGTCGCAATACACCAGGGTAGTCTGCTGAGGTGGAGTATGCAGCTCCAACAGAAGTTGACGTAACCAGGAGGCTTCGGCAACAGCATTGGCCACACCGCGGTACTCAGCCTCTGCGCTGGAACGGGACACTGTGTTCTGACGCTTGGAGGACCAGGAGACCAGGTTATCTCCAAGAAACACGGCATAACCCGAGGTGGACTTGCGCGTGTCCGGACAACCGGCCCAGTCAGCATCAGAGTAAACCACGAGAGCAGACTGTGAAGAAGGCTGAAGAAAGAGCCCCAAGTGAAGAGTGCCACGAATGTACCGAAGAATCCGCTTGAGGGAAGCAAGATGGGGCTCGCGAGGATCATGCATATGGAGGCACACCTGTTGAACTGCGTAAGAGATGTCCGGCCTGGTGAAGGTGAGATACTGTAGGGCCCCGGCTAAACTACGGAAATCGCTGGGATCGCTGACAGGAATACCATCTGCGGCTGACACCTTGGGATTGGTGTCGACAGGGGTGGTGCATGGTTTGCAATCTGCCATGCCTGCGCGCTCCAGGATGTCCAGCATATACTGACGCTGTGAGAGGAGAAGACCACCGCGACACTTCTGCACATGAACCCCCAAAAAGTGATGAAGCTCACCGAGATCCTTCATAGAGAACTCATGCTGTAAAGCAGTGATGATGCGCCGGAGAAGACCAGGGGAGGAGGCGGTGAGGACGATGTCATCAACATAGAGGAGCAGGTAGACAGTCTCAGAGCCGCGGTGGTAGACAAACAGTGATGTGTCAGACTTAGCCTCAAGAAACCCAAGGGAGAGCAGATAGGAGGCAAACCGGCTGTACCATGCACGGGGGGCCTGCTTGAGACCATAGAGTGATTTGTTCAGCCGGCAGACAAACTCCGGATGAGTGGAATCCTCGAATCCGGATGGCTGTGAGCAATAGACTGTCTCGGACAAAGTCCTGTGAAGAAAGGCGTTCTTCACATCAAGCTGATGAATCGGCCACTGTCTGGAAAGAGCAAGAGCCAGCACTGTCCGCACTGTTGCTGGCTTCACAACTGGACTAAAAGTCTCGGCGTAATCAACTCCCGGGCGCTGTGTGAAGCCACGCACGACCCAGCGAGCTTTGTACCGCTCGAGAGAACCATCAGCGTGGAGTTTGTGCTTGAAGATCCATTTGCCAGAAACGACATTCGCCTTGGCAGGGTGTGGAACCAAGTCCCAGGTATGGTTCTGCAAGAGAGCAGTGTACTCGTCCTCCATAGCTGCCCGCCAATTGGGGTCGGCAAGGGCGGTGCGGTACGTCCGAGGCACAGGCGACAGTGGCGCGGCGTGGTAGAGAGCAGGAAACCGAAAGCCGGACTTGGCGCGCGTCGTCATTGGGTGCTGGTTCCGCACGGGAGACACTGGCACGGCACCTGGGGGAGGCAGCGTCGAGAAGGAGGCTGGTGCGCCCGAGGAAGAAAGTGCCGGTGGAGAGCTCGGAGGAGAGACCGGTGGCGCGCGTCGGGTGTAGACGTGGCGAAAACGGCGGTCAGCGTGATCAGCTCGTGGCGAGGGAGGAGGGTCGGTGGTCGCACGGAGCTGTGCAGGCGCCGGAGTTGGAGGTGCCCCGCGCGACGCATTGACCTCCAATGTCATGCGTGGCAGGGCCGGTGGTGCAGTGTCCTCGACGGTGTCCAGGGCCGCGCGTGGCACGGGCGCGGAGACGTCAGCACGCATGGGACCCATGCGCACGGGAAGACCTGCAGGCAAAGAGGTGGGCGACGGGCCTATAGGCACCGGCACCGGATTAGTGTAGTCATCCAGAAAAGCAAAATCAGCCGTGGAAGGAGTGGAAGGAAGAGTGGCAAAGGGAAACGAAGTTTCATCAAAGATGACATGGCGAGAGAGGTAGACCCGATTGGAGGCCATGTCAAGACATCGATATCCCTTATGATGGGTGGAGTATCCGAGGAAGGTACACAAGGCGGAACGAGGAGCGAGTTTGTGGGCGGCTGTGGCAGTAAGATTTGGGTAGCATTTGCACCCAAAGACGCGAAGATGCTCATAAGATGGTGGAGAACCACAAAGGGCATGATGTGGGGTGGAGAATTGAAGCGTCTTGGTGGGGAGGATGTTGAGGAGATAAGTGGCAGTGGCCAAGGCCTCAACCCAATAGGATGGCGGCATAGATGCCTGAAACAGCAGCGAGCGAATGACATTGTTAATAGAACGAATGATGCGCTCAGCTTTACCATTCTGTTGGGAGGTGTAGGGACAGGACATGCGTAGGTGGGCACCATGAGTGAGGAAGAACGTGCGGGCGCTGGAGTTGTCAAACTCGCGGCCATTGTCGCACTGAACTGCCTTAATACTGGCGCCGAACTGAGTGGAAACAAAGGAGAAAAAGTTAGCAAGTGTCATGAATGTGTCAGATTTGAGACGAAGGGGGAACGTCCAAATATAATGCGAACAATCATCGAGAATGACCAAGTAATACTTGTAACCCGAAACACTTTCAACAGGAGATGTCCAGAGATCACAATGTATTAGATCAAACTTGCGAGAAGCACGGGATGCTGACATAGGGAAAGGGAGACGAACATGGCGACCCAGTTGGCAAGCATGACAAATAGAGGGGCCTATGCTTTTATTACATGAAGGAAGAACTGCAGAGCCTGCTAACTTAGACAAGACTTCATGACCAGGGTGACCAAGCCGGCGATGCCAAAGAGGGGCGGAGGACTCGGCAAGGAAGGACTTGGCGACGGGAAGGTGCAGAGGGTAGAGCGGCCCGGAGCTATCGCACCTGATGATCACGTTCCGAGACCGAAGATCCTTCACAGAACAACCAGTGGGGTCAAATTCAACAGAGCAGTCATTGTCAGATGTAAACTGACGAACAGAAATGAGATTCTTAATCAGTTTAGGGGAGACAAGAACATTGTTGAGGCGAAGAGAGCCATGAAGGTCTGCTGTCCCAGTAGAAATGACGGGAAGGAGGGAGCCATTACCGACAACAATAGAGGAAGGAACGGGGTACCGAGAGAAGGAGGATTGAGAGAGGATACCAGGGTCGGAGGCCATGTGAGAGGTAGCCCCGGAGTCGAAATACCACTCGGGCTGGTGAGGAGTATTCAGTGTCATGGTGGAGAAGGCGCTGCTGAGATTGTTCTGGTCCCACGCAGGCAGACCACCAGGAGCAACAGATAGACCGGGAGTCTGTCCAGCAGAAATGCTGTGAAAACCCGTTGGTCCTGCATGCTGTCCGTGAAATCCTGGGGTCTGGCCGTGGAGACTTGCCGACTGGCCAAGGAGACCTGCGAATTGGCCGTGAGCATCGGGAAAACTCCATGGATTATGGGCCTGGGCGGCAGCCAGCAAGGCTTGGGGCTGCGGCAGCGGCGCCCGAGGAAGAGGGGAGGACCCGGCGAAGCGCCCTTGCGGAAGAGGAGCGAGGGGTGGCCGGGGACCGGGCCACATCTGGATGGTCCCGATCCAAGGATTGTAGAAGCTGGGCCAGCCGCCGCCCGCGCCGGAGCCTTGGGAGGATGCGGAGCTCTGGCTGGCTTGGCCAGAGCATTTGCCGCGCCGTCCGCGGGAGTGGGAGGAGCCACCGCCACCACCTCCCCCGACTTTGTTTCCGCCGCTGGTGCTACCACTGGAGCCGCTGTGCGTTGAGGAAGATGGGGCACGGTTGGCTGGTGGCGCAGTGTGTTGACCGCCGGAAGTGAGGAGGGCGGTGGCGGTTGAGGACTTCCGATTGGCCATGTTTAGTTCCTCCAAGAGCAGGTCCGCGCGTGCCTCAAGAAAGGAGGGGAACGGCCGGCTCCGTTGAAGATGAAGACCAATGGCGGAGAACTTTTCGTTGAGGCCGCGGATGATGTTGAGGACGAGGGTGCGATCGGCGACGACCTCCCCGAGATCAGCAAGAGCGTCGGCCATGGTCTTGAAGCGGCGGCAATAGTCGGCGATGGAGAGCTCCCCTTGGACGAAGTTCCTGAACTCGGTGTCGAGGTAGAGAGCGCGTGACTCCCTGTTGCCGAGGAACTGAGTCTCGACGGCAAGCCAGGTAGAGCGCGCGGTGGCCCGGCGTTCCAGTACGATCTCAACAAGATCGGTGGAGAGAGTGCCGAGGAGCCAGGATTTGACGACACAATCCATGCGGAGCCAGTCGGGGAGGTTCGGATGGTGGTCGTCGGCGAGCACGTGGTCTTCGAGGGAGAACTTCCCGAGGGCGAGGAGGAAGAGCTCGCGCCATCGGGAGTAATGGCCGGAGTTGAGCTCGAGGACCAGAGGAACCAGGGAGCGGATGTTTTGAACGCCGACCGCCTGAGCATGGATGTTGGCGATGGCGGCGGCTTCGTGTAGAAGAAGAGCATCATGGAGAGGAGGAGGTGCTTCGTCCTCGAACTCTGCATCGGCGGCGTCTCCAGTGGTCGCTGCGCGCTCGCGAGCGGCGCGCGCTAGGGCAGCGCGCTCGCGTGCAGCGGCGAACTCGACATCGGCGGCATCTCCAGTGGCGGCTGCGTGCTCGCGGGCGGCGTGCGCAAGGGCAGCGTGCTCGCGTTCGGCGGCCGCAGCACGCGCGCGAGCGGCGGCGGCAGCCTCGCGCTCAGCCTCCTCGGCCCGCGCAAGAGCAGCGGCCCGAGTGGCGGCGGCGAGGTGTGCGTGGGAGACGGCAGGAGCGACGCGAGTCATCTCCTCTGCCCTGGCGGCGGCTTCCTCAGCCCTGGCGATGGCTTCTGCGGAGAGGGAGTCGGCGGCAGGGAAGGGGGGAGCCGGCGGCGGCAGATCACCCGTCATGGTGCCGAGAGAACAGAGGAGACGGGAAACAGAGGAATCAGGGTTGGGAGCGGAAAGAGCAAAAGTGCTCTGATACCATGTTGGATTCTGGTGCTGTTTGTTAGGAAAGTGCATGAGTGGTTGAACTGTTTGTTGATTGATTCAGGAGCAAGCAATACAATGCATATATATAGGCAAGGATGTCTAGGGTTTGGCTAATAGAAGTATGGGCCAACCCTAAGGGATCCTGGTCTATACTTAGAAGCTAATCAACCACAGTAAACACATATGGGCCTAAAGCCAAGAGCCCAAGATAGTATGTCTATCAAGTATGTCTAACAATACAGAAATTGAATATTCTTGGAGTTTGGAAGGGCTAATTCCGGTCCTCTGCATGGACAAAATTCATAGAACAGCATTTGCTTGGAATATTAACGTATATAGTGGTATTTGCAAAGCATCATATTCAATAGTGTTCAAGAACTGTCAATAGCTCAATGCTTCTGTGTCAATAAGATCACGAGGATCATAATTCATATCTGCAATGGGAAGATCATTTTACCTTGTGATTCTTCTTCAGAGTTGTTAGGCAGTCTCTCAGTTGTTCCGATGTTACAACAGGTTCAACAGGTTTTATCTGAGGGGTAAAAAATTGTGAGGAATGTGCTTTTGGAGGTTTTGCTCACGAAATGTAGAAGTACTCTGGGGGTTTTAGACCTTTGTGGGAGTTACGATCGGGACTGAAGCTCCTGGATTTTCCTGCGGCAAACCAAGTCTCCGCCTTCTTTCTGCCTGCATAGAAGGAAATGATTTAAGGCTCTTCCAGTATGTCGCTGAAAAGTTTTGGAGGGAAGTAGTAGCAAATGAGTTTAAAATAGTGGTCAAAGCACAAGAAAAATTATATCACTCTGACCATAGAGCTAGAGGAATTATGTAATCATATTTTGATGATAGCAATGGCATCATTGAACAGAATTGATCATCACATGGTAGGTTTGCTCCATCGTCGAGGAGATCAATTTTGTTTAGTTGAATATTTGAAGGCCAAGCAGTGCAAGGAAAATATTAAAATAGGCTGTACTATTGCATCGTTGCATGTAACTGTGGTCTGTGGTGACAAGATATAGCAAACTTTATTGATGTGGAAACCCAAGAATAATAAAAAAAGGCAATTACAACGAATTTATTGGATGAAATAATCATACTCCAAAACTAAATTGTAAGGAGTGCAGAAGATTCACTGTACTATAAATCATTGAATTGAGAACAGCAGATGGAGGGAAATATCGAAGTTTCAAAAATATTAGTTAGAATCAAGGGGACCTTATCATCTTCTATATGCTGCTGCATTCTCTCTCTTGCTCGTTTCAAAATAAGCGCATTTTATTCTTCCCTGCTGTTGTGCTATAATTTTTTAACTTCTTACTAGCCTGGAAAATTTGTCAGACCTTATCTTCTTGTAGTTGATTTCGGATTCTCCCTCTTGTTCTTTCTTCCTCATCCCGCTTTGACTTGTAGAGTGCTAAAATCCTGAAAAGTATGGGAAAGTTACTTGAATGACAAAAAGTGCAAGCAGCTCACTGACTATACAAAGCAAGCTACAAACCTCTTTCCATCTTCTCCCTTGTCTCCATCTGCATCAAATCCTCCTTCCACCTGTGACGTTTCCTAATAAAAATTCCGGGTATGACAAAAGATTATGAAGTACAAAGCAATATCTCTGGATTGCATGCGACAGAAAAACGAAATGCTGGCAAGTGCCAGCAATGCAATGACTAATAATGAATTGCTATAGTGAATTGGGTTTCGTATTGACCTTCTTCACACTAGGCAATGACGTTGAATCATACAGTAGTCATTAAATTGCAGTAATTCCTTAGTCAATCATACAGGTGTGCAAATGAAACTGAAATGCCACCTCAATTTGATGTGTCTTCATAGCTTATTTAAGTTAATTTAGTGCCACTATCATCAGCTGACGTGCTAGTATTAGACTTAGTTCTCCTTAGACACTCATTGGATATGCACCGCGACCAGGTTAAATTAATCAAAGCTTCACCCTAGGAGCATAAATATGTCGGCACATCACATCTTATTGTGTTTTCGTAAATTAAATCATAGCCTACATATTTAATTGCAAGCAACAATCCAAGTCACAGGAAGAACTTCACCTGATCTTACATGAATCCGAATCTATGGTTAAACTCTAGGCAAGCATCCCTTTAAGCATATGACTAGAGTATCTTTAGTAAAATAAAGTATTTTTCCTATTAAACTATTATCACCATACATAAAAATGAAATTTTTGTTTAAATCGAATGATTGTGGTGAGAAAGAAAAGAAAGAGATCAGGTAGACAATTGGAGAAGCCATTGTCAGGCCAGTAAATAAGTGGGTGAAGGGTCCCCAAGTTAGGAGAGAAAAGGGTAGGTATGGGACCTTCTGCATAGGGATCAGATATAAGGGTAATTAGACTTCATTTGTGTAATGGACCGTATATTTATATCAACCATTGTTTCGTCTAAAGGCGGGCAAAATCAGTAACTCTATCAAGATTATTATATTTTCCACATGGGTAAATAGTATAACTAGGTGCAGGAATACAGAGTTGGTACAGAGACCGCGAGTGGGGGACGCAACTGCAGGAACCCAGAGCCAGTAGAGAGACCGGGAGTGGGGGACGCAGCCGTATGAACCCAGAACTAGGAGAGAACCCAGAAGTAGGGGATGGATCGCAGGAACCCAAACTGGGAGAGAGAGCCAAGAAGTGGGGGACGCGGAGTGCATATATTAGCGCAGGTGGAGTGTTAGGGAAGGGCTAGGCCGCCCCAATCAACAACTATGTTGAGGTCGGTGGGCGCCAGGCGAGGGTGAGAAAGCACCCCAGGCCGCCGGTTGAGAGTAGTTGGGTGGAGATATAATATATTGAGATAGATGTAAAAGTTCTGTGCTCTGATTTGAGCATCGCATATAAGGAAATGCAAAGCTTCATTCGCTACAAGAATTAGAGAGGCTATGGGTAAAATGGTACAAGTCTGTGCAGTGCTATATAAATCATGAATTCATGTCTGTCTCCTGGACTGGAGGCTACGGAAATCAGTGGGGGTTTGATGCCACTATACGAGTGTTTAGTACGTTTCTAAGCTAATAATCTGGACTTCTTTCAAAACTTAACAACAAAGCTTATTTTCTATAAATCATGAGAGAGAGAGAGGGAGAAAAAGAGAAATCGAAAGAAGAGAGCAAGAGAATAAGCATGAGAATGAGGATGAGAATGGATGTTCCTAGGAATGTTAGATGATGGGCATTCAGTGCATTTGGTTAATATCGTTTGCTGAGTACTCCTGTACTCACCCTTACTATTATCTTCCCTTGTTTAGGAGTATGTCAATTTGAAAAATAGCTAGGATCTGGCGGAGTCTACCTAGATGGATTGAAATACTACTCGGATGGAATACCGTGGACTCAAAATAGATGTGTACGAGGCAAACGCCTTAAGTGAAGGATGGATTGAGTAGATAGAGGTTCGGAGTCATCTTGATGAACCAGGATACAAAAGGGTATAATTAGACTCTAGTCTTCATCTTTTTATAGTTGGTAGTCAGATCCTTTTCCTCTCTAAGTATTGTAATATTGAGCCCTTGCGGCTTTTTAACAAGCTTTAGCCCTGCGTGGCTATATTATTGTAATATTGTATTCTGTCTCTAATTATTATTCTACTGCAATACTCTAATGGGCTTATTATTCGTTAGGACGATATTCTATTGGTTAAAACGAATAATAATCCATTGACTAGGATTATTACCCCCACGATAAAAACCTGGGTCTAACAACCCGCATTTTTACCGTGAGGTAATAACCCTAGTCAATGGATTATTATTCCTTTTAACCGATAGAACATGCTCTAACGAATAAAAGTCCATCAGAGTGTTGCAACAAAACAATAATTAGAGACAATACTTACTATTATTATATAAACATAGCCACATAAGGAAAGAGATTGTTACAAAGCCACTAAGGCTCAAATAATACAATACCAAAAGTACACCTTCTAGTTCGACATCTAATTATATAGGAATTATTGAACAGAAATATGGCCATGTTCTTTTCGGCTTCTAAAAACTGTTTTTCGGCTTTTCTATAGTAACTAACTTTTAAACGGAGTATTTTTTAAGATAGGGTTTACTAGTTAATTGTAGTACATACTTTACCGACTTCATTTATATCACCAAAAACCGCACGTGAATTTTTGTTATTCTGTAATCTCTGACACAAACAGTCCAAAAGCCACAAGCCGCAGTCAAAAAGAACAGACCTTATAACTGATTAGGAAAAAGATTTTTTTCATATAACAGTAGGATACTGCAATACCTGTGTAGTCACCCCTAGGGGTTTTATTTGCTAGGAAGGGCCAGGAACTTCTATATGAACCTCATAATCAGGTCATAACCTACTTTCCTCTAGACATAATCAATAATTTGAAGGATATGGAGATGTTACTCAAGGAGAACAATCTACAAAATCATGCATGTGGACTTTGCATCTGCATTTTGGGCACCAACCCCCATAAGCAGTGCAAGTTTCTAATGAACAAAACAACATTGCTAAGCTGTTATAGTGCCTACTCATCAACATTTGATTATACAATATCTACATGATGTAAGTTTTCGGAGAGAAGGGCAACAGAAAAACATGTGCTCTTGTATCTCCTTTACCAGATGCAATGCAATACTTTTAGCCAAATGTCGTGAGAAATCATTTGTTGAGTCGAAGGTTCTAAGTTCTGACAAAAATGGAGGAAAGGAATTGATGCAAATTTCCACCTGGTAACTTTCCCAATAATAGTTATGCAGGTTCTAGTCCTTAGTGCGTGAAAAAGGACTTATCCATAACATGCTGATATGATAGGAAAGGATTGTGATATCAAAATTACGAAGAAACTTTTAGAAAGTACCCTCTGTCTTCCAGTTGCAGTTCGCTCTTCTGGTTTCCTCTCCTGGGCATGAGCCCATGAGCCCTACAAGACAATCATATGCCTATAATACATTTTATACTACAAACATCATAGCAAATGAAAGAAATGGCAATCAATACATGCGTTGAGTTACTATATAGGATTTTCATAAATATATCTGGATTCACATTTCACAGATTGTGCTTCCATTAGTAGTTTGTAACATAAGTGTTTAATTATGACTTGCCTTATTAAAAAAATACTATACTAGTTAGGACAACTAGCATGTTCACAAAGCAAGTTCCATTTTCCCTGTTCATGACATCAGAGCTGTGTAAATTTAGCAAGTGGGCAGGCTGATGGGCAAGTTATTCCCACATAGCTATTTTTTTAAAAGGAGAATGACAGTAACACAAAATCCATTTCCTCTGTGGGCCATCCCCAACAAGATAGCTGTATCCTTGAAGTATAGCATAGACTCAGAATCTTTAGTGTTACGTTGACATAGCAGGCCATCACCCATGTGGAAGATGCTGTGGATTGTAGAGTGAAGACTTCCTGATTGTTGAGAGAATAGCTATCAAATGAAGTAGGTGATTAACAGTGCTAAGCAGGGATGGAGCTTCTTTAGGAAAAAGGGGGCCATGCAACCCCTCTCCCTGCGGAAAATTGATAAATAAAATTCTTAGTTTTACTACTTAAATGCTAACGTAACACTAAACTAGCCCTCTGTTCTTAAGTTATGTAAGTATATGGTGTTAGAATGGCCCCCTCTATGTTTTCTTCCAAGCTCCACCCCTGGTGCTAAGTAAAATTTGATGTTTTTCCTGAAATAATACTCTGATATTTTCTATAGCAGTTAATATATGAAACCATTGAATAAAATAAAACTAACCTCATTCCTTGAATGTTATTTCTCACTTCGCTTGATGTGTCACCACATTCAATGCTGATTTCTCTTGAAACCTAGACCATTAAAGGGAGTACTCAGAACATAATGTTTGAAATTGACAAAAGCATTGTTTCGCATGACAATGGAGACAAATGGATCCCAGAATAAAGGAAATATACTAGGGAGTAAACAGTAATAACTAAACATTTTCTGGATAAGATCTACAGTATGCCTAGCTGTACAGACCATATAGGTTACAAACTAGAAGATTCAACTGCCATATGCAATAACATGCAAGTTGCTTCAGATTAAACTGAATTGGAAGAGGTTGCAAGCTGCAATCTCAGACCAAACAATTCACAATTATATATTTAGAGCATAGCTCTTTCAAAATGCTTGAAGTGAAAATTTCTGATAGTTTATTGACAATTATATCGTCAGTGTGATGACTAATGCATATCAGAATGGATTTCTGCTAATGAAGAATAATCGCATTATTAAGAAATAGCATACCAATGGTATGATGAATAAGTCCCTGTACTGTGGTCTTTGTGGGGCTGTGGTAGTTTTTGTTTTTGACTGCTTTAGGACAGCATCTGCTTTTAGGACAGCATCTGCTTTTAGGACAGCATCTGCTTTTAGGACAGCATCTGCTTTTAGGACAGCATCTGCTTTTAGGACAGCATCTGCTTTTAGGACAGCATCTGCTTTTGCTTTAGGACAGCATATTGACCGCTTTAGGACAGCATCTAGGATAGCATCTTAGCATATGCTTGGCTGGTTCTCAGCCTATAAATATGTATCTCCAACCCCTCAGGTTGGTATGGCATTGTGTGAGCAATAAACAAGAAGAAAATTGCCCCATCTCCTAGTGTCATCCTCTCCATGAGAGTTAGGATCTTGCTATCACCAAGAGCAAGAGTCCAGCGACTAACAAGTGGTATCAGAGCTTTAGTATCCTGTAGCCTGAGCATCTCCTGCTCATCTCCTTCTCCGGCCTCGCAGCAGCCCCGGCCGGTAGCAGCAGCAGCTCCGGCTGTCCCCGCTCACTCCTCTCCGGAGACGGACGGCAGCTCGTCAGAAGCAGCCCTCTCTCCACGCAACAGCCCCCCGGTAGCGCGCCATGTCCGCAGGGCAGTCTCAGCGCTCGGTCGCCTCGAGCATGCGGCGTCAGCAGACGGCCGAGCTCGTCGCGGCAGAGCAGCGCGAGCGAGCGGCGGCAGAGACCGCTGCGGCGGCGGAAAGGGCGTCAAGGCTGGCAGCGGCGGAGCTGGCAGCAGCCAGGGCGGAGGTGGAAGCAGCGGCGGCGGCAGATGCAGCGCGTGCGGCAGCAGCAGAGGTCAAGGCTCTGCGCGGCAGCAACAGCAGCTCCGGCTCTGTTGATGACAGCGCCGACGCGGACCCTCAGCTGCTGGAGAGGGAGGCAGCGCAAGGGCGAACGGCGCAGTGGGCAGCCGCCCACGCCCACGAGCGCGGCGGCAGCCCAGACAGGCGCGGACGCGCCAGTGGCGCTCCTGGAGGAGGCGCGCACGGCGGTGGCGCTCCTGGAGGAGGCGCGCACGGCGGTGGCGCTCCTGGAGGAGGCACGCACGGCGGCAGCGTACGGGTCGACGGAGAGCGCGGCCCTCACAGGCAACGTGGCTCTCTCTCCCCGGTTCGGTACCGTGGTCACCACAAGTACCAGGCTGTCGTCAGGGACGTCGGCCCCGGCGGCGGGTGGCCTACCCTCACCAAGACCAACTACGTCGAGTGGGCTGCGGTGATGAGGGTGAAGCTCCAGGTGCGGCATATGTGGGATGCAGTCCGGTACGGCGACGTCGACTACGACCAGGATCGACGGGCGCTGGATGCTCTCATCGCCGCAGTCCCGCCCGAGATGCAGTTCTCGCTTACCAACAAGCGGACTGCCAAAGAGGCTTGGGACGCCATCGCTGCAGCACGCATCGGCAGCGACCGCGCCCGCAAGTCTACACTGCAGGCACTACGCACGGAGTGGGAGCACCTGGCCTTCAAGCCAGGTGAGGACGTTGATGACTTTGCTCTCCGTCTCAACACTCTGTTGCAGAAGTTGGTGCAGTTCGGTGACGATACCTACGGCGAAGAGAGAGCTGTGGAGAAGCTCTTCCGCTGCGTCCCCGAGAAGTACAAGCAGATGGCTCGCTCGATCGGGTCTCTGCTGGACCTCTCCACGATGACCATCGAGGAGGCGTTGGGTCGCCTCAAGGTCGTCGACATCGATGAGCCACAGCGCTCCTCGGGACCCGTCACCATTGGCGGGAAGCTCCTCCTCACTCGGGAGCAGTGGGATGCCGGCCAAGGTGACAAGAAGAAGGGGGAGCCTTCTTCCACGACAGGCGGCCGCAAGAGTGGCAAGCGCGGCAAGCCGCGCAAAGGCGCCCAGGGCGGCGATGCTGGCAAGCAAAAGCCGGCACGAGACGACTCTTGCCACAACTGCGGCAAGCTTGGTCATTGGGCCAAGGAGTGTCGACAGCCACGACGCGGCCAGGCCCACGTCGCGCAAGCGGAGGAGGAGCAGCCGGTCCTGTTCATTGCTCATGCGAGCATCGAACTACCTCCAGCGGCACCGGCCGCAGTGGCTCTCCTCCACCTTGACGAGCCAAAAGCACACGCCCTCCTCGGCGACAGTTCCGGCAATAACAAGACCGACGGGTGGTGCCTCGACACCGGCGCCACCCACCACATGACCGGGCGGCGGGAGTTCTTCTCCGAGCTCGACTCAGGCGTTCGAGGCACCGTCAAGTTCGGCGATGCCTCCGCCGTGGAGATCAAGGGCGTCGGCTCTGTCGTCTTCGTCGCCAAGACTGGCGAGCACCGGCTGCTCACCGGCGTCTACTACATCCCCGATCTGCGGAACTCCATCATCAGCTTGGGACAGCTGGATGAGAACGGCTCGCGCGTCGAGATCGAGCACGGGGTGCTGCGAATTTGGGATCTTCGACGCCGCCTCCTTGCCAAGGTAACCAGAGGCGCAAATCGACTCTACACTCTTCACGTGCAGGTGGCACAACCCATCTGTCTCGCAGCTCGTCGGGACGACGAGGCGTGGCAGTGGCACGAGCGCTTTGGGCACCTTCACTTCGAGGCCCTGAAGCGGCTCAGTGCCACGGAAATGGTGCGAGGCCTGCCGTGCCTTGACCATGTGGAGCAGCTCTGCGACGTCTGCGTGTTGACGAAGCAGAGGCGACTCCCCTTTCCCCAGCAGGCGAGTTTCCGAGCCAAGGAGAGGCTCGAGCTCGTGCACGGGGACTTGTGTGGCCCGGTGACACCGGCCACACCAGGAGGACGACGCTACTTCCTGCTGCTCGTCGACGACCTCTCCCGCTACATGTGGGTGATGGTCCTCGGCAGCAAGGGAGAGGCTGCGGACGCCATCAGGCGCACGCAGGCTGTTGCGGAGGCGGAGTGCGGCCGCAAGCTGCGCGTGCTGCGCACAGACAACGGCGGCGAATTCACGGCGGCTGAATTCGCGTCGTACTGCGCTGATGAGGGCATTCAGCGCCACTACTCCGCGCCGTACAGCCCGCAGCAGAACGGCGTCGTCGAGCGGCGCAACCAGACGGTTGTGGGGATGGCTCGGGCCCTCCTCAAGCAGAGGGGGATGCCAGCTGTCTTCTGGGGAGAGGCGGTGGTGACGGCCGTCTACATCCTCAACCGCTCGCCTACCAAGGCGCTCGACGGCAGGACGCCGTACGAGGCTTGGCATGGGCGCAAGCCGGCGGTCTCCCACTTGCGGGTCTTCGGCTCCCTCGCGTTCGCCAAGGAGCTTGGCCACATCGGTAAGCTCGACGACAGGAGCACTCCGGGAGTGTTCATCGGCTACGCGGAGGGCTCGAAGGCCTACCGCATCCTCGACCCTGACACACAGCGAGTCCGCATCTCGCGTGACGTTGTGTTCGACGAAGGGCGAGGCTGGACGTGGGACAAGGCGGTGGACGACGATTCGACTTCGACTCTCAGGGACTTTGTTATCGACTACGTCCACTTCGAGAGAGCCGGGGGAGCTAGCAGCTCGTCGTCACCGAGCTCGTCCACCTCGACACCTTGCTCGCCACCAGCTCCGGCGAGTGCTCCACCACCTTCGGCACCGGCTACGCCCCACTCTTCACCACCGGCTCACCACTCTCCTGCACCGGCGGCCACACCACCGGGATCGGCCCCAACAGCTTCGGTCCACGACGAGCAGCGCATGGTGGAGTTCGCTACTCCGCTATCTCACGACGAGGACCGCGTCGACGTCTACCACGACGACGAACCTCTGCGCTATCGTACCATGGACAACATCCTCGGCGAGTTGCCCGTCCCTGGACTGGCGCAGCGCGACTTCGAGGCGGAGCTGCACTTGGCGTGCGACGACGGCGAGCCTCGCTCCTTCGCTGAGGCGGAGGGAGACGCGGCGTGGCGTGTCGCGATGAAGCAGGAGATGGACGCCGTCGAGCGGAACCGGACGTGGGAGCTGGCAGATCTTCCTGCCGGTCACCACGCGATCACCCTTAAGTGGGTGTTCAAGCTGAAGCGGGATGAAGCCGGCGCCATCGTCAAGCACAAGGCTCGCTTGGTAGCACGAGGCTTCGTGCAGCAGGAGGGGGTCGACTTCGATGACGCCTTCGCACCCGTCGCGCGCATGGAGTCCGTTCGTCTTCTCCTCGCACTTGCAGCCCAGGAGGATTGGCGCGTCCATCACATGGACGTCAAGTCCGCCTTCCTCAACGGCGATTTAAAGGAGGAGGTCTACGTCCGTCAGCCGCCGGGATTCGTCATCCCCGGCAAGGAGGGCAAGGTTCTCCGCCTGCGCAAGGCCCTCTACGGCTTGCGGCAGGCACCACGAGCCTGGAACGCTAAGCTGGACTCCACCCTCAAGCAAATGGGGTTCCAGCAGAGCGCACACGAGGCTGCGGTCTACCGGCGGGGCAAAGGCGGCAATGCTCTGCTGGTAGGCGTCTACGTCGACGACCTGGTGATCACCGGCTCCAAGGAGGCCGAGGTCGAGGCGTTCAAGGCGGAGATGAAGACCGCCTTCCAGATGAGCGACTTGGGGCTCCTCTCCTTCTACCTGGGGATCGAGGTCCACCAGGACAGCTCCGGTATCTCCCTTCGTCAGACCGCCTACGCCAAGCGCACCGTCGAGCTGGGCGGGCTCACCGACTGCAACCCAGCCCACACTCCTATGGAGGAAAGGCTGAAGCTGAGCCGCGACAGCACGGCGGAGGAGGTGGACGCGACGCAGTACCGGCGCATCGTGGGCAGCCTTCGCTACCTCGTCCACACGCGTCCGGATTTGGCGTTCGCCGTCGGCTACGTCAGTCGGTTCATGCAGCGACCGACGACGGAGCATCAGCAGGCCGTAAAGAGGATCCTCCGCTATGTTGCGGGCACCTCCGACTACGGCTTGCACTACCCGAGGTGTCCCGGCGCGGCACACTTCATCGGGTACAGCGACAGCGACCACGCAGGCGACATTGACACCAGCAAGAGCACAAGCGGGATTC
This sequence comes from Dendrocalamus latiflorus, assembly GCA_017311315.1. NCBI lineage: Eukaryota > Viridiplantae > Streptophyta > Magnoliopsida > Poales > Poaceae > Dendrocalamus > Dendrocalamus latiflorus. The sequence continues at coordinate 21,842,361 of CM029669.1, forward strand.
TCTTCTTCCTCGGCAAGTGCCTCGTTAGCTGGCAGTCAGTCAAGCAGCAGGTGGTGGCCCTGTCTAGCTGTGAGGCCGAGTACATAGCGGCTTCCACCGCTTCGACTCAGGCGCTCTGGCTCGCTCGACTGCTTGGTGATCTCCTCGGCAGGGACACTGAAGCAGTGGAGCTCAGGGTGGACAGCAAGTCCGCTCTAGCCCTGGCAAAGAACCCCGTTTTTCATGAACGGAGCAAGCACATCCGGGTGAAGTACCATTTCATCCGAGGCTGCTTGGATGAAGGAAGCATCAAGGCAAGCTACATCAACACCACGGATCAGCTTGCGGATCTGCTCACCAAGCCTCTTGGAAGGATCAAGTTCCTTGAGCTCTGCTCCAAGATCAGGATGGTTCGATCCTCCCACAAGACAACGCACAAGACTTAGGGGGAGAATGATGAATAAGTCCCTGTACTGTGGTCTTTGTGGGGCTGTGGTAGTTTTTGTTTTTGACTGCTTTAGGACAGCATCTGCTTTTAGGACAGCATCTGCTTTTAGGACAGCATCTGCTTTTAGGACAGCATCTGCTTTTAGGACAGCATCTGCTTTTAGGACAGCATCTGCTTTTAGGACAGCATCTGCTTTTGCTTTAGGACAGCATATTGACCGCTTTAGGACAGCATCTAGGATAGCATCTTAGCATATGCTTGGCTGGTTCTCAGCCTATAAATATGTATCTCCAACCCCTCAGGTTGGTATGGCATTGTGTGAGCAATAAACAAGAAGAAAATTGCCCCATCTCCTAGTGTCATCCTCTCCATGAGAGTTAGGATCTTGCTATCACCAAGAGCAAGAGTCCAGCGACTAACATGGTAGCTGATCAATGTCTGGGTCAGTTTCCTGTTCCGGAAGCCAGTATATTGCAGATTCAAGATTGGAATTACCTGGTAACGAAATTGGATTATTTCTCCAATTTATTCAGCTAAGTATTGAAGAATATACTGCATATTTACAAGAAACCTGTTTCCATAGCTTTGCAGTTAAATCATATAATTTGCAACTTTCAAGAAATAACATATCTATCAATTGCCATGACTAAAGTATACATACCAGAATAATGGGGTGCCCTGATTGAACAAACGGTGGGGAATCCCATAACTTCAAGTTCATCAAGCATTCTCTTGTCAACTTGTGGCACAGCCATTTCTAGAAGAGAGATGAATAAGAATAAGATCACTTCAATTGCCACAAATGCAAAACTAGAAGGAATAGAACAGGAAGAAAAAATAATTAGCCTTGTGGAGAAAGTTGGTTCACTTGAAGGTAGATGTTCCATAAAATTAATTAGAAAAAGTTACTGGTAAAGTGAGTGTCCCTGTGATCGGAGATCTATACGTAAATATTTCTGTTTCATGTCTAACATGAAGTTACAATATTCTGTAGTTTATATCAGAGCTGTTATCTCTGTAGTATCTGCAACCTGTTGGTATGCTGATCTTAATAATCAGTCTATTGGCCTTAACCATCATACCTGGTGGAATAGGTGACCACAAAATGCCTGGTAAGCATAAGCTAGAACTACAGGCTACAACCGCAGTTAGGGGGAAAAAAGATAGTCATATTTGCAAAATTTTCCATCACAAATATGCAGACCTAGAAAGAGCGAGAAAAAGAAAAACATAGGATCCAAGTAGTTTGACAAAGTAGTTCAGGACATTTTTAGGTAGTATAAAAATTTTGATTACAACAACATGGTGAATGATGAACAGAAATTCTTACCTTTTCAAAGTTTTTCCCTCACTTTGTAACTTTGAGCCAAGTTGATGTATGAATTCTCTATAAGTAGTGCATAAAGCAATGCATTACTGACAATGGAGAGGGAAGAAGGAAAATTAGCTGAGGAGAATTAGAGCTTTCTTCTTCTTTACTTCATTCCTGTCTTTTCTTCCCAGATGGTTCTTTGGTTCTCTCAGGAGACTCGGGAGACTTCTTTATTCTTGCAGTTACTTATACCTTTCTTTCTACTTAGAATTTCCCAATTGAATTAACACCTGTTCACAACTGGATCAGAAGTACAGCCACATTTTGTTGTCCAGGGAATCCCCATATCGTCCAACAATATAACCAAGCAGTTTGAAGTGCCTTTAACTGAAAGATATCACAGGAGCATCCATAGTAACCTCCAGCGATGATTTAATAGAAATGCCTCAATGGCCCAATCCTATTGTATCATGACCATCATCGAGAAGGAGAAGTGCCCCTCTTTCACCTAAGAACCGGGATTGGTTCATTTAATGAGCTTAAAACTTGCAGGCAGAAGTATTCTAAATTAAATATCCACATTGCCATGTAATTGTGCATGTTTGGTCCACAAACAATCAAGTTTACAACTACAAAAGTGTAACATCCTAAACACAGTTCAAGGAGACAGAACGCAACCAAGGGATGCATAGTTAACTAAAAATGAGTTATTTTTCTTTTAAAAAAGCTAAAATGAGTTGTTTGATCTCAAACAAATGCAAGAAAAAATTTCACAAACTTCCAACTGAGCCTATCAAACACAGCGCTTAGATCCACAAGCCAAACCCTCACAAAGAAAGGAAAAAAATCCACAAGTTACACTTTGACGAACTCGGCGTAGACCAACAAGAACTATACAAACGTCCATACGGACCTTGACTGGCCTCAGTGCAAATGCCAGAGGTGAATGCAGGCATTTGCTCGTTCTGGGAGAGGCGGTGGAAGCCCGAAGCAGAGACACTAACCACTCGCCGCCGGTCGCCGCCTCCATTGGTTCAACTCCCACTCTATTCTAGTCTCCCGGCCTTGCTCTGGGGGGCCCGTCGCCGCCGGCTGCCGCAGCCATTGGCAAGGCCCGTAAGGGGAAGGGGAGGCCGAGATGGGTGTGATATCAAGTAAGCTAAGGGTCAAACTTATAAAATTACACCCGCCACTTCTTCCCAGCCTCGTCTGGGCCACGGAGATCCGATCTGACGGTTCACAATGACCGCAATTTGGAACACGAATTTTCTGCGCGACCCAATTCGGGGAAGTTTCTGAACGTGGACTTGAAAACTAGGGTCTCTTCTGCAAAACTGCCGCTGCCATTTTACCCACTGGATCCGATCCGCTAGATCCAATCGGACCGTTCATAAGGACCAGAAATTGAATCGCACATTTTGCGTGATCCAATTTGAGGAAGTTTTTGAACGTAAACTTCAATACTTAGTGTCTTTTCTGCAAAACTGCTGCCGCTGTCACTTTACCCAACTGGATCCGAGCCGCCTAGACCCGATTGGACGGTTTACATGGATCGAAAATTAGATCGCACATTTTGCGTGATCCAATTTGGGAAAGTTTTTGAACATAGACTTCAATACTTAGCGTCTCTTTTGCAAAACTATTGTCGCCGCCACTTTACCCAACTCGATCCGAGTCGCCCAGACCCGATCGGACGGTTTACACGACCGGAAATTGGATCGCACATTTTCTGCGCAATCCAAATCGAAGGTGGCTTTTACATAAAATTTAAATAAAAGGGTCTTTATTGCAAAATGCCATCTGCAGTTTTCTGACTTTGTCGCCTCCCGGCGACGACGGCGCCGCCTACGGAGGGATAGGCGGTCGATCGGAGGCGGAGTTGGGTGAAAGTGTGGAGAGGAGAGACAGCGAGCACACGCGGAGAAGGGAAGGAATGAGAGGGGAGTGGGATAAGCCGCCGACGCGCACGGCGTGGCCAGCCACGGCGTACGGCGGAGCGGAGGCCGTAATTGCATTTCGCCGAACGATTGGCGTGCACAGGCAAGACAGCCTCAAGGCCATACATACGCACACGATCTCCCCGACGTTGTAGTACAGCTTGCCGTCCATGGAGACGCCGGTGGCGAGCCACAGTTTCCCCTTGCTGTCCACCACCTACGCCGCGTCGGCGTCCTCCACCCACCGCGCGAGCAAGCGCAACACCTCCGTCCTGCGCTTGCACCGTACGTACCACACAAGCCAAGCCAATGAGCAAGCGAGCTCGGACGAAGGGTTGGGAAGGAGTGGCGAGGTGGAAGCACCTGTCTGGGGCCTGGGAGATGGGGAGGGAGCGGTGGCGAGGAAGGCGTTGAGGTGGTGGTGCTCTTCGGTGGCGTCGGACGCGGAGGCTGGCGGCGGGAGGGCGGCTTCTCCGTCGGCGATCGCGCGTTGCCGCGGACGTCGCAGCCATCTGAGCCATGCCGCGCCGCTTCTCACTGTCGCTTGCTGTAACCGAGTTTGCAACGCCCAGAAGAAGATGGAGCTCTGCTACAGAATACAGATACATGTATTTGAAGTGAAGCTACCACTTCAAAATTCAAATCTCCGCTTACGTCATTGCGGTTCATGAGTGGAGATGCATGTATTTGAAGCGAAGATACATGTATTCAAACCTTTTTGAAGTGTTCTTAGGCATAATGAATTCTAAGGTGCCGTTTGGTTGAGTTGAGCTAAAATAAACTAATTTATAGCTAAAAAATTGTACTGTGGTTGATTGAAATTATACTGTAACTAATGATGGCTTATTTGATGTAACTAAATTTAAAATTTTTAAAAATGAAAAAAAGATGTTAGCCTATCTCAGATAACGCAAACAAATACGTGAAAAAAAGAACTGGCAAAAAAACTCAAAAAAGCTAAAAAATCAGAAAAAGACTAATTTAGAAATAGTGAAAAATAAGTTAAAAGTTAGAAACTTAAGCCAAAATAAGCGGAGTTTAAATTGCAAGTTGATAATAAAAATATATAGATACTTCTTCTGGATGCAGTCTGCAATCTTTAGTAAAGGGGTCTGTACGGAGAGCCAAAGGTACATCTGGGTTCTGCATGGTCACAGGCTCACAGCCACGATAAACGGATCAACGTCATCACAACATTCACTCATATATTGAAAATTTTTCTTCTAGTACACAATCGTAATGATCAATTTGGAAGCACCTCATCCGAAATGCAGACAAAAGCATCAACCAATTTGCTTCAAACAAGTCGATTTTCGCAGTTCCACCTCCAGAACATTAGCAGACTTATCGATGAAACAAACGAAGCCATACAGCACACAAAACTTCCAAAAGCTGATACCAATAATCTGATAATGTTCATCGCCCTGGCTGCGCTGTGCAGAGCATGCAGCAAGAGCCGGGTTCTACAGGATAAGGGGAAACATCCCCAAGGCTTCATAAATTGGCAGCCAAATATTATGGACAACAACAGAACAGATCCCCTATGAACAACTGTTAGTTGCCTTGGAACACCACCAACATCATGGAGTTACATCATTTCAATCGATAGGAATTTTGCCCGCCAATGGAGTTACTCCGCAAGCTGATGATGGCGTTGGACACATCCAAATCAGCAAGTCATCTAGCTACTACGCCTAAAGATGCATCGACTGGTAAGTAATGATCTCGAGGACTTCTTTTAGGAAGCCAGTGCTGATAGTATCTTTTTTTCCCGAGGGCCCTGTAAACACGATCAAATTACCAACTGAATATGAACACAAAATCTAGGCCTATAAATATATGCACAATCCAATCAGAGCACAACCGGTAAAGGCAGAGGGTAAACATTAAGCAAAAACTTTACAACTAGACTGCAAACAAAATGAATAGCTGGACAGCATGGACTGTGGAGCACTTAGTTATGTCTCCATATCATGTACAAAATATCTTTTGTAGTATGCTAAATCTTTAGGGCAAATCTGATACTTAAGCTAACCGTGCAGGTAAAGTACAGCTTAGGGTACTTACTACTTAACTAGTTTACCTAACCAGTTTAATCCATTTTACCCAACCAATGTTTATTTCCATTAGACAACCGAGGACGAGAAATATGTATTAATAACCGAGCTGACTGGATATATATTCAACAAGATGCAAATCAGACAAAGACATGCAACATATGAAGAATATATATCCATTGTAAATAGTTTCATGTCAATCAACATACAGGGAAGTTATAACAAAAACCCGTTCTACCAATTTATATATTTAAATTGCTTCAGTAGAAATTATCTCTTATTTTAGCAAAAGATAAGCATCTAAAACCATTTGGAAAAAAAAAGATACACAACAGGCCAGCTTCTGAGAACCATATGATCTAACAATGTTTCAGTTCAAGTTCTTGCAGGACCACTAGAATGCCTAAAGACTTCATATCTTCCTCATTCATGTGAACCAAAGCCTTCATATCAACCTGAAAAATGAGTATACATCAACTCGATGTCTAGAACATCCACAGTTTGAAAAATGTACCTCTTCAGCCTGGAAATTTACTGAACACTTCTGTAGATCAAGAGACTCCAGTAAACTGTCAAGTGAGGCATCAGCCTGCACATTTCAAAGGAACAAATTATTACAGCATTCAATTGATAATGTTTAATGATGGAACCCAAAAGTAATCGGACAAGCATCTAGACAAGGATAATCGTATGTTGGTATGAAACAAATCAGATGAAACTTTGGAAATTGAACGTGCCAAAGAGGTAAGAGTTTAAGCTTACATACGATTACACTTAAAAACCCAGAATTCAAAATAAAGGTTGCACAAATATAACATGTTCAAGAATACCATAAGTACATTGTATTCACAGCATTACAAATGCAAAATAAATCAAAAGGTAAAGGCAAAATGACAATACACTATTCTCTCGTTAGTAGAATAAACAATGAAAGTGTAACTTACTTCCACTTACAAGTAGGTGTAATTTGCACTATGTGATTTCCCCTTTAATGGAAATTGGTTGAGGTTGCGTGAAAAAAAATGAAAGTGTAATAGTTGATCAGGATAAAAGCTTGTACATAGAACTCTCCTACCTTCTCCTGGGACTGGGATGGCTTTGGTACAGCTGGTGCATTGACATTCTTGGTGATAGGAATGGCAAAAGTAGCAGGGGGTTTCCTCTTTTGAACAGGTTTAGCAGTCTTAGCAATCTCTGGTCCGGGCTTTCGGATATGAACAGTACTATTCAGTTGTGGGCGATGGATTCCAGATAACTTTTCACGAAGATCCGGAAACTGATGATAAGATGATTTCTTCACAAACTCAGTGCTCTACTGCAAATGTGAGTTTTGGTTTGCTTGAACATTTCTGGAAGCAAGTCCAGCTTAATCATGCACAACAGAAGCAACAAACTAACAGTAAATTATTATATCTGGAGCAAAAAGAAAGGGTATGCTCAAAATTATTCGAGTAATGTTCCTTACATGAACTTTGAATTCCTCCAAAATCCTTATAAAGCTCACGTCTCTAAGTCCCTTCAGCCTGGCAAAACATGTAAAAGCCCAATATAGAAGATATAAACGATAGGACGCTCCCCCTCCTGCATAAACCGAAAACTGGGAACATATGAACCAACTAATAGCATCAACAATTTCCCCTCGAAAAAAATAGCATCAACAATTTGCGATTATGAGATTAGGTGAAAACAATGCGGTCATTCAAGACTAGCTTAAACCTACAATATTAACAAGCGGCACAAGAAGGTGAGCACCAGTGCACCACCAACATTGTCCCATATCATGCAATGCTGGTCTGCCTGCATAATGTCGCTTTGCCTGTTGGCTCTAAAACGTATTTGAAGAAAATGCAATTCCAAAGAGCCATTGATGATCGCATTTGCAGCAGCAACAATACCACATTTCCAATCAGTCTGATTAATCACACAAACAACCACAAAGCACTATGCATATTGTCTAGTGATCGGATCCCGTATATGATACACCTAAGCAAATCAACTCGCACTAAGAAGGTAACATGCTCTGCTTAGCATTAAAGCAACCAGCATCACGAACTCGCTGATTTCTAGGACCTAAAGGCTGAAGCACGCTAACCTAACCTAACCAGCTTGGTTCGATTACCGATCCAAACCAATACTAGCAAGCTTGTAACATCTAGTAGAGCACAAATGGCAAAACAAGCAATAATTCACACCGAGCTAGCTCAAGGGCGAACCTCTTTGCGGCGTCAGGCAGCGGGCGAGAGTTGGAGCCGAAGCCACCCGATCTGAGGTGGTCCATGATGGAGCGCTTCCTCCCAGAGATACTATCAGAATGCATCGCGAGGGCGGTGGAGGCGAGGGCTAGAGCGTGTGTAGGGTTTCATCTGCGAGGAGAGGACGGGGTGGACAAAGGCACCATACAGGCTCATTTGGCCCGTTACTTAAATAGGCCGTTCTGTGTCGGCTCATAGGTTGAGACCGTGAGACATAGACCTAAGTACAGCCGTAAGGCCCCGTGAGGTCTTACGAGCTGTGTTGGGCTAGCCCAGCATGATTAGCTTATCGGGCTGGTCCAGGCACGATTAGTTTATTTTATATGATTTTAAAAAATATATAAAAAATCCTAAAAATATATAAAAATTTAAGAATACAAAATAAAATTATTTATACTTATAAAATTAAACTATATAAAATTTAAATATATATAATAAAATTATATAAATATTAAAAAAATGAACAGGCCGTGTTAGGCTAAATCATGTCTGGGCCATGCGGGCTGGCTCACTGGCCCCGCACGATTCAGTGGTGGGTTGTGACATGCTTAGGCTAGGTCAATAGTAGTGTGGTTTGGACTGACCCAACAAATACGATCTATTTGGCCACCTCTTGTGGAGACTAGAGAGTCCGAGGATAGAATGGGAATAGAGGAGCCGTAGATGTGTCTATTGTAAATTTCCCCATACAAGTACCTACCATTTTCTCCAAATGAAAAAAACCATTAATCTTTTCGATTTAGACCTAAGCAAATTGGGCCCAGTCTGAGGCAGGGTTTATGGTTGGGGCGAGCTAAGATTTTTGGCCTTTGGGGTCTAGTAGCCGATTTCAGGCTAGTCCAAAAATATAACCTGGGGCTCATATCTTGGCTCAAAATTGGCCTTGAAATCAGTTTGGTAAGTCTAAACCCAAATTCAAACTTAAACAAAAAACAATTTTAGTGCCTGATTTTGGAATGCATCAATTTCATTGGGATTTTGCACGAATCAATGTAATTTCTATAAAATTTCTACGTTCCAAAGATGGCACACAAATTTATCCGTACCTATGCAAACACCTTTCTGTGCAAAAAAAACTCGTGAAAATAAATGGGTTATACACAGTTTGGACCTGCGACTTCCCCTTGGTGCTCTTTTTAGGGCCTGTTTGGATCCACCCAGATTTTAAGAATCTGGCTTTTGGAAACTGTGTGGGATCCAAACAGACCAATTTTTGGGGTAGTTTTTAAAATCTACCTACCCAGATTCTTAAAAACCAAGAAGCTGTTGATACCCAGCTTTTGCCAGTTTTTTTGCACAAATACCCATTTACTCTCATTAAAGACCACGCGCAGACGCTTCCGATCATAAATGTAAGGGTATAATAGTCTATTAGCACCAATCATAAATGAAACTAACTTTTAAAAACTAGGGGATCCAAACACCCCATCAGTTTTTGCTTAGAAACCAGCTTTTAAAAATTAGAAGTAATAGCTGGTTTTTAAGAATCCGAAATTGATCCAAACAGGACTTAGTGTGTGTGACTTTCAAAAGGTTCAGACCGGTCTCTCGACCATCAAAAAAGTCGGCCTCCCGCGTTGCATCAAGAGTACGTTGGAGCCACGTGTACACCATCGTTGAACATGACCTGCCGAACTGGCCGGACAAGCAGCCCACACGTCGTTCCATTTGCCTCCATATATCACTTCGTCAGAGCGCGTTGATTGACGCATTCACCAAGACACCCTCGATCAATGCATGCAACAAGCCAGGGCCGTGATTAGCGAAGAGGATGGTCAGTAGAGCAGCGCAACTTCGCTCGAGAATCTCTCGCTCGAGAATCTCATAACTGGACCAGGAAGGAGCGATCGAACGAGTCGTCATGCCACGCGTCGGCCGAGAGCCCAGAGGAAGAAAAGTTTTAATCACGAATAAAAAGTTTTAATTATGAACCTATTTCAACGCTATATATATATATATATATATATATATATATATATATATATATATATATATATATATATATATATATAGCCTAAATACCGTGGTACCTATTTCAACGTCATATATATATATATATATATATATATATATATATATATATATATATATATATATGTGTGTGTGTGTGTGTGTGTGTGTGTGTGTGTGTGTGTGTGTGTGTGTGTGTGTGTGTGTGTGTTATATAAATAACAGGGACATCATCGTGTCTAGACTCTGATTGAGACTTTCCATCCATGATTGATTCAACAAGCTAAATCAATGCTTTTTCGAATTAATGAATGTTAACGGGTTTGTCTGATATATTATAATATCGGGTTTTGTTAAACGTCATCCGGATGTTTTCTTTCTAACTATCATCTAGATTTATGACTATTGGATTAGAGATCCAATGGCCATGAATTCTCCCCCTCCCCTTGAATTCTACCTCCTCCCCTTTGAAAAAACTCACCCCTTTAAAAATAAGGGGCCTCTTGATCTATAATCCAAAGGTCACAAATTTGGATGATAATTAGGAAGAAAACATCCGGGTGATGCCTATACACTCCCTTATATATCATTACACTTGCATACATCTAAAAATAATCCAAAGACAGAGAGGCTTGTTGCCCAGACATCATGGTGCCCCATTTCAACGTCCTATACACACATATATACCCTAAAACTCATATTTTCAAAAAATATACCCGAATTTAGATGAAATTGATGTGTTTATGTATGTATGTATGTATGTATGTATGTATGTATGTATGTATGTATGTAGTATAAATAACAGGGACACCATGGTGTCCAGGCTCCATGATCGAGACTTTTCATTCATGATTGATTCAGTATGCTAAATCAATAATTTTCTTTCCAAATTGATGCCTAATGAATATTATGTCCAAACTCCATGATTGAGACTTTCTATCTATTATTGTGCTAAATCAAAAACTTTCTTTCCAAATTGATGCTTTTTTGAATTAATGAATGTTAACGGATTTGTTTGATATATTATATATCATTGCACTTGCACACATCTAAAAGTAATCCAAAGGTACGGAGTCCTGGTGCCCAGACACCATGGTGCCCCATTATATACACACACACTAATTGAATGCCCGTGTGTTGCTACAGATTTTTAAAAGAAACTCACGAGTGGTAAAATTTTTTAGAATATGTATACAAACATGTTCTAAAAGTTTTTAAATCCGTAACAACACACGGGCATTCAGCTAGTGCAGGTCAATTGTCAAAAGGCAAGAGGAATCAGGGCATAATTCAAATGATAATGACTTAATTTTCATCAGTTTCTAACTATATAAATTTCACATATTTGCATCACCAAGAAAGATAGAGTATATAAAAATTATACAGTCCAAGCAAGACTATATAAAAAATTATACAGTCCAAGCAGGACTATCTACAAATAATACATCGCAAGTGCAACAAGGCTTAATTATGTCACATACATCTTCCTGAGTTAGATATGAGAGAGAGAGAGGAGGGAGATGGTAACTGTTGGTGGAAGTGGAGATGAAGGGTAGTTAAATATGAGAGAGAGAGGGAAAGAGATGTTAGATAGATGGTCAAGATTTCAGTATTCAGATCGAACGGTTGAGAAGGGAGGAAGGAGAATGCACCAACCACCAACTCAAACTTATTAAATAGTAAAGATATATCGGTTAGTTTAACCTAAGATTTGAGAAGAAGAAGAAGCGGTGCATAAACGGGACAAAATTCTGCCGCGATGGTAGGAAAAGCTGAGCTGTGTACTTGCATGTGTAAAGGCATGTATAATAGATGACATCAGTTATCTATAATTTTTGCCATGTATGATTTTTGATGATTTAGATGAGAGAAAACGAGAGAGAAAAAAGTTGTTTAGCATGCAACAACGGTCCATAAGGCTTTTATAGATGGCACAAATACTATTGTATGAGTTGTTGTCTATAACAAATATTTTTTTCATGTAAGAATTAAAATATTATGGATCTCCTAAAGACAGACTGTTGTAGAGGTTGTCTTTAATATTATCTATAGATGACATATTGAACTGATATAAACAATAGTTATATGTACCGTTATACATGTCCTGAGTAGCCACAGGGAAAATGATTTAGCGCTTGGAAGTATCCGTTGGGGAAGTTACCTTGATTGTTGCGAATTGTGACGGTAGAGGTTGTTTTTAATATTATCTATAGATGATATATTGAACTGATATAAACAATAGTTATATGTACCGTTATACATGTCCTGAGTAGCCACAGGGAAAATGATTTAGCGCTTGGAAGTATCCGTAGGGGGAAGTTACCTTGATGGCTGCGAATTGTGACGGTGCCAGCCGGGCTGCGAGCCGAGCAGTCAAAGATGGCCAGAGCTTTGTTAAGGTGTTTTAGGTGGTGATCGGTTCGGCTGAAAAGCTTGTGGCTTATGGCTGAAAACACTGTAGCTGGCTGAAAAAAGCATTGTAGCTGACAGAGGCTTAGTTAGCATAATTAAATTTAAAAAAATTTAAAAATATAAAAAATATGTTAGCCCATTACGTATTATACAAACGAATACGGGGAAAAAAGAACCGGCAAAAAAGCTCAACAAAAAGCCAAAAGTTCAGAAAAAGATGAAATTTATAAATAGTGCAAAATAAGCCAGAAGCTCAAGCGAATTGATCGGGACCGGCCTGCCCGGCTGGTGTGGTGCATGATAGTGTGCGCGTCAACGGTCTCATCTGAACCCCTCATTTCGGTTTACACCTTATGGTTTTCGGGTTTTCCCACGACTACATGGTAGCTCAATAGTCAAGACAGATCGTTTTGTTATGCAAGCTAGATACGATAAGTATGATTTGATTCCGCCGTGATATATGCCTGTAGCCTATTTGCCGTTTGACGCCTCCACAAAATATCTAGCATCACGTTTAATCAAACTGCGCAGACATGTATGCGCGTATGGTACGAGTAGGTGTGCGTGCTCCTTTGTATGCTCAGAAATACTGAAAAGTCCCCAAAAATTCAAACTAAAAATTTCCTTTATTTTTGCTGAGTTTTTGAATGAATTTTGGAAACTTTCCTTTTCGGGAAAGTTCTCCCGGTTCCCGCTTTCTTCTTTTGGCCGGGACGCCACCCCTTCTCCTTGGCGCCCCGCCTCTTCCCGCTTCTCTCCTCTCTTCGGCGCCTCCCTCCGTTTCTCCCCGCTGGCGCCCAGCTCCCTCCCCGCCTCCTCCCTTGCGCGTGCGCCGCGCCTGCGCCCTCCCCGCACCGCCTCTGCGCCCTTCGGACCGCCGCTCCACCCCGTCGCCCCTGGTCTCTCCCCGCGCCCGCGCCGCCCCGACAGCCCCGGTCCGAACTCGTGGACGCCCTCGCGCCACGTCGCCGCCTCTGCTCTGGCCCCACCTGGCAGTCCCCGCCTCCTTCCTCTCCTGCGCGCGGACACGCCTCCGCCATACCCGCCGCTCACCTGCTCCCATCACCTGTCACGTCGCCTTTAAGCCGCTACAGGGCCGTGCGTCACCCCTCCATCTCGCAGAGGAGACGCGCCCCACTCCCTGTCCCCTACTGTTGACTCCCCGGTCGCGCCCGTTACCTTCTCCCCGAAGGATTCTCTTCACCTCCGCGCGGGTATAAAGCCCTCCCTCTGCTCCTCACTCCCCCCTTTGCTTCCCGAGCTCCACCCCTGCCCTCAATCTCCTCCCAACACTCCAGAGAAGCTCCAACCGCAGCCGATTGGAGTCTCACCGCCCGTAGCGCCGCCACGGTCCTCCCCTGTGCCGGCGACCCCGTGAAGTCGATCTCCTCCTCTCTTCCTCCATTTCTCAATTGCTTTCGTCCAGAGCATCCTTACCCACCCCTAACCACTTCGCCGTTCTTCTCTGGCCAGGTGATCGCCTGTGGAGCGCCGCCGTCGAGTCTCCCTCTCCGGCCGTCGCACCTCACCGTGGCCAGCCCTTCCAAGAGCTTCCCCGCCGGTTCCGCCACTGCCTTGGTGAGCCCCAGAGTCCCTTGTCCGTGAATCTGCACCCCATTTGAATGGATCGCCGCCGGAGAGCTCCCTCGCCGCCGCAAACCCGAAGCCACTTCCTTCTCCCTCCCGCCTTCCCCATTTATCCCCTCACCTCCTAAGCCCCAAAAATGGGATCCCCTTGTCAAGCCGCACCAGTCGGTGCCCTCGGTCGCCGCCGACGACCCTCCGTGCGCCCAGTCCGCCGTCGCCGTCGTGGCCCTGTCCCGATGGCGCTGTAGCGGACGGAGGAAGAAGACGACCGACGTGGCCCCCTCTCCGCCGTCCATCTCTCCCGTTACCGTTTAACTCGGAGCGTCGGATGGTCATCCCTCCTCGATCGTCCGATCTTCGTAACCCCGCCTTCCCTCGTCCGTCCGATCTCCCCGTACCGCTTCGCCCGCCTCCCTTGTATCCCAGCCGTCCGATCCCTCGTCCCCGCCTTGATCTGGGCCGCCCGCGCTCGCCGCTTGGCTGCCATCCGCCCTCCCACACGTCGGCCATCCAGGCCACGGGAGCGCGCGCGAGCATGGGCCGCCTCCTCGGCCTGCCCCGTCGCTCGGGGGCGCGCGCGCACGGGCCGTGCATTTGAATCGCGGGCTGGGCCGCACTGTAGCCATCAGGCCAGCCCGACACTGTGCAAACCATTTTCCTCCGATTTATCAATTTCTAAAATCCCAGAAAATCCAAATAAATCCTAGAAAATTCCAGAAAATCCTAAAAATTCCCAAATTTCACCACTTTGCTCCAAATAATGTCCTGAACCCATTTTTGGCCTCCTTTCCTCCAGATTCATCCCAGATGAATTCCTAAAATTCCCCATTTGGAGATTTATGCATTTTACTCCTTTTTATTAGATTATTTTCCCTCGCTTGATTAGTCTCAAGCTGGATTTAATTTATTTTATGTGTTTGCGCTAGTGTCGAAGATCCCGGAAGATCAAGTGCAGTCGCAGGATCCAGGAGCTTCTACGTTCGAGCTAGCCGAGTTCGTCCAAATTGCCGGCAAGTCCCAAATCCTTTGATCATGTTGCAACCCATGTTATTTAATTATGTTATTATGCTATTTGCATTAAGCTAATTCTGAAATGTTAATTCAAAGTAAAAATAAAATATTTGGAATGACATGTTATGTAGTTAATCCTACCACCGATAAATGTCATGTTAAACTTGTAGCCATGCCTTTGTAACCCTAGAAATAATTATCTGTTAATCTAGATAACTGTAGGTTATTATTATCATGCAAAGTCTTACACTAATAAGGTTGTGGCTGCGGGCCAATAGAATTTGCAAACCTGACTCTAGGGTAGGGTGGTATGGGACACCGTGCCCTAAAGCGGAGAGTGCCGTCGTGCACAAGTTAGGGTAAGGGGGTTGTAGTGCGCCGCGAGACGGTTTTCGCCCATCTCTTACCTAGGATGGAAGGTAGGGGGGTGGTGCGCCGCAAGACGGATCATTCGCCCACCGCCTACCCTAGGTTGGGTCGCGGGCCTGGTGAGGTTGCGGACCATGTGAAAATATAAGGACTGAAACCCTTACGCTGAGCAAATGTCATAGTGATCGCTCAACCACAGGTATTGACTTGTCAACCCTGGTTTAGTACCTGCTCAACTTAAGTGAAACCCCGCTTTGAGAGTCGGAGCAAGACAACGATAGGTCCCCACAACTCGGGTCCGGCGTTCCGCGATGGCCAGCGGACGCCCGAGGATGTGCGGGTTTCTTATCTATCGGGTGGTGTGTATACCGAGGGTTGAGCAGCGAAAAGACCCGGTTCCTTAACTCAGTCATGAGGGTTAAGGATGCGTGTGGGTAAAGTTGGGCAACTCTGCAGAGTCAAATAAATGGTATTCGAATACGCCGTGCTCCCGGTTAATGGAGCTGTGTCACTTGGGTGATTCCAGCAGCAAAGCTTAAGTAGTTTTGTAAATGCTTTAACTTGTTTAGGTTGGTTAATTAACTCTTCATGAAAATCCCTGAGATCTTAAGAAGTAGTTTTTGGTCCGTCTTATCAAAATGTTTGCAAATAAAACTGCATCCACTCAAAGTTAATAAACCAAGTATGCTCCCTTCCTTTGATGTTCCGTGCATGTAATAAGTTAGGGTCCCTTTTGGGACTTACTGAGCTGGTTGTTTGGCTCACGGCTTGCTTTTGCCTTTCTTTAGAGGACCAAGACGAAGGTGTTTGTCTCCCCGTTGAGAAAGTCCCGGAAGGTCTCTTCTTCGACGAGGACCCGTGGCTTTAGGTCTTGGGCGCGCTCAAGCGGATCTTGGAGCTTCTGTAATGTAATTATACTTTGGGCCTGCACGCCCCGCTGTTGAAAAATGGATGTTAATCCTTATGTAAAATATATGCTGGATCTTGTTGTAAGCATGCAATGGTATACTCTTGCGCGATACTCCATAACTGTTCATGCGTGAATAGTTGCGGAATGCCGTTTCCGTACGCGCCCCTGGAAACGGGGGCGTTACAAATACTTATCATTATGCTCTGGACTTCAGTATATTACTCCAGGACATTACTACAGGACATTATACTGCTGGGAATGCTTTCAACAGTATAGAGTTCTACTAAATTTATCAAGTTTTGTCTTCTCTCTCCTTTCTCCTCCGCAGCTCCCCCTGACCCCTCCCCGCATTCTTCCCCGGCACCGGTTGTAGCTCTGCGACCCTCCTTCGTCTCCCCTACCCCCTCCTTCCCTGCCAATGGCTGGCGCCGACTTCGTCGCCTCGCCGCACCATCGTCTCTCCGTCCTCCATCCTATCTAACATAATATTCAGTATGCCGCTACCTCGTCGTGCCTCCCTCCACCACTGCCCCACCCGCCTCCCCATGCCTTCCTTCACCACCGCCCACCCCTCCCCAACTTCCCTCTACATCCGAAGGGCATGGCGAACCCGTTGGTGACCGCGGAGCTACTATTTCTCTCGCTGGAGCTCAAGAAGATAGAGGAGAAAGAGCTAGAGCACTGAAGCGAAGAACATATTATCGGGGGCTAGAGCTTGGGCAACCGATCAACCTCGCCCTTGCTAGGGGACGACTAGATCCGGCAGCGCAGCAGTTGGGGATAGCGATACGCGGCAGCGTTTTGGCTGGAGACGACGGATCCTACGTCCCCGTGTCAGCGTGAACAATAAAGAGAAGAGAGAGAGATCAAACGATAGAAAATCGTACCATCATTTTTTTTAGTGGAATGGTATACCGCTTTTTAGTTTTTCCCGTTATTCTATTAGAAGAGATAAATGAAACTACAAAGGTTCTAGGGGCGGTTATGCAAAAAAAAAAACAAAAACAAAGAGAAACAAAAATACTAGCGAAGAGGAGGTGCCTTGTAATAAAGCAGCCGGCCTTTCCTCGTCCCTTTCTCGGAGTTATAGTCCTGCCTGCCGGCCTGAGAAGATTAACAAGCTAGCTGCTAGCCAGGAGCCCAGGAGGAACAAACAACACATATATCCATCCCCCCTCTTGCCGGCCACCGTTCGACGAATTTCAGAGCCCCCCGATCAGATCTCTCTCTTCGCTGGGATCAGCATGGCGGTAAGTTCCTCTCTCTTCCTTGCTCTTCTGAACCTTCCATGTCTCCTTGATCATGGTTTTGTTTCCGTTGTGTGCCGCGGTTTTCGGTTAAATTATCGATCATAAGCTAGTTTTGATCTTGTTTTTTCTGTAAGAGCTTCTTTTTCCTACAACAGTTTCTTAATTGACTTTCGAGTTTCGTCATTCGAGGAGCTCGATTTGTTTGTGCGGTAGGTGTAGGTCTCGTTGTATGGTTTTCTGTGTGCGATACCTGAGTCTGAATTTTTCTGAAGGAAGAACAACAAGATCACCTATGATTTGTTTGCAGACAAGAGACCTGAACCAACCTATTCTGCAGCACTTGAATTGCACTAGACATAAAGCCAGCAAATTAGAATTAGAGGCTCTTTTCTTGTGTGAATGAGTGAATCCCCTGACGTGCAGAGCTAATCTGCGCAAAGTCTTATTTCTTGACAGTTGAGGTGTATCTTTCCATCACATTTAAGTTTTATTATCCCAATAGTATTAATCCCATAAATTATACGCGCATCTAGAGATGTAGGCAGGTTAACTCACTGGAATATGACGTCCTGGGTATACAATTGATAGATCTTACATGAAGATATTTTCGAGAATAGCTCTTACCTCTTACATGAAGATTGATTTTTTATATAACCAAATTCAAAAAAGATAACAAGAGATGAATCATGCATCGGCGACTCTTGACTTGAACTTTCATTCCGTTTGGAATTTGAATGAAAAGTAAGGTGTCAGCAAGGTAGACCTACCTTGCGCTGTCACATGGCCTCCAGAAGCGCAGATTGTCAAACCTGTAAACACCAATCACTGCATTAGCCCGTCCTGTTTGCCTTCTTGGCCTTAACAAATCCAAGTGGTGAAGTCACGGCATGTGATTAGTTTCTTGATTAGATAATTGACACGTTCCATTGATTAGTCCATACGGTGTGCAAATTGGTCCGAAGTCGTCGGTCATACCAGCCTACTGCCAATAGTACTATCTAGCCGTGTGAAGCTGACTCGTTCTACCATTACAATTCTTCTTGCTAGCCTGACCGCTTAGCGATGTCCTTATGACTTTCTGAAAGAAAGTCCCTCATGATTCAAAAGAAAGAGTAAATTTGTTTATTTCAAGTGTTGGGAGCTGTACGATGACATGTGAAAAACCGAAATGCAAATCGAGTTTGGAACCCTGAACAGATTGCCCGTGTCAAACCGGAGTACGGAAAGGAAAAAATGGCGGTAATGGTTGATTCTTCTCGGCCTGCATTGCGTGCAGAAGCAGCAGCAGAAGAACGCGCACGTCCCAAAGTTCGGCAACTGGGACAACGACGGCAACGTGCCGTACACGCTCTACTTCGAGAACGCGCGCAAGGGAAAAGGTGGCGGCAAGATGATCAACCCCAACGACCCCGTCGAGAACCCGGGGGCCTTCTCCGTCGCCGCACCGTCGCCGAACCGCTCCGAGGGGAGACCAGCTCCTCCCACTTCTCCTCCCCACCACGAGCGCCGGCCCAGCGACGCGCCGCCGCTGTCCCCCAACCCCTACGCTGGGTCGCCGTACCACCGCCACGCCGGTGGCGAACCGCCAAGAAGAGGCGCGGGCGGACGGGCAGGCGGCGGTGGCGGAGGGTACAGCGTTGAGCAGTCGCCGTCGCGGTCGCCGTTGCACCCGTACAGCCAGTCCAGGGCTGACTACTCCGAGAGCGGCGGCTACGGCCTCGTCGCCAACTCCGTCGAGAGGTCCCGAGCCAAGGGCGGCTTGCGCGGCAATGAGACAGTAAGACTCTGCTCTTAGTTCTACAGTGTTTGATACTACCCTTAATTCACCATGTGTCTGCAAGCTAACTGACGTGATTCTGTACTCCTTCTTGGAATGGCAGCCGACGAGGGGGTCGGCGGTGCCAAAGTTCGGCGACTGGGACTCGAACCCGGCTTCGGCGGACGGCTACACGAACATCTTCAACAAGGTGAGGGAGGAGAAGCAGAGCCAGGCGGGGAAGTCGCCGGGGCTCGCGAAGGACGCCGCGCGTGACAACCGCTCCAAGCAGCACGACGACGGCTATGCCTCCTCGGTGAGTCGCACAATCATATACTCCATATAGAACTGCACTTGTGGCCATTGGTTGCTCTTGTACATCCTTTCTTCTCTCACACTGATCTCATTCGCCATTTGAGCTTTGCATTCTTCTGTCTGTTTCACCTGCAGAGCTGCTCGTGCTTTGGATGGTGCAAATAGAAAATGGCTCGATGATGGAGAAAAATGCCAGTATCTTTGGAAATGTAAATTGGGGGTGAAAAGAGGGGTTTGCCATTGTGATTCAGATTGGAACTGCGTTTCCTTCATCCTTCTAGTCTAGCTATAATTCACATTTTCTGGGACATTATTTGGCATTGGGCACTTGCACATTGTCCATAATCTTTTTGTGATAGCTTCTCTTTCTGAAGTGAAATATAGAGTTTATGGTTGCTGTAATGCTAGAGTAAGCATTGCATTGTTGGTTCTTCTGTACTGAGTTTACGATATATGTATGACAGGTTTGAACTTCGAAGTGAATGTATGTTGTTGGTATTTTGGGTTGGTTCTTGTTCTTACGGTCATTTTTTCCCCTTGACAATACAATAAGTCTTGGCAGGAGGATTGGTATCCTCTGCCATTGCAATGTCATGGCAGACATGCACAATGTTATGCCATTGAACCAATCTGAGCAGGAAGATGCCATCATAGGAGCATATGCGGAGCAAGCTATCTGACAGACAACTCAAGCAACTGGACTCGTTTGTTCAGCAATCATCCGTTCTCTTCTGTAGTTTCACTCAGATTAATCAGATTAAAAAAATCAAAGGAATTAAAAAAAAGAGAAGGAATTTGTTAGATGGCACCCGAGTGTTTTTTGTTTGTGAGCACTCAATTTTTTATCAATTAGATGTTGCTTTTTTTGTGCTTTATGGTTTTAACTTTATGATTTTTTCTATATCAATAATGTGATAAAGAAGTAATCAATTTATTAGTGTTATTAGAAGTCACAACATAAACGAAGAAGTAATATTTTTGTTATGTTCCTTATAGTTTGTTTTGTTCATCTTTTTTACAACTTATTACATCATTTTTTACATAATTTAATTTATGTAAAACTAGTATATAATTGATGTAAGAATGCTATAAATAAAAGAATAATATTTATTAAAAGTATTTCTCAATGTATTACATTACACTAAATATAAATCCTTCATTAAATAGTGTCTATCCCTAGACCCAAACAATAAATTCATCCAACTCTCCCTCCCCTCTCCCTCACCTCACCAGATCCCCTCTCCCTCTCCCTCACCGATGCCGGTTAGATCTAAGCTCCCTCTCCCTCACCAACGAGCGCATGGGTGGCGTGGCGAGCATGCGAGTAGTGCGGCGTGGTGGCACCGGGCGCACCAACAGCGCAGCGAGCATGTGGGCAACGCAGCGGCAAGACTGCCGAAGAACTTTCTCTACTTTGTTAATGTTTCTTTGCCCAAGATCTGGATTTAATTTTTTTGCTATTGGATTTTGTACCCAAGCAATGTCTTGCATGAGACATTATTTTCCTTTCTCTCTTCTTTAATTCTTCCTCCACCTCAGCTGCAATCCCAGGTGGCACACTATGGTTATTGTTTACATAGGAGCACTGGGAGCACCCTAATGAAGCAGTTTCTAGGGCCTATGGCTAGCTAGTCTGAATGCTGATGGTTGGACAGTAGAGCTAAGTTTAGAAACTAGCTTGCTCAATTTAGGGTCTCTTTTTTTAGTTTCTAAAAGTTATTTTTTCTGCTTTTTTACAGTAACTAGCTATCAAGCAGAGTGCTTTTTCAAGACAGAGTCTACAAGTTGATTATAATACACACTGTAGCGACTTCATTTATATCGGCCAAAACTACACATGAGTTTCTGTTACTCTATAATCTATTATAAATAATTTAAAATATATAAATTATAGTTAAACATCATAAGCCAAAACGAAAAAAAGGCAGCAAGCCAGTGTTACAAGGACCCGGCCCAGCCATAAGTCTGATCCAGACAGGCCAGCCCAGCCCAGCCTGAGTCCAGCCGACCCGACTGATCAGGTTCTACTCAAGCTCTCAAATTGATACCCAGCTTTAAGCCTTCAGATTGTACAACTAGCTCAGAAAAACTGACCTGCAAAGTTGAGAAAACAATGAAACCAGCGACGCGTTATCGTACGCCACCAAGTAGTACAGTCAGGGGGTGTTTGGGACTGCTCCGCTCCACATTTTTCAGCTCCGCTCCACGTTTTTTAGCCAAACGGTTTCAGCTCCATGCACCCTGTTCGAGGAAAAAAGGTGGAGTTGTGAGAGCACCTAAAGAGGTACTTCACAAACTCCAGTTTTTTGTGGAGCTGCTTCACGGTGGAGTTTGTAGAGCAGAGTTTGTGGAGCAGTCCTAAACACCCCCTAAATAATAAATGGGGTAGCCAGGTTACGAATAACTAGGCAAATCTTTCTGCTTTAATTTAGTACTATCTCGATCTTGTGTACGAATCCAATTAAGTTAATCTCACAGGCCAGCAGCGACAAACATCCCGTGTAGTTTTACTTTGTGCCTTAATAAAGCGCGTCAGTTCTGACTCTTTTCTGACCTGCTGTCGCTACGTGGGTTACCCCCAACGCATGGAATTAATTTACCGCGTATCTCGCTTTGGTGCTTGCGATGTGGATGTCTGAATCCCAGAGTAGCTCTCTGAACATTCAATACCTCCGATACAGTGTCCATCAGTTTTCTTAGGCTCCTAGCTAGCTGCATATTCATGCGAGAAATGAACCTTTCCTGTTAAATTTCTACGCTTAAAATATGCACCTGAATCCTTTGTGGCAGCGGCAGCTGTAAAACAACAATATTAAAAACACTACAGTATACATAAAATTCGAGCTATTTTCACATCAAATTTGGAACTAGAGTTTACGTTGCCATCGAAGTAGCACCATATATAAGAAGCTAGGCAGCAGCTCAGCTGACCAGGCACAGAAGCTTGTACACAGCTGCAGAAGCAAAACGCTCTCCGTGCATGCGCAGCAGTCGCACGCACGGCCGCTTACCGAATGGCCATGCGCCTGTGCACCTGTTCAATAACGGTTTCTAAAAATAATTTTTGGTTTTTGTTATAGTACATATCTTTTAAACGGGGTATTTTCTTAAAACGGGATATACAAGTTAATGGTAGTACATATTAAACACTTAACATCTATATCAATCAAAATCACAAGCGAGTATCTTTCTTCGTAATCTCTGTCGCAAACAGTTAAAATTAAAAAAATTTCAACCAAAAAGCCATAAATCGCAGTTATATGAAACAGACCCTATGCCACACTGCACAGCGCCGTCCATGTGAAACTCTTAACTAATATCTCATTATGCATATGCACCGATCGATCGATCGGCTGCTGCCACTTGCCAACGGCCACACTGTTGGTGAACATGCACGGGGTGAGCATCGCCTTTGCTTAACTGTTCATCATGTTAGTATGTCACGGGTTATAGAATCTCTTTGACTTACTAATGGGATACGCGCGTGTACTCCACAGTCGTAATTTTTTTTCTTCTGAAAGATGTGTACTAAAGTAAACCCTAAAAGCACACCACCTGACACGTCGGTGTTACTACGCGTATACACGACCGATCCCGGATATACATTACCCGTATGAAGGGTAGCACGCATGCAGCCGTACAAGTCAAGCAAGAGGCCGTAGGGGGTACGTCGTCGTCCTGTCGTGTGTACCGTACTCGATCGTGTGGTTAAAGTCAAACGATCGCCGTCCTCTCGTCCTCTTCACGCGGTGAAGATCGAGCTCGACGCGGGCCTTAGCGCCGTTCCCGAGGCATGCAGCGAGCCGCCACCCTCTGCTTCCACGAAAAATCCTATTGTATCCCTGTTGCACAATCCGATTTATATAACGAGCAAATAAGATGGCGACACGTGGCAGTTACTGTAGCAGTTATTTAAAATAATGTTTTTGTACGATCCGGTACTGTAGCAAAATAAAAAATATTTTGTACGGATTACAGTTCTGCTACTGCATTGCCACGTGTTACCATCTCATTTGTTCATTATACAAATCGGATTGTGCAATGGGAATACAGTAGAATTTTTCCTGCTTCCACTTCCAGTGCGTGCTGACCTTTGTCGTCGAATCAGGATTCAGGAGCACTACGAAACTAAGGTGGTGATCGGTTCAGCTGAGATCCTGATCAATATGGCTTCAGTTTATTTTTGCACTATTTATAAATTTTGGTTTTTTTGAGTTTTTTTATCGGTTCTTTTTTTCCTCGTATTTGTTTACATTATACGTGATGGGCTAATATGTTTTTTCTATTTTTAAATTTTTTTAAATTTAATTATGGTAAATAAGCCTCTGTCAGCTACAGTGTTTTTTTCAGCCAGCTACAGTGTTTTCAGCCATAAGCCATGAGGCTTTCAGCCGAACCGATCACCACCTGAAAGCCGCATGGCTTATGGCTGAAAATACTGTAGCTGGCTGAAAAAAAAGCATTGTAGCTGACAGAGGCTTATTTACCATAATTAGATTTAAAAATTTTTAAAATAGAAAAAACATATTAGCCCATCACGTATAATGTAAACAAATACGAGGAAAAAAGAACCGGTAAAAAAACTCAAAAAAAGCCAAAAGTTCAGAAAAAGACGAAATTTATGAATAGTGCAAAAATAAGCTGAAGCCAGAAGCTGAAGCCATATTGATCATGGCCTAAAGCAATTAAGTTAAACACCTGCAGTAGATGACAAAAAAAGGTACAGAAATGCATCGTTTTTGTTTTTTCCCCCAGTCAAGCCTTTGTTGCAGCCTAGCTCGAGTGCTCGATCGCATGATTCGGAACAAGAACGAACTCTACTTGCTGTGACCGACCTTGCTCCGTTGCTCTGTAACTTCAGAATCACTTCAGAATCGGAACTTCGATTTAGCTTGGCATTAGCTTTGATCATTTTGAAAAATGTAATTAATGTGCTAAAGTGATGTACTAAGGTAGGACACTTTGGCCTTTGGGGGTGCTTTCCATTTTCTTGTCGATGAAGTATTGGGGTTCCCTTGCTTTCCTGAAAGTGAGACGTAGAAAAAGGAAACGAAATCCCAAACCACCGTCGATTCGTTCCGTTTCCACCCTTTCCAAACTGTCGCCCAACTCAGTGCTGAGTACTCCCATGCATGTTAGTAAAGGAAGTACTGCTAGTGGTATCAAAGAGGTAGAAGCAACCATGAATGCTCCCCATGTTATCGAAAATTCAATACGTATAGTTGAGGTTGCCTGAACATAAGAAATCAAACTTCTTCATTTAGCTTTATTTTACTCGTCTAATTCTTCTGCCGAGTAGATTTTAACTACAACTTATGGCTAAAGTTCAACACGTTCGTAACAACAAACACGCAGTGGCTTTAAATAGTTAGTGAAGTACACATAAAAGCCATATTCTGTTAGACTATGTCCGATAGTTTTTGTCTGTATTTTTCGAGACGATAACAGATGACAGAGATGTTGACGTAGATAGCATACATGAGTTTAGACTTGAGAAGCTGTTTAAAAAATCTATTTCAAGAAGTCATCCCATTTGTCTCGATATTTGGAGAAGTCAAAAGCCAAAAGTAAAAAAAGAACATAGACAAAACAAAGCAACTTAAGTAAGATGCTACATAGCGAGTTATAAATTAACTGGTGGATAGTCCAACCAGCGTCACGCATTGCTAGACTTGCAGTTAGGCTGCTTAATTCTGTAGGACCGATACGTCAATAGAGGAGGTGAATGGTGACTTCAAAAGTTTTCTTCAAGTATTCACTGATCATTCGCTCCAATAACTATTAAGCTATGAAGATCGGGATTGAAAGCCAACACCAAAGCAAGCAACTTAAGAAATTAAAATCCAAAGAGCTCAGGCACTAGTGATCAGATCGGCTACCAGAGGTGGTCTGACCGGAAAGAGTGAGTGGTATGACCGCTCTCCTGCTCCAGAACTAAAAAATCAGCCCGAACCGGTGTAACTTTTAGCGCAACTCTAAAAATCCAAGTCCAAATGCTATGAAAGTTTGCCCACATCTTGCTTAAGATTTCAGTAGCCTATTCCATCTAAGAATAGCAAGAATCTATGTCAAAGTTCAAATCTTTCTCTAGAACAAGCAAGATTACATCAAAACCGGGCAAAAATCGAAAACGAGAAATACGACTTGCTCGTGGATGGAGGATGGCCAAGATGATTCTAGATATATTCTCACATGTCACAACAAGTAAGAACTTCTAAATATTTGAGATAAAAGGTGGGTTAGTTTGGGTTGTGGCTTATGATTTTTGGCTTATGGCTTGTGAATTCTGGTTGTTCGTGAGAGAGAGTACGAAGAGAGACAGTCGCATGCGATTTTGGCTGGTATAGATGAAGTCGGTATAATATTTACTACAATCGACTTGTAAACCTCGGCTTGAAAAGACTCATTGTTTGAAAGCCAGTTAATGTAGCAAAAGGCAAAAGCCACAAGCGGCAAGCCCAAAAGAACCTAGCAAAAATCCCTTGGAACACGAAATCTCAAGTTGATGTCAAATCCAAGAAAAATCAGGCAACTTCAAGAACTTGCCAAACCTAATGTTTATATAGACGGGGATTGATTTCACTAAAACATCCCCATCACTTACTTGTCTTTGGTATCCAGGCAAGATCAAGAAAGGGAGATGTTGTGGCTACTGACCAAACAGTAAAGTAGGAGAGTAGTGTAGTGGAGATGATAGATGGACAATACTTACCCCTTCCCTGTGTCTAAGGCGGATATATATATTTACATGAGGCGTAATTTACAATTATGCCCTTACATTCATGTATCCTCCATAGGGGTATCTAACACACATCCCATTTTGGGCTTTACAACTCCTTAGCAGGTCGGATGGGGCTTAGGTGGGGTCTACCCCTACAACAGGAGAGAAGATAAAAACCAACAAGATCAAGAGCAAATCAATCAAAACAAGAGAGATCCATGATAGAAGAACAAAGTTGATATATTACTACTTCAGAATGAAGGTTTTGTAGCCACTCCACCTAGAACACAAGAGATTACATTACAACACTTGCATTTCTTAAACACTTACCCTAGAATACTTGGCTTCAATGAGGAAAGGTAGGATGGTTGGATGGTTACTAACAAGTCTCCATCCCAACCTATTAAATAGATAGGAAACCAGCACTTATCTAACCCTAATAGATACCATACACTAGCACATATGGGAGAAACCCGTTAACTCCATACAATATAGGTTTTACCCACACACACTACACTCATGCACGCTTCTCAAAGCACATGAGCCTAAATATGCTAAGTCCTAAGCCTTTGATCCAACTTGATCTTCTTATTTTCTTCTTGATCTAAACCACTTTCTCAAGCGTCATGGTTTTGATCCAAGGTAGTTTCTAGTATTTTGGTTAACTTACCAAAATATCCTTTTTTGATCCGGTCTTCATCTTCTCTTACAAACAATCGTCATGTTTGCCATGTGTAGGTACACCACTGGTTTGCCACACGTTAGTAAGTCTCTTCTATTCCGGTTCCACCAGACCACGCCTCACTCAGACTGACCAAGCCATATGGTGCAACCCGCTGCTTGAAACTTCTCTTCAATATTTTTCGTCTTTCTCGCTCTATGATTGAGCTCAGTCATCTCACCCCCCCGCATCCTTGATTGTTCTGGGCCTCGGCTCTTCCATGAACGTAGCCCCAATCCCTTAACGTTGACCATGGTGACTTCAAGCCTCCCTGCACAACCAAAGAAAAAAATCATTTTCGAATATAAATTCTTCATAACTTGACCTATGTTAGGTGAAACATGCATTATGTAATACATATGCACTAACATAGGTTAAACCAAATCAACCCACGATCGAAATTCCCAAAAATCCAATTTTTAGCCGAATCAACATAACCGACCAGTCAGACGGCTGATGCCAGCTGGTCAGACCGAGTCTCACCATTGCCTCTGGTTGGTCTGACCATCAGGTCTACAGCCTATTATGAAGGACTTGTAAATTTGTAAAATCCAAATTTCAGCTCCTCTAATTTAATAATGGTTCCTCACAACAAAATGTTGAATCGGGGTGAGTTCTTTTGGGTTTATGGCTGGGTTTTCTACAGTATCTAGTTTTGAAACGAAGTGTCTTTTCAAAGTTGGGCCTACAAGTTAATTATCGTAGACACTGTGCTGACTTCATTTATATTGGCTAAAATTGTACACCGGTATCTTTCTCTCCATACTCTCTCACATGAACAGTCAGAATTCAAAATTTTAAACTAAAAACTATTAGTCACAGGAGGGGCAGAATCAGGCCTCGGGCTAGGTGGGCCTGGAAATCAAAACCCATAGAGAATAATTACTTAAGTGTAAAAGTCTAAGAGCGAAAGCTTAAAATAGTCCAAAACCAGCTAGTCCAGTCCGAGGCTTGAGGCCCTGTTCTTTTCAGCTTCTAAAAGCTGTTTTTCGGCTTTTCTACAGTAACTAACTTTTAAATGAAGTATTTTTTTTAAGATGGGGTTTACTAGTTAATTGTAGTACATACTTTACCGACTTCATTTATATTGACAAAAACCGCACGTGAGTTCCTGTTACTCTGTAATCTCTCGTACAAATATCCCAAAAGTCACAAGCCGCAGCCAAAAACTATAAGACATAGCTAAAAAAACAGGCCCTAAGTTGAGCCTAGTTTTGCTCGTAAGTCACAGCTCAAAAAACCGACCCATTACGGTATGACACCACCAGACTAGCAATCTTTCGTGAGGGTTTATTATTTTTGTGACGGGCCCGCAACAAACACACAGGAAAATATATTATAGTGATGGTTTCACTTATGCTCACAGTAAAATGATAATTATAGTGACGGTTTAACGTAAGCTCACATGAAAATTATAATTATAGTGATGGTGTAGTTTGAACCCACAGGAAAATTTAAATTATCGTGGAGGCCCTCGATACCCCTGAGGAAAATGTTTTTCCTGCAGGTTATCCACCTTCACAAAAATTGTTTCTGTCATCTGCTCGTCAACAATTCACTCCCGCGGGGAAATTATTTTAATTATTTTTTTATCGATATTTTTCTTGAGGGTTTAAACACACAGGAAAAACAAGTGACCTAAAAACCCTAAGTCCCACCTTCTCTCCTCCCACTATCTCTCAGATCTATTTTCCCATCCCGCAGCCGCCTGGCATTCTCCATCCCGCCGCCGCCTCATTTCGCCTCAATCCGCCTCCGGACCACCGCCGGCCACGCCTCCGCGCTCCACCACCGCTCGTCTCCCTCCTGACCGCGCCGCCGCCCTTCTCCGGACCGCGCCGCCGGCTCCACCGCACCGCCTCCCTTGTGACCGCGCTGCCTCCCTTTTGACCGCGCTTCACCACCCCGCCCTTCTCTGGCTCCACCGCTCATCTCCCTCCTGACCGCGCCGTCGCCCTTCTCCGAACCGCTCATCTCCTTCGTGACCACACTCCCGAAGCCCTCCATCTCCTCCAGAGCCTCCACGATCTCCACTCCACCGAGCTCTATCACCCGGCCGCCCCACTCCACCGCCTCCTCATCGCTCAGCACCTCTCCACCCAAACATGCAGCCTCCCTAGCCTCTTCCCAGATCTCATCCGCTCGCCTCCCCTCTCCCGAGCATCTCCACCAGCCACTCCTACACCTTCTACCGGGTGGATCTGCTGCATCAACATCTGAAGCTCACGGATCTTCCCCTTCCACGCCCGGATCTGCCCTCACTAAGACTGGATCTGCGAGTTCCTCGACTTCTTCGGCTTGGATCTGCTTCCTCTACGGTGGCCAGCGCGGATCTGCTTCCTCTTCTTCCTCTACGCACAGATCTGCTACTCCTCCTCTGCTTCCCTACCGCCTGCTACCTCTACGGGTTCTACCCCAGGATCTGCTTCCCCTACTACATCTACGGCTGATCTGCTACTTCTACACGGCTACCCCTTCGGATTCTGCATCAGATCTACTTCCTACTGCCTGCGTCCACTACATACTGTCTTCACAACGGATCTGCCACTCTTCAGGGTTGTAACATCTCCCAATCTTCATTTTAAATATTGCAATGCTTTCCTGTGATGCTTGTATGGGATATCTGTGATGCGCATGAGATTGTTATTTGTGAATCTGTGATGCTTATGTGTTGGATGAATGATGTGCATGTGAGATATTTTGCAGATCTGTATGTTTGTAGTGTTGTTCTTGTTCATCTGAGATTTTTATGTGTTGGATCTGTTAAGTTCATGTGCTAAATATTTCGGATCTGGGATTATAAGGTGCCTTTTAGTTGTTCTTGCGCTTGGGAGATGATTATTCAGATTATTTGTTCCTGTTTAGATTCATGGTTCCTGCTTGATAGTTATTAGATGTTTATAAGCTTGATACTTCTGCTGGTAGGGTGTTTTATTTCTTATTGTGATGTTGAGATCATCTTCTGTGATTAGAGTAGATCCTTTTGCCTGATTTAATATTTAGTATGCATTTCTGTTAATTACTGATTAGTAAAATGTTATTGTCATGCTGTTATTTTAATGTCATTACTAAGTTAGGTTTACATCTTAATTCCTGCAGTAGTAGAGCTTGTGTTATTGCATTTTAATCGCTTGTCTTATTTTATCCTGGTGTTTGTCTGACTATTGTGCTTGCTGTCTCGGGTTGGGGTTGTAGATTTGTCGCCTGTCCTCTTCCTCTCGTTAGTCCCCGACGCTTCATTCTTACCTCTGTTTCATCTCTCCCTCTCTCCCGTTAGCTCTTCTCTCTTTCTCGCAAGTACGCCTTCTTTAGTTCTCTCTCTGTTCTTCTCTCAGTAAAGTGATTCCTTAGTCTCAGTCTCCTATTCTCTCTTCCCTACTAGCTCTTAATTACTTACCCCTTTCTTTCTTCTCTTCTTTTCTCTAGACTCTTTTGCTAATCCTATGCTCTTCTGTAGGTGTTCTTTTCCTTGCTGGTAGCCCGAGTATTCTTCTTATTTCTTTTCTTTCCTTTGTTCCCTTAGTTCATCTCTCTTATCTTCCTCTCTCTTTCCTTTAGTTCTTCTCTTCTCTCTTCTTTCTTCCCCTCTTCTCTCTGGTTTCTCTCTCTTCTTCTCTTCTCTCAAGCTGTCCTTCTTTTGCTAGAACTGACCACCAGCCTTAAGTCTGTATAGGTTCAACAGCCAGTCTTAGAATCCCTGTTTGTGCGACTTAGCTTTGGTTAAGGGTAGTGTCACCAGTAATTTAGTCCCTGTGGAGAACACGACTTTTGCTGCTATCTTAGCGGCAGCCCGTACACTTGCGGGTGTGCAGTTTTGCACGATCAATGCAGTGCACTGATGTTGGTAAATGTGTGTTTCTTTCAGCAAGTTATTTGTGAGCCGGAACAAGGTGTGTTTGAGTCGGTGTGACGAGCCGGAACACTGAAGAAAGCTGACCTGTTGGGCGAGCAACTTCGAAAAGAACCTAGTAAGTTCCTCCATGACCCAATGTAAATTATTAGGTCTGAGTACACCCAAGTGGCCAAATCACTTCTTATTTAGGAAATGCAAGCATAATTGTGTCACATGTTGTTATGTACATGAATGGCTGCATCGCTCGATCTTCAACTAGACATGAGACAAGATTGATGCCGAGCTATGGGTTTTAGTGGGGAAGTTTCAAATTATCATAATATTTCTTTGAGATGAAATTCTTCCAATTAATTCTTAGTCTGTTAATTTGTAACATCCAGTTCCCTATATATGTAGACTTGACTGCAGTGTTTGTATTTGCTATGTAAGGTAAACTTGCAAGTGCTAAGTAATGGTGTGACATCAATATTTTTTTTTTACTAAATGGCAAACTTATCTTGTTGAAACAGAAATATATAATGGCAGATCGAGAGTGGATGTATAGTGGTTGGGGTCATGGTTCTGCACTCTCTAATGAATGGATTGAACAAACAAACCGGTTTTTGGATCATGCCTTCTCCATAAATGGTTTAGTTATTTCTAGTACTATTAGATGTCCATGTGCCATGTGTCGCAACTATGTGATGCACAAAAGGAATGTTATAGAGATGCACTTGTGTAAGTATGGGTTTAAAGAAAATTACAAAACATGGACATCACATGGGGAGACAATTGTTAGGCAAGAGGGACATGCATCTTCAATTTCCCATGAGGGATTTGATGAAGTTGATCATATAGATAATATGTTGGTTGATCTAGGTGCTGTCCAACCACCCATAAGAGATGAAGAGCCAACACCTTCTGTCAGTGCTTTCTATAAAATGGTTGCTAGTGCCGATGAATTGGTTCATGATAACACAATGCACTCAAGTCTTTCTGCTGTAGCCCGTCTGCTAGCTCTCAAGTCTGAGTTCAATATGTCGATTGCACACTATGACAGTACATTAAAATTGATCCACGAACTACTTCCATCGGGTTCTAAGTTGGCAGAGGACTTCTACCATTCAAAGAAACTATTACAGGGTCTTGGTATGACATATACTAAAATTGATGTATGCTACAATAATTGTATGTTATATTACAAAAATAATGCCAATAAAGACAAGTGTGATTTTTGTGACACCCCTCGCTACGAGGAAGGAAACAATAAGGTTCCACAGAAAGTGTTGCGGTATCTCCCCATTAAAGATCGACTGCAAAGGTTATATGCACATGAGGGGACCGCAAAGACAATGCAATCACATAGACAGTCCACTTCCAATAAACTTGTGCACCCATGTGATGGTGAAGCATGGAAACAGTTTGATATAGATTTTTCAGACTTTGGTTCAGATCCTAGAAATGTGCGACTTGTTATTGCAACCGATGGTTTCACACCATTTAGTTTGGGTGCAGCTCCGTACTCTTGTTGGCCGGTCTTTGTGTCTCCTTTGAACTTACCCCCTGGTGTGCTTTTGAAGTCTGAGTACATATTCCTTGCACTTGTTATAGCAGGCCCAAAACATCCTGGAACCAAGTTAGGTGTTCTTATGCAGCCGTTAGTTGATGAACTTCTTGAATTGTGGGAGGGGGTTGAAACATGGGATGCTTCACAAAAGGAAAAATTTACCATGAGGGTAGCCTATCTATGGTCTGTCCATGATTGTCCTGCTTATGGTAACTTTGCTGGATGGAGTACTCATGGCTTATTTGCATGCCCAGTTTGTCTTTGCGATACCAAAGCATTTCGACTTCGTAACGGTGGCAAAGCATGCTGGTTCGATTGCCATAGGCGTTTCCTACCTATGAACCATGAATTCAGGACCCAAGCCAATAGCTTTCGAAAGAACACAATAGTGCTAGATGAAGCACCAAGGATTTTATCAGGAGAGGAAGTGCGAGAATGTATGGATAGACTTGTAGGTCATACAAAGAGTTTTGGTAAAATACACAATTGGACCCATGTAAATTGCTTTTGGCAACTTCCGTACTTTCACAAGTTACTCCTCCCACACAACATTGATGTAATGCATAATGAGAAAAATGTAGCTGAGGCTATATGGAACACATGCTTTGACATACCTGATAAGAGCAAAGACAATGTGAAGGCTAGGCAAGATTTGGCTGAAATTTGTAATCGACCATCATTGCACTTAGAGTTCAAGGACAATAGGAAGTGGCATAAGCCAAGGGCAGCATTTTGCATTGATAAGAATGATAAGACAATTATACTCAAATGGTTTCAATCTCTAAAGTTCCCGGATGGGTATGCAGCAAACATTAGGCGTGGGGTCAATTTGTTGCAAAGGAAGATATTTGGCCTAAAAAGTCATGATTATCATATCTTCATGGAACGTTTACTTCCTGTGGCTTTTCGGGGGTTCATTGCAGAAAATGTATGGGTTTGTTTGGCTGAGCTAAGTTTTTTCTACCGGCAATTATGTGCTAAAGAACTAAGTAAGGATATTGTATGTGCACTTGAAGAGAATGTTGCTATCCTTCTATGCAAGTTAGAGAAGATATTCCCTCCGGGTTTTTTCAATCTTATGCAACATTTGATAATACATCTTCCGCGTGAGGCTCGACTTGGAGGTCCTGTCCTATCACGCTGGATGTATACATATGAGAGGTAAAAAGTAGTAATTTTTTCCTTTTCATATGCTCATGTAGAAGTACTAATTACATGTGTTGGTACTTATAAGGAAATTGGAAAGCTTAGAAAGAAGGTAAGAAATAAGGCCCGTGTAGAAGGATCCATTGTGGAAGCTTATCTAGTGGAGGAGAATGCAAATTTCGTCTCTCTTTATTTCAGTCCTAAAGTTAGGTCAACCAGAAATAAGGTTCCTCGGTACGATGACGGTGCTTCTACATTTGAAACTTCATGCAACCTGCAAATTTTTCAATACCCAGGACGTTGGTTTAGTAGACAAGGATGTCGTGATCTTACCAACGAAGAGTACAAGGCTGCCTTCTTGTACATATTAACTAACATATCCGAGATGGATATTTTCTTTGAGTACGTCTTTGAGTATATCTTTGCATTTATAATTCTGATTGGAATGTTTGGCTAATGTAATTTTATCTTATAGAATGTTTGATAAAGAACAATGGAAGAGCCGAATTGCACCAACCGAAACACAACTTTCTCAACTAAGGCTGAATGGCTGGAAAAATAACCGTGCCAACAAGAATGGGCCCAATTTTTTTGACTGGTTTAAAACACAAGTAATGTTCCTGCATACTTTAAGAATATCTCTTCCATACTATCTAAACCATTAGATACTTATATATAGTTTTATTATGCAGTGCATGAAGAAATCTAGTATTGATAACACCCTGCGTCAAATTTCATATGGTTTTCCAAGAAGAGTAACTAGTTATGGATGTTATGATGTGAATGGATATAGATTTCGTTCAGAAAAATATGAGAGGGCTAAATCTGGATTAATTACTACCAATAGTGGTGTTTGTGTTTCTAGTATCGACAATGATGACAATGTAACTGAGTATTTTGGTGTTATTGAGGACATCATTAAAATTAGTTGGGAAGGAAGCATGAAGCTAGAGTTGGTGTTATTTGATTGTCGATGGTTTGATCCAACAAATGTTGGGGTTAGGCGCACTGAAAATTTGGGATTGGTAGAAGTTAAGCACACATCTAGATTATCCAACTTTGAACCATTTGTGTTGGCAAGTCAGGTTACCCAAGTGTATTATCTACCATACCCTTGCAGTTCAAGACCAGATTTGAAAGATTGGTGGGTTGTACATCATGTTTCACCACATGGATACCTTCCTGCCACAGTTGGTACCGATGAATGTACTACTCCTGTTGGGCAGCCAGAAGAAGTCTCCTTCTATCAAGAGGAAGGATTGGAAGGAAATTTTGTTATCGATTTAGGAGATATAAACATTGAAACACCAGTAATCTCAGATGAAATAACCAACCCAAAAGACTTGGACTATTTGGGCAAACACCATATTGAAGGTGAAGAATGTGAAAGCACTGATGAAGAAGATGAAGAATCTGAAGAAGATCAAGAGCCTCAAGCTCCTCATTATGATCCAGAAGAATTCTGATTGTGTTTATGTTTGGTGTTACTTAGCTTTGGTGTAATCTTTTGGTCATATTAATCAAATTAAGTGCAGAAACATATGTAACTTTGCATTGTGATTCATGTTATATGTACTTGTCTTATTGATGTCTTGGTTTGATAAGCAAGTGTCTATCTACCTGAATTTATTGTATGATTCACTTATTGTTATGTGTGCATTTGCAGGTCATGAGCAGCCTTCGCCACAATAGGCTTGTTGGAAAAAAGCGTGCAGCTACCCGTCCATCCAATACATCCAATACTGATGGTGCCAACTCCCAAAGAAGCGTGCCTTCCAACAACACCAACTGTACAAGGACCGCTACTAACCAGAATGACGAGCAACCTGCAAAGAGAGGGCGGAAGATTAGGTCAAGGACCCAATTGAGGCTGCCACCACGTGGCCGGAAGGTGGCTCTTGTGCCTAGCGGTGACCTGTAAGTATATACTCTGATTTTCAATTTGTAGTTTTAGTCCACACCTCTAAATTGTTGTAATAGTTGATAGAAAAAAGATGATTGCTTGCTTGATGTTCTATTTGCTGCACACATCATTTGTATATTTATGTCAGCTTGCTGTTGTAAATGAGAAATCAAACACCAAGTAAATGAGTACATGGAAGTATGGAACCACATTAGGCATGTAGTTTTGATTTCTTATGAGTTTTTTATTGTAGTTTGAGTGATGAAGTACTTTCATGGATTCATTATGTAGTTTAGATTTAACTTTCATCAGGTCATAAGTACATTTATGGTTAGAATTTTTTTACATTTCTATGAAATTGACCATTTGTTTATGGTGCGATATGAGGGATTTGGATAAAATAATAAAAGATAAAGATGTAATACTCAAATCCAGCTGTAATATGAGTGCAAATCATGAATTTTTTTACATTTCTATGAAATTGACCATATCTATAGACAATTCAAGTATGACCCCTACAACCCCAAAGATTACAAGTATAGTTCACAACTTGGAGTCATTCTCAAGCGAGAATACCCAGGATCTGTCAAGGACCTTGATGATCAAGGTAGAGTTATACGTGTGCGCCCTGCACTTCATTGGGATGATTACTACTTGCAAGAAGATGACCAAGGAGAAACAAATGCAGATCGAGTGAAGAATGAATTTTGGGTATGGTAGCTGCCCCTAGTTTATGTTAATGTGTTTATTCCTTTATCTGAATTCATGCCTTCCTACATAACATGCAGAGCTTGTTTTCTGTTAGAGAAGATCTTCAGGATGAGGCAAATCGTGTTCTGGAAAACTATTGTGATAAAAGAGTAAATGATATAATTTACCAACTTCGTTTAGATTCTGTCAAAACTTATTTTCAAAAAACGGCTGGAGAGAACCCTGATGATGACCTAGCTCGTCCTATAGAACTTTCCGAAGAGGAATACATTATAGGCTGGGTTAGTTGGGTGAACCAGGAAGACTGGCCTCTTCTTGCACACCATTGGGCCACTGAACAGTACCTCACAAAGAGAAAGAAGGCCCAGGATTCAAGGGCAAAATCTGTAGATAATGCTCAAAACAAAGGTGGATCGCGTCCATTTACTGAGACACAACAATGGCTGGTACTTAAATCTATTTGTTAACCACTATATCTTTTGCTATTACTCCTGTTTAAAGGTCTTTTTTCCCTCTAATGTATGGTGGCTGATCTTGTAGAACCACAAGTTTGGTCCTGAGAAGGCTACTGGTCTCAACACATTTGCAGTTATGAAATCAGGTGCTAAAAATATGGATAGCACAGGAAGTAGTGGTGCAGTGAGCAGCCATAAAGCACAAAAAATCATGGTACACATACATTTTTATCTTACCATTCTTTGCGTTATATCAATTTTTCATTGTTTGTGATTAAATGAGTATCTATGTTGCTGATAGGATGATTACAACATAGCTGTTAGCTCTGAACAAAATGAGAATTTAGAGGAAAATGGATTAGATGGGAAGGCTCTTTATACAATTGGTGGGGGATTGCCTCATGGTCGTGTTCCAATTGGTAATGGTGCTGTCAACAAGGCTAATGTTATATCAGTCGCAAAAGCTAGAAACTGTAGGCCATCAACCACACAATCTCATCGAAACTTGGTACGTGAAAATGCTCAACTTCATCGCCAGCTACAAGTTCACCAACGACTTATCAGGGTAACTATATAAATGTAATGCTTCAATATTTTTGGTTCTATCTGACCTTGTATAGTATTTCTAATTTAATTCTTCTTTTAGGTGCTTTATGAGAAGATTGGAGAGGAACCACCTGCCGATGAAGATCTGATGCCACCTATTGATGATGATCTGATGTCACCTGCGCATATTCAGGTTAGTTGTGTTGTTGTTGCAAAATTGTCTTTAGGGAAAACAATCACCTGACAATCTTGGTGCCCTTTTGTTTTTTGATTTGAACAACTTCATCAAGGAACTAATTATTTTTGATATGGCAGAATGCCAACATACAATGCGGCAGTTCACAGGCTTCCTGTTGATTATTGTAACACCTGGGCATAGCCTCTTTCTTAGTTGTAAGTTTATGGTAAGGTAGCAAGAAATGCACCCCTTCCTGTTGGTTGGTATACTGGATTGGCTCCTTTTCATAGTTTCCTTGGTACCTCAAGTTGGGAGGTCTAACACAGTATATTTATTTCATAGTTGGATGGTGAGCTTATATATATCAGTAATTTTTTCAATGTTTGAAAGGGAAATTTCCAAAAACACAAACTACGTGCTCGTGTTATATATATACATTTGACTGATATTCAATGTTCTTAATCTGATCTAGTTTTCAGATACTGCCTTCAGACTCTTTATTAGACTCTTTATGCAGAAAATTGAGTTTCTCTCTGATAGGGGAGAAAATAGGCTACCTACTAGATCTTTTACATCTTGGATTTATTGACCTGTTGCATTAACCTGTTGCATTGGTTTCTATTTCTTGCTTCAAGAATTCTTATCATGTTTGCTTGTATATTTGTCTAGCTGCATTAACCTGTTGCATTGGTTTTTGTATTGACAAAACGAAATGCTGATTTATTGAAGTACTTGTATATGTACATATATGTAAAGTAGGACCTGTTTTGCACCCTCATATCAATAAGTTTGCTACCTATTAATTATATCTATATAAGATTGATCCATTTGCCAACTTATACCAGTGCTGTTGTGATGAATATATTCAACCTTTTGGAAAAAATGTTCTGTCATATTTACATTACAAACAGATCTAGTTTATGATATCAATCTCCACTATGTATGTTTGTCATATTGTAGTAATTCCAAATGCAGATGCCCACTTTCCCTCTATAAGTTTCTGTATTTCTAAATGGAATAAAGCATTGATATAAACTTGGCATCTATCTGTAAACAAATAGCATCATGATTCTCTAGTCTTTTTGCTGTAATGGAAGTAAATTAATTTCCGTTTTGTGTACTCTTGGTCTGCATTCATTTTTTTACTTTACACTTCTGTATATTTGCTTTATTATTCCATTTCTTCCTCTAAGTGTCTTAATTCATTGCAGCGAACTGGATCTTCACATGCGGGATCTCACCAACACCGTGCAAATGGTGTCGACGGCACTGCTTATGGAGACATGGACAGTGAGGACAACGTCGACTCTGAGAACAACATCGACTCTCAGAACAACATCGCCTCTAGGCACACCATCATGCAGCATGTCATTAGGCGGGAGGGTAATTCCACCGGCGAGATCAGAGCTAACCCATCCCAGTCATAGTGTACTGGAAGGAAAATGATAACATGCAGAAAATGATGAGAGTAGGATTTCACCTTTTGGTAGCAACCTTGGTAGAGTTCTGAACTTTTGGTCAGTAGAAAAGATACTATGTGATGTATGTTTGTTTATATTCACTAATGCCTAGATATGGATTGGGCATTACTTGCTCCAACCTGTTGTGACAGATCTAGAAGCTAGACTTCAAGAAGCTTGCTTGGACTTTTGGTCTTGTGGATGTGATATAAGTCAATATGATATGTGATGGATGGAATTATTGATTTGAATTTTGTGTATGATTTGTCAGCTAGCTGAATGTATGATCTGAATGTATGATCTTCTGAGAATTAATTATTGATCTGAATGTGGTTTGCTGTCATTATTGATCTGAATGTATGATCTTCTGAGAATGTGGTTTGCTGTCATTTTTCCCTGCTGATTCAGATTTCCCTGTTTAGTGTGGGTTCAGTTTTCCTGGGGGTTGAACACACAAGAAAATTGGTTAGTTTTCCTGGAGGTTCAACACACAAGAAAATTCATCAGTTTTCCTGGAGGTTGAGCACACACGAAAATTTAACAATTTTCCTGGAGGTGAGCACACACGAAAATTAGTCATTTTCCTGGAGGTGAGCACACACGAAAATTAGTCATTTTCCTGGAGGTGAGCACACACGAAAATTAGTCATTTTCCTGGAAGTGAACACACACGAAAATTAGTCATTTTCCTGGACGTTGTCACACACGAAAATTGACTATTTTCCTGTGAGTTTTAATTTCCTGTCGGTTAACCACACACGAAACATAACCATGCAGATGTGAGGAAATACTATTTTTTCCTGTGCTGGCCCGTCAGGGAATCCCGTCAGGAATTATTTTCCTGGAGGTATACTCTCACGCAAATGTTTTTTTCCTGTCGAAATTATCCTGTGGGTTCTTCCCTGACGGGGTACTCACAGGATACTTATTCGTGAGGGGGAAACACATTTTCCTGTGAGTTTTTCACCCTCACGAAAAACTGTTGGTCTGGTAGTGTGATCCTACAGATTCAAACTTTCTGGAGCCGTGGGCAGGCTCCCCAGCCCTGACGCGTCCAATTAACCACAAGACAAGAGAGAACACAAGATTGTACAGTGGTAGCAAGTGCTGGGAGTTGATTGGCCAGCCACTACCTGGCAAAGCAGATAAAACACGCTACGCATTACTTTCACGCGGTGAATCCTGACACACCACAACGGCACAACCAGCCCACAGTAAGCGAACGGCGATTCTCGCGAGCTAGCTAAGCAAATCACCTGTTTCTTCGAACTAACACAAACCAGAGCAACCAAATTCGCGGTGACGCGGCCCCCTCCCCTCCCCCTCGCCGCGCGCCAGCTCTCTATATCTCGCTCACACTCACACTCACACTCTCAATCCCTCCCCACTTGGTTTCACTAGCTCATCACCTCCGCTCCACTCCACTCCCCGCACAAGCGCGCGCGGAGCAAATGCCGCACTCGTCGTCGTCGGTGGCCAATGTGAACGCGGCCGCCAAGGGCGTGAAGCTGGAGCGGTACCCGGGCGGCGCGCTGCTGATGCGGCGGGTGACGAGCGCCAAGCTCGTCTCGGCGTCCTCCCACCTCCTCTTCCGCGCCACCATCCTTGCCACGCTCGCGCTCGTGTGCCTCTTCACTGTGCACTACCCCTCCCTCCTCTCCCACTCCTTCCGCCTCTCCACGTCGTCCTCGTCGTCGCCGCGGTCGGCGTCGCGGCCCTCGTCGCACCGGAGCCTGCTGGGGTCGTCGGCGTCCTACGGGGGCGCCGCGTGGGAGCGGGAGGTGCAGAGGAGCGCCACGCCGCTGCGGGACGGGGGGATGTCGGTGCTGGTGACCGGAGCCGCGGGGTTCGTGGGCGCGCACTGCTCGCTGGCGCTCCGGGCCCGCGGCGACGGCGTGCTCGGGCTGGACAATTTCAACTCCTACTACGACCCCTCGCTGAAACGCGCGCGGCAGCGGCTGCTCGCGTCGCGCGGGGTGGTGGTGCTCGACGCCGACATCAACGACGCCGCGCTGCTCAAGCGGCTCTTCGACGCCGTGCCCTTCACGCACGTGCTGCACCTCGCTGCGCAGGCCGGCGTGCGGTACGCGATGCGCGCGCCGCAGACGTACGTCGCGTCCAACGTCGCTGGGCTGGTCAGCCTCTTCGAGGTCGCCGCCAAGCACGCCGACCCGCAGCCGGCGATCGTGTGGGCGTCGTCGTCGTCGGTGTACGGCCTCAACACCGACGCGCCCTTCTCCGAGGAGCACCGCACGGACCGGCCCGCGTCGCTGTACGCGGCCACCAAGAAGGCCGGCGAGGCCATCGCGCACGCGTACAACCACATCTACGGGCTCTCCATCACCGGCCTACGGTTCTTCACGGTCTACGGGCCATGGGGCCGCCCCGACATGGCCTACTTCTCCTTCGCCCGCAGCATCGTCGCCTGCGAGCCCATCACGCTCTTCCGCACCGCCGACGGCACCGACGCCCGCCGCGACTTCACCTACATCGACGACGTCGTCAAGGGCTGCCTCGGCGCGCTCGACAAGGCCGGCAGGAGCACCGGCTCCAAGTCCGGCAAGAAGAGCGGGCCCGCACCCCTCCGCGTCTACAACCTCGGCAACACCTCACCGGTTCCCGTCACCCGCATGGTCGCCATCCTCGAGAAACTCCTCGGCAAGAAAGCGAACAAGCGCGTCGTCACAATGCCGAGCAACGGCGACGTGCCGTTCACGCACGCCAACGTCAGCCACGCCGCGCATGACTTCGGCTACCGCCCCACCACCTCCCTCGAGGCCGGCCTCCGGCACTTCGTGGACTGGTTCGTCCACTACTACAAGCTTGACCCCGCCAAGCTCGCCAAGTGCAGCGTCGGTGCCGGCGGCAAGCCGACCAAGAGGAAATCCATGGCCATGACCGCGGCGTCGTGAGGAGCGCGCCGCGTGTCCCCCGGCCGTCCACCAAGTGTGTATTCTCTTGTCCTTGGAGGCTAGCACTTGTAACTCTGTAAGTGCTTCCCTATTGTTTAAGCCATTGTTGCTTTGTGTTCTTCATGATGCAACCATGCTACTGCTTAGTGGGAAGGGAATAATTAATGGAGGTGGCAAGGGAAAGGGAAGGGATCATAGGCAGCATAATCAAACGAGATAACTAGCAGAGAAAAGGATGGTGGTATAGATGAGATGACAGAGCAAAGGAAAGAAGCCAGGACAGGAGAAAGATGAAGTCGCTGGCTTCCTTTTGGTTCAGCTTATTTTTGCTCAATTTTTTTTGTCAGTTGCAATCTTGTTCTTGTTCATTTGGTTAATTGGTGTTGTAAATGATCATGTCAAGAACACAAGATGCTGTGGTGGGTGTAAATCCAAG
Source organism: Dendrocalamus latiflorus (assembly GCA_017311315.1). NCBI lineage: Eukaryota > Viridiplantae > Streptophyta > Magnoliopsida > Poales > Poaceae > Dendrocalamus > Dendrocalamus latiflorus. The sequence continues at coordinate 21,884,494 of CM029669.1, forward strand.
CAGTTGCAGGCTGCCAGAAATATACGTTAAATTTTGGCGGTGGAATTGTGCAATTTCTTTGTGCATATATAAAACCTGCCCAAGTTTGGGCGTTGCTCATGCCTTTTGGTTTGGTTCTCTGAACCAAAGCATCTTGCTGCATGTTGAGTGTTTGCGACTTTTGTGCGTATTTGCTTCTGATTTGTGTGGCACCATGTGTGAGGTTGGTGGCTGATGAGTGAGTGAGTGAGTGACTTATGCTTCTTTTTAGTAGCATCCATGTTATGATGGGAACACCGAACACGAGCATTTGGTACAGTGACTAACTACAGTCATTCAGTCCCCAGTTCTTGCTGTTCAGAAAGCAGCCCTGCTGTGTCCAAGAACGAAATTTCTTACTACATACAGTGATTTTTAAGAACAGTGGCTGAATCTGAACGGATGTATATTCTGGAATGTCAAGCTGTTTGTATCCTCGTATGATCAGCAGTGATCTAGATACGAGTGTGTATCTCTAACTAATGGAAATGGAAACCTACATGATATGCATTAGTAGTAATCTGAATTCTGAAGGGAAAACGAGATGCCGGAGATTGTGTGATGTGAGTACACCTTGGATTCCTACTGAAACCAATTTCATTCCCATGGACAATATCCATCTGCCCACTCAGATGCAATCATCATGCTTCGAGGACGATTCCTGCCCACTCCTGCCTTTACACCATATGCGAGCCTTCTTTCTCTGCAAGGGCCATCTGATCTAGATTTTTTTTTTGAAACAAGCATTTGATCTAGATAAGTCCAGCGTTTCATGTCTCATGCTGCACCAAGCGTGTGAGGTGTGAAGAGCAAAGCGCTGAACATGGCTAGTAGGACCACATGCAGAGAATACAGCCCAGTTGCATACACTATGCAGAAGACAACAAAGAGGCCTCTGAATGTCTGAATTGTGGTGATGAATGAAGAACAAAGCATGTCTGTCTGCTCATCTTTTTCAGCATAAGAAACAAACCATCTATGGATGATGAGCAGGCCAGGGAGACAATGTGGATTTGATGCTTGACATCTTCAAAATTGAGGCTGGCATTGCACATTAGTACTAGTCCAGGCCATTCTCTTTATGAGTTGAAGTAATTGAAGATGTTCTCACCTGCTTCATGCCAAAAAGGTCCAGTTGTTAATACAGTATTATTTACCACTATGAGTTACTACTTTCCAACTAAACAGTACTTTTACCCAATGAGAGTCCAATAAATATCTACAACTATCTCTTGAACTACATTGCTCACTGGCATAGTACTATCCAACTAGGCCTGGCTGCTGCTGCTGTTACTGTGTCACAAGCTTGGTCCCCAAGGATATGGTGAGCTGGAGAAGTTAGCGCTTAGCAGTTGCATTAGCATAAGGTTTGACAAATATTGACCTTATCCTGACTTTGGTCCCCTTGAGCCTAGGGGTGCAAGTTGGGCTGGCCAGTCCGCTAAGCCGCTAGCTTGTCCAGCAAAATCAGCCCATTTATCTGTTAGGAAACTTGGACTCTATCCAAGAGTCCTGATCTAATTGGGCACCCCACCGTAGACTATAAATAGAGAGCCATACCCACCTCATTATGTACGCATGAAAGAAAAGCAATAAAAAAAGACCGGGAGTTCTCTCTACCTCTCTGTGTGTTCAATCTATTCTCTCTGTGATTCTGTGATTGATTCGTTCTTGTTCTAAGCAGAGAAATCGTTCGGACTGGTCGCCAGCGACGGTTTCTCAACACGTTATCAGCACGACTTCGCTCAGGTGAATGAGGTAATCATCGAAGCACAGATTGAATTTTCTAGATCGCTTTTGAATCTGTATTTTCTTTTCGCGTTCTAGATTGAAATTCTACGGTGCAAATCCGCCCTAATCTACCGCGAGCAGACTTGAAGTCGCCGGCACAATGCCGATCGGTAGATTGAGAAACGGGGTAGATGTTGATTGTACTGTAGAACGATGCAAATCCGCCCTAAATCTACCGCGAGCAGATCTGAAATCGCCGGCACAATGTCGATCGGTAGATTGCGAAACGGGGTAGATGTCGATTGCATCATAGATTAGAAATTTTTGCATAGTGTTGTCTGATCCTGCATGATCACAAGCACAAGAAATATATGCATTGATTTCATGATTCTGCACAGCATTGCAGATTAGAAAAGGTTTTATTTTGCATCTTCCTTTTCAATGCACGGCATCATCAATAACATTGCATATGAAAAAAAAAAGCTTTGGCACGGCTGGCCTTGCATGGCCGCTGACGGCCTGACATAGATCGCCGGCCAGAAGCCGGATTTGGTGCCCGAAGCGCCACCGCACCAGCCCGCAGCACCCCTGCAGCGGCTGCCGCCTGTCATCGTGCGTGCCACCCAAGGGAGACCGGTCAGCACGCCGCATGAAGCCGCCGCCCGAATCCGGCGCTTCAACTCCCCTGCCCGCGCCCCGCATAGGCGCCGCCGTCACCGACCATCGGGCCCTCCGCCGCACGGCTTCGGCGCCCGCACCTGGCCGAGCTCGCCCCTTGCCCGGCCGTCGCTTGCCCCTTGCCCGGCTGCCGCTCGCCCGCAGATGAGCCACCGAGCGCACCTCTTGCCCGGCCGCCGCACCAGCCAGCAACCACGACCGGCCTACTCCCGCTTGCCGCCGGTAGGCGCCGCTCGGGGGACGCGCTCGTCCCGGGCCACAGCCGCACGGCTCCACGCCGAAGAACACCGCCCGGGGTGTGCCGCCTCCGCTCACCTTGCGCGTCGCCCGCATGCGACCGCCAGCCGCAACCTCCCCGCGCGTCGCCCGCGCATTCTCCCGTGAGCCGCCCGCAGCCGGCATCTCCCCGCGCGTCGCCCGTGCCGCCGCTCCCCGCGCTACCGCGCCCGTAGCGCCTGCTCGATCTCCCGAGCTGCCGGCCTTCTCCACCCGGCCCCGCAGCTGCCGGTCCCCCCCCCCCTCCGCATGGCCCGCAACTTGGAGCCGCCGCCCCCCGGTCTCGGCCTCACCCGCCGCCGCGCCTAGCGTCGCCCGGGCTGGACGGCCTTAGCCGCCGCCACCGTCAATTGGGGGTAGGGAAACCCTACCCCCCACGCCTTATCTCAACCGGGTGGGCCGCATGGGCCGACTGGACCGGGGGAGAGAGAGGAAAAGAATGGGCCGCCTGGAGTGGAGGAAAGTGGTGGGCCGACCGAAACAAAGTGGACCAGGGGGAAGAAAGAGGCCCGGCCGGGAGTGGGAGGGAATTTTGCAGAAAAACCCCCCATCTTGATGAATTTAGTAATTGGCCCTTAATTATTTAATTTCAGTCCTGAATTTTGCATAATAAACCTCGTAATTCCGAAAATTACGAATAAAGCCTCAAATTTACGAGTGGGTCCAGAATTTTGCAGAAAACCCCTCGGTAAATCAGAAAATTGCGCGAATTTTTCTCTGAACTGAAATTTTGCGTAAAAACCCCCTGGAATTGCAGAATTTGCTGAAATTTCATATTCTTGCATAAAAGGGCCTCGGGAATCTGAATTTTGCATTATTTTTAGCATTTGAAGCTTATTTATTTATGCCATTATTATTCTTTGTATTTTCTGTATTTATTTACTGTTTTTGGTTAATTGTAATTGTTTAAATTGCTTTTAATCACTGAAATTAGCAGTAAAATTATAGAAAATGCATAGAAAATTATGAAACATTGCGAGAACCTTTTGTACCATTTATTTACCCGCAGTGAATTATTCCGTGCATGTCTACCAGCAGTAGACTTATACACATATAGATGACTAGCATCACGAACTGGGAGTTCGAGGAGCTGGCTCAGCATGGCCAAAACTATCTGATGTTGGCATCCGATGTCGAGATTGTGCTTGGAGCCAGGAAGCTCCGCGCGACTATTGAGATTGGCGGACTGAATGATGCCTAACCCACGCCTAAAGAGAATGATCAGACACTTCATTTTCTCAGGCACCACTTCTGTCTCACTCTCAAGAATGAGTACATGGTAGAGAATAGCGCGCTAGCACTCTGGACCGCACCCAAGAAGCAGGTTCGAGAGGCTAAAGTACGACATTCTTCCTCAAGCAGAGTAGGAGTGGATCAGACTAAGGTTTGCCGACTTTAAGACGGTCGGGGAATACAATTCTGCCTTGCATAGGAGTTGTAACCCAATACAGAAAATTGAGAAAATCCTTCCACCCTAATGCAGTATAATCCGCACGCAATTATCGTCAAGACGGCTATAAGGAATATGCCGAATTGATTGATATGATGCAAATTGCGGAAGCTCAGGATGAAAGTTCTCCGCAAGAACTAAGTCACTCAGCCATCTGAGAGCTCCACTGGCCGTGAAGCCAACGCCGGGAGCAACAAGGTGCGAAAGCCCTTGATAGAGAAAAGGGGAAGGAAGGGTAAGACCATAGCCCAGAAAGGCAAATCAGACGCTCCACATGAGAATACGGCTAGCAAGCCAAAACGGGATGGCAAAGGGCAGCATGAAGCCCACTTTGCATCGGTTGAGGGGGAGAGTTCCGAGCAGCTGCCTGCGCTAATGGAGGTTGAGACCATCCAAGCAGCAGCACCTCCTCTCGGCCTAATAGCAGCCAATGCCATGATTTCTCTTGAAGAGAATGTCACCCCTGAGAAAATAGCAGAAGAAGTCTAGTGCACTGAATGCATTTTGACTTTAAATGTCATTTATTTTGTGTGGAAGAATATGTTAGAATTTGCATGGATGGTACTTAAGAATTGTTATCTTCTCGTGATGGTTGGATGATATTTGAAGAATTCATTCATTTATTCAGTTTATGATGGCATGATATGTTCTGATATTGGAGTATTTTATCTATGTATTGATTGTCTTCTCATGCATGTTAATAAAATACCCTATATTAGAACGCGTGTAGCGCCCTATGAAGGAAGTGTGCTTAGCTAGCAGCGGCACAATGCATATCATCTTAAGAGAGACTAAGTATTTTCAGTCGATTCGTAAGAGCACTAGCAGCCTTACGACAATCGCTAGAAGCGATGCATGTATAATTGGTTCTGAAAGAGCCATAATGGGCACAACTTTGGTCATTGAAGAAGCCTCATTGTACCCAGAATCGACTAGAACTCTCCTAAGTTTTAAAAATATCCGCGCAAATAGTTTTCGCGTTGAGACTAAAGAAGAGTACGGTAAGGAATACCTGCTCATTACGAAGCGCAAAAGAATACTAGAAAAACTTCCTTCACTAGAAAATGGGCTATATTATACCAACATTAAAGCGCCTGCAGCGTACACTGTTCTGAAGACAGTGTTTAGAAGCTCTGAACTCTTCTGTCTCCGGCATGACAGATTAGGCCACCCAAGTCTTAGGATGATGAGAAACATAATAAACAACTCACATGGGCATAATATTAATGAAAAGAATTTCCCGAATCATGAAGATTTTGTGTGCCCTGCATGTGCCGCCGGGAAACTAATAACTAGACCCTCCACTCTGAAAGTGAAGGATAAAGTCCCTGCATTCCTGGAACACATCCAGGGAGACATTTGCGGTCCTATTCAACCCGTCTCAGAGCCATTTAAGTACTTCATGGTGCTCATTGACGCTTATTAGAAGTGGTCATATGTGGGTTTTATTGTCCACAAGGAACCACGCCTTTGCAAAAATTGATCTCGCAGATCATTCGCATCAGAAATGTGTTTCCTGAATATCACATCAAGTCCATTAGAATGGACAACGCCGACGAATTTACTTCAAAGGCATCTGATGATTATTGCATGGCGATGGGAATTGCAGTTGAGCATTCGGTACCGCATGTCTATACCCAGAATGGTTTGGCAGAGGCTTTAATTAAAAGAATTATTGCCCGACCCTCTTGCATAATTGAAATCTAGCAGCTACATGTTAGGGACACGCAGTCCTGCATGCAGCAAATCTCATCAATTTTAGACTTTCGGCCTACAACATCTATTCACCTATGCAACTAGCGCAAGGGTCACCACCGAAATTTTCCCAACATTAGGGGGAGGAAATCAACCCCTTGATAAAGAATGTCGGGAAATTACGTGGCAAGCCTGGGGAATCCATGTAGATGACCCGCGCACTAGAGAAGTCCAGAAGACATTACATGGCAAGCCACAAGAATTCATGCAGATGACCCGCGCACTAGTGAAGCGAATAAAGAAGTCTAGAAGACAAGAAAAGTCTAGAAGACAAGAGAAGTCCAGAAGACAAGAGAAGTCTAGAAGACAATAGATTTGCAAGCATTAGCAAATCAACTGCCTGATCACTTTAGTGATTTGAAGAGCGTGACTAAGTCGCATGTGCCTGCACGCACTGCACTGGAGAGGGTTGAAATACCAAAGAAAGCAGAAGGTATCCCTAATCTCGTCCAGAGGCCTCAGAAAAAAAAAAATAAAGGGACGAGAACTCCGGTTCCTCGAATCCTTAGTAACCGGGGACGCCTGGCGAAAAAGGATAAGCGGGATTTATCACAGCCGATCATTGAAGTCCCCCAGAATGAGAAGGGGAGCCAGTTGAGACCTGGCACAAGTATGACACCTTCAGAAAAGGGCATACCGGATCTGAATATCCCCATCGGCATGGATGTGTGCGCACACATCGGAGCCGAAAAGCTAAAGGGACTTGCCACCGCAATTGAAAGAAGCGATGCGCAAGGTAAAGCTCCAGCAGAAGCAATCGCTCTAGAAGAAGCAACTCATGAAGAAATAGCTATAAATTATGTGCACACGGGAGTCCCTGAATAGGACAACAGCTAATATCAATATCTACTTCGCAAAGAAAATTGCCACCATCATCGATCTTGATCCCGAGCCTGCATCGCTCGCTGAATGTAAGAAAAGATCAGATTGAGAAGATTGGAAGAAGGCAATAGCAACTGAATTGCTATCTCTGAATAAAAGAGAGGTGTTTGGGCCCGTATGCCGCACACCTCCCCACATACACCCCGTTGGGCACAAGTGGGTATTTGTTCGAAAGAGAAATGAAAGAAATGAAGTAGTGAGATACAAAGCAAGGCTGGTAGCCCAAGGTTTCACTCAACGTCCTGGAGTTGATTATGAAGAAACCTACTCCCCAGTCATGAGTGGAATTACCTTTAGATATTTGATCTCAATGGCAGTGAACTTGAATTTGGAAATGAAATTGATGGATGTTGTGACTGCTTACCTTTACGGTAACTCGGATTCGGAGATTTATATGAGAGTCCCTGAAAGAATCCCTCTCCCGAACCAAGACAGAGCAAATAGAAATCTGTACAGTGTGAAACTCAGAAAGTCACTGTATGGACTGAAACAATATGGAAGAATGTGGTATAATCGCTTGAGCGACTTTCTCTGCAAGAAAGGCTACACGAACAATGAAGACTGTCCTTGTGTATTTATACGGCGATCCCAGAATGGATTCTGTATAATCTCTGTGTATATAGATGATCTGAATATCATCGGGACAGCCGAAGACATCAAAGAAGCAAGCTCCTACTTGGAGTCAGAATTTGAAATGAAAGATTTGGGCAAGACCAAGTTTTGCTTAGGCTTACAGCTTGAGCATGTCCCTGAAGGAGTCTTGGTACATCAGTCGACCTACACCCAGAAGGTGCTTGAAAGGTTTGGCTTCGAGAAGGCATTTCCCTCGAAAGTACCGATGATCGGTAGGTCTTTACAGCATGAAAAAGATCCTTTCCGACCTAGGGAAGAGGGGGAGGAAGTCCTGGGACCGGAATTCCCATACTTGAGTGCAGTGGGAGCACTCATGTACTTAGCAAACTGCACTAGACCGGACATTGCATTTGCCGTGAACCTCTTAGCAAGGTACAGTGCAGAGCCCACCAAAAGGCATTGGCAGGGCATAAAGGACATTTTCCGATACCTCCAAGGTAGCAAGGACCTCGGATTGTTTTACAGAAAGAATCAAGATCTGAACTTGATTGGCTATGCAGATGCTGGGTATCTGTCAGACCCGCATACCGCTAAGTCACAAACAGGCTATATATTCCTGTGTGGTGGAACTGCAATTTCATGGAAATCGTCTAAGCAAAGCCTGGTAGCTACTTCGACGAACCACTCAGAAATTATAGCACTGTATGAAGCCGCACGAGAGTGCGCTTGGCTCCGCCGAATGGTTCACCACATCCAGCAGTCATGTGGGATGAACATTGTGCAAACCCCCACAATTATCCATGAAGATAATGCAGCTTGCGTTGCACAAGTGCAGACGGGCTATGTAAGCATTTCAACCCCAAGTTCCTCTATGCTCATGAATTGCAAAGATGGACAAGATTAGAGTACTGCACACTAAGACTTGTTCACTAAGTCACTCCTCGCATCTAACTTTGAAAGGTGCGTGTGAGGGATTGAAATGATGAGACTTAGAAAAGTGCAGAATTCAGGGGGAGAATTCTCTCAAGCCCGTTATTAAATCTTGATCATGAAGATTAAGTACCCAAAAATAAAGTCTTGCTGACCAAATGAATTTGGGTGAATTGTACTCTTTTTCCCTTGACGAGTTTTCCATGAAGTTTCTCGACCAAGGTTTTTAATGAGGCAATTCGTGCATCGCAGCATCACATGTATCATGTACTCTTTCTCCAAATTTTTCCCACTGGGTTTTTATGGAGTTTTGACGAGGCATGAGCATGTTGGGTGAGTGCCCAAGGGGGAGTGTTAGGAAACTTGGACTCTATCCAAGAGTCCTGATCTAATTGGGCACCCCACCGTAGACTATAAATAGAGAGCCATACCCACCTCATTATGTACGCATGAAAGAAAAGCAATAAAGAAAGACCGGGAGTTCTCTCTACCTCTCTGTGTGTTCAATCTATTCTCTCTGTGATTCTGTGATTGATTCGTTCTTGTTCTAAGCAGAGAAATCGTTCGGACTGGTCGCCAGCGACGGTTTCTCAACATTATCTACCCACAAAATCCCACCAATCTGCTAGCATTTTTAAGCAAACCGGCCCGCAAAGCCCGCTGGGTCTTCGCACGCATCACATTGCATGTAGTCCTCAACTCCTTCTCCAACATCGCCTAGTCGCTTCACACCGAACCCTAGCCGCCTCCTCCGACGTTGCCTGATGACAACGTGGCTGCCTCCTCTGATGTTGCCTGGTGCGGCCGACTCCTCCACCGTTGCACCCATCGTTAGTGCAGCTGTCTTGTCTGTCGTCACCTGGCGCAGACGACTCCTCCACCATTGCCCCCATTGTAGGCGCGGACAACTCCTTTGCTGTCACCCTATCGTCGATACCGCCGCCTCCTTCGCTGTTGCCTGACACGGCCTACTCCTCCATCATCGTCCCCATCATCGGTGCGGCCGTCTCCTCCGTCGCCGCCTAGCGTGGCCGACTTCTCCACCATTGCCCCCATCGTAGGCATGCCCTGATTCCTCCGCCGTCGCACCATCATCGGTGTTAGCATCTCCTCTGCCGTCACCCGGCGAGGCCAACTCCTCCGTCATCGCCTGTCAGATTTCAAAAATCCTAAATTCCCCAATTGCTTCGTGAGATGGAGGCCTGATAGAGATGAACGGTTGAGATGTGAGGATACCCTTATGTTTATGAAGACCTAATGGCTTGGATGACAACAGGCTTAGTTATGGAAGATCTACGGTGAAGAGCAGCCCTTACCTCTTTGATCAACATCCAATGGCTCATATGAAAAGTAGTAGTTACTATTTACCGTTAAATTTGTTTCATTATCTATAATGTGACTTTACTCACCGGAATGCCTGAGATGGCTAGGCACCGCGTAGTATATAAGCAGCCGCATTTGTAACCAAAATCATCTATGAAAAACCCTAGCTATTTCTTATACACTTTCCTAATTACATATTGCTTTTCCCTGTTCCTGTATCATTTCTTCTACGATTTGCTTCTCAATCCCATCCAGAATTCGAATCAGAAACTTTGGTTCCTAACATCGCCACCATCGTCGACGCAACCAGCCTGCCACCACAAGAATCTTGTCCAGAAATCTCCTCTTTTGATTTTTTTTGGTTTTTTCTTGTGGTGTTTGATTTGGGTGTGATTCGTGTGGTGGTTTGTTTGCATGCAAGAGGAGGTACGGGTGGAGAGGATGGAGGAGTCATCGGAGGAGAAGAGGCTAAAGTACCCTCGTCGTTATGCTCAATCGTAGTGGGGGTCTCTCCCCTTCACTGCCAGTTCTCGGATGTTGCCTTCGATCTAAGAGATGCGCCCCTTGCTCATCAAAGCCTGACCAACTTTTGTGGGAGTCATGTGTTGCTAAAGGAATGGTTGTCTGTTTGGACATTTTGTGGGATTCATCGAATCATTGAGAATTCACAAGCAGGCAATTATGCTAAGATAATTGTTGATGAAAGTAACACATAGGTTGATTGGAGGCAACATCTCAATGAATAGCAAAGGAGTAGGACAAGTGAGCTTGACAAATACTTGGAAGAAGAAATAGTCCCCATAGCAGTTGATTTTGACATCTTGCAGTATTGGATGATGTTTCTACCAAGTATCATGTACTTTCTCGCATGACGTGTGATCTGTCAGCAGCCCCTGCATCTACGGTAGCATCAGAGTTTGCCTTTTCTACCAAAGAGAGGGTTATAAGTGACTATTGGAGCAGGTTGACCAGTGAAACTGTAAAAGCTCTTATTTGTCTCCAAGATTGGATTCGAGTTGATGGTACATTTAATTTCTCTCTACCTAAAATTCTAGCTTATAGTATGCTAAATAACTTTTTATGCAATTGTGTATTGATTCCTTTTCAATGTTTCATACGCTAATGACAACACAATAAGTGAAGATGGGGATGGTGATGATCTCCTTTAATTGATAACTTCAAGTAATCTCCTTCTTAGATTACTCATATATGAATATGATGATATATTGATCTTACTATTTAGTTTGCATTAGGTAATCCATGTTCTTTAGAAAAGAAAATAGTATATTGATCTTGTTGTTTAGTTTTGAAAATCAGTGGTCCCAAAATAACAATATCATGTCTTTTTTTTCCATTGATCTTGTTATTCAGCTAAATGCTTTTGGGCCACATGCACCATTTGAAATACTGGTGCTGAAAGATTATGTGGCACATTGCACAAAAAAGTATAATCTCTTTTCAAAAATAGAAATTATTTTTGAGGGTGCTACTGAAAGTTCTACATTGACATTGCGAACTTGCTTCTCAGCTGCTGACAAGTCCCCCAACAAATAAGTTGTTAAGACTTTGAAGGCTTTGTTCAATTCTTCTTCTTTTGGATGAATTGATAATGCAGCAATATCTGATGCAAAGCTGAATTCTATTGGGGTGAAACTAAGAACTTGATGGATGGAAATTATGCCTGCAAAGCACCATTATGTATCTTGGATTGCAGCACAAAGTGTCATTTAATTGCTTAATAGTGGTTGATCAGTAGCAGTCTTCCATTACTTTTATTTGAAGATTTCTTGCTTTTGTGATGGAAAGTAAGACCCTGACTTGACTAAAGTGTTAATAAGCACATCCAAGTGATGATGTAGTAGTTTTTTTTGTTGAATGTCGAAGTATTCATGTCATCCAAGTGATGGTGTAATTTGCTATGAAACACATCCAAGTGCTAATGTAGTACTTTTTTGTTGCATATTGAAGTATTCATGTCAACTAATTACCCGTTAAAATGCATTTACGAGTACAAATGTCTTTTTTTTGTTTTGTATTTGGGATTTGTATAAAGCATTATACTGCTAATAAGGACTAGTACTAAGCAAAAGTTGGTTGGTGCTTTGCCAGCAGCCGCTAAACCCACCAACTTACATACGGATTGCATTGCAAGCTTGCCAAGTTGTCAAACCCACCAACTTACATACGGATTGCATTGTGGGCTAACCGCAGCCGCAAATGCCTCGACGGCCAGCCCTGGTGGGCATGGGCTATCCGCAGCCCACCCCACTTGCACCTCTACTTGTGCCTCACCACTTGCACAAAGTCTGACCTAAGGTGAGCCCCACTGTCACTTTTCACTGGCAGAAGAGTTAAGGATGCAACTTTATCTGTATGTCCTGGGATGAGATTGCAACTTGTCCTTTATTTGCATCCTACCTTTTCTTTAAGGAGCATCCTGACCAAGGTTAGAAATTCCGGTACCCAGAGGGGGGTTACCGCTCGGCGGCCCTGAAAAACCTGAAAAAAAGCCAACCAAATTTCAAGTGTTGAAATTTGAATTTGAAATCGGTAACTAGAAAAACTGGCCAGTTACAACCCAAAAAACGAGAGAAAACAGCAAAAAACCGGTTTTTCAAATTTAAAATTGAAAATTCCTAATACATATATGGTGAAAAACATGAAGGTAAGCGCGGGAGGTGTATGCATCTTGCTAATACATTTCATTAGTGTTAAACAATGTAAACAACATTACGAAAACTAACTTTTACATTCAAAAATTTAAATTTGAATTAAATAAAAACCGTCACTTTTTATTCTACCGAAAACAACCGGTAGAACCGGCTATTGCCGGGTTTTTGAACCTGAGCCTGACTAATTGCTTCCTTCATGTGTTGTAGTTTCTTCTAATGTTGTGTGATAAATAGGTTTGTCTGTACCTCAGCACTATGCATTCAGTTAGAATGTGAATTGTGGCCAACTCCCTGACCCATTGATCAAAGAATTGGTTACTGGATTTAACTTTATTGGTACTACTTCTTCTACCTTTCAATTAAAGATCATTCAAAGTTTTATCAGAACAAATGACTTAAACCATACGGTTCCTACCGTCCAGGATTTCATATAATAACTAAACATGCAGTACATGCATCCTTTTTCTTCCATGAAAACCTAGCGACAAACTATCTTTCAAAAAAAAAACATCGTACTAGTAGTTGCTTTATCAGTTAGTTCCAAAATTCCAAGACCAACTTGGATTTGCACTTCGGTGGATAGTGGCAAAAGCTATAGATTTGGACCTTTTCTTTTTGTGATACTGCAGTACACCTAATGACCTATGCACTTTTTCTTTCTCTTCCGTTTCTCTTTTTTTTATTCTTCTGGCTTGTCTCTTTTTTTATTCTTCTGGCTTGTAGTTGTACTAGCTATCCCTTATGGATCAAGCCATGCATCGATCGTTGGGCGAATGAACTCAAACTTTCACTTTTCATCACCAGACCTGGGATCAGACAACACGATCTGATGAAAACTTTTCCCTATTCATCATTGAGGATATCTAGATATAAGTCATCATCGAGGTTTCTTTATTGCCCTGCCTGTTTCTTTCTTTGTTTCATCACCTTTCTCTTCGTGTAGCAAGAAGCTTAGCGTACTCTCTTACTCATTAGAGAGCCATTACAGCACACACAGCTATGGAGCTACTACGACTTCTAGGCGTTCATCTAGTTCTTAACTTCTTATCATGAGACTCGATCATAGTACAGGCAAGCTAACACCATACCTGTGCATATTTCGAAGAGCCGAAAAGAATGCAAGTGAAATGAAGCAAAAGAAATCTCTAATGCCAGTGGATCGAAACCCTTTGCACCTGTAGATTCTTCTTTGATCACTCCCATGCACTTCCTAGATTGCTGATTTGCTTCCGAGACACTTGTCAACATAATCTGGGACCTCTTTTCCTGACCTTTTTGGAAGTGCAATTGGTCTCCAGAACGTGCATTGTTCATGGCACTGCGCATGTACAGTAAGTCACTAATAAGTCAAATTATTCCTTGGAAGCATGGCGATCACAGAGCACAATGATTAAATTAGTCTTTCTAAGCCAGAACTCTGAAACTTTTTGCCGGGCGAGATGATAGATGGAATGGAAGCAACTCACTTGTTGAAGAGAGTTGACTGCGAAAAGGAAGGCTGATCATGGCCAGTCAGGAGATATGGGACCTGTGACATCATGGAATAGATCAACAGATGTCATGGTGACTTTCCATTATATACTGGCCCTAGCAACAAATTACCTAAAGGTAACTAGACATGGCCAAGAGGTGTTTCTTGTTCTCTTGTTCATAAAAAGTTTAAAAACTACTTGTGATTGTTTATCGATGGATAAAAGCACAATGCACGCAGGTCTCCTTGTCCCCAGGGCGGAACCAGGAATTGAATATAGGGGGGGGGGGGGCAAATGGACAACAAGTAGAGTAGAATGCATCTGGTCCAGATTTTCCAATTGGCTTCTTGGAAAAAAAAATAAAACATGGTAGACAATAATCACGATTTGTGTGAGGTGAATATTCTAGCCAAGTAAATTGCTTGAACCAACTGCTTTGAAATCGGCGACGATGAGATAATTCACTGAGTGGGTACTCTGCTAACATAGGTTGATATGGGCCCTCTGAAATATAAAATCTTCGAGCTTCATCTTGTTGATCAACTAGCAATTCTAAGATTTGAACACGTTTACCAGGGTCTCTCTCAAATCTAGTAGCTACAATTGGTTGATGCTCGGCAGCCTCGGCTTCTAATGGTGCAGCAGTAACACTACTCTGATTATTAGGATTTTTCACATCATGTTCATTAGGAGTTTCTCCTTCTACGTTAGGAGTTTCCACTTCCACGTTAGCACTTGAACCAACAGGCTTAAAAAAAACTATGAATTGTCTTTCTCTTCTTCATATTATCTAGAATTGTATAGGACAAATAACAAATTCATTTGGTACTTTGGTAATGGAAATGTCAAATATGGAATGCCGAAAGCTGAATGCCTCACCGTATAGAATAGAGATCAGATTACCTGGCTGACGGACGGCCGGACGGGCGGACCGCGGACGGCGTCGGCGAAGCCGCGGAGACGTATGGTTTGGTTTGCACTCAGCACTTTGCCAGGCGCGAGCGGACGGCGTCACGGCGGACGCGGACGGACGGCTCCCGGTTCAGTTGGCGTCGCTTCGCCTCCTGAAATCTGAAATATGAAGCGGCGCCGTCCACCGTCCTGTGCTAATTGCCAATTAGTAATTGACTAATTGGGCTGCCGGGCAGTGCATCCAGTGGGGGGGGGGGCTGGGCTGATCGTTGGGGCCTTGGGGGGCAGGGGCGGGCCCAATGGGTAGTCCATATGGGTCCAGGACTACCCAGCAACAGTACAAGTTGGCCCAAAAAAATCCCGTGCCCTAACAGCCTAACCCACGCTCCGCGCCTCCGCCCAGTGCCTGGCTCCGCCGAGTGCCGACTGTGCCGCCCATCCGCCTCCACTCCGCCTCCGCCAGTCCGCCTCGCCTCGGCGGCGCCTCCGCCTCCGCCTCGGCGCCTCCGCCAGTCCACCTCCGCCTCGCCTCGGCGGCGCCTCCGCCTCGCCTCAGCGGCGCCTCCGCCTCCGCCAGTCCGCCTCGCCTCGGCGGCGCCTCCGCCTCCGCCAGGGCGCGAGGGCGGCGCGGCACCGGCGCTGGCCGGGCGAGCCCTGGTGGCCTCCGCCGTCCTGGTGGCCTCCGCCGACCGCCGTCCTGGTGGCCTTGCTCCCGGCAGACCGCCGTCCTGGTGCGTGGTAATATTAGCATTTGAAAAACACCAGTCAATTTGAGCGTTGGATGCTCTTGCTGTGTTGTGATACTTTTAACCTGGAGAAGAGTTTGTACTCTCATGGTCAGCGGCAGAATGTCACAAATCATAATGTTGTTTTAAGTCCTGAAACCAAGATATCTTAGTTGATATGAAGAAAAATTATGAATAGACCGCTACTGTTTAGTTCACACAGTCGTACTATACTATACGTTCCAAGTTTAGAATTGCCTGAGCTCTGCTGGAAACTTTTGATTGCAAACATAGCTTTTACATATTCTCACTTTGTAATTTGGTTGATTTAATTCCTTACAAAGAAATTGCAATGGATGAACCTTTAGCTGAAGATTCCAACTTTCATGACTTTGGTGAAAGGGAATTTGATATTATTCCATCCTTTACGAGGAATTCCCACTGAGGATTATATGCTGTATGCTAATATGCTTCTATTTGAATTTTGAAGTAAATGAAGCCTTGTTCCGCAACGTTAGTAAATACTCAAATAGAGCTCCTTCGTATGTATGTATGTATGTATGTACCAATGTCAGCGAGGATGACATAGTTCACGCTTTCATGGCCATGAAGAAGCGGAAAGCAAAAGTCTTAAACTAGTGTTGCAATCTTCTATTTATGTAAGACCTTATATTACATTTGAACAATTTATAATATCAGTTATGCAAATTTCGAACTTATTTGTTGAATTTAAGGTATTATGAGATCTTTTAGATATATTATGTTTTTTACCGAACCGTTTACCGAATTTTTGTATTAGATTATATCAACATTGGATAATAATTTTTTAGTTAGGCATACCCTGGATTCAAATCCTAGGTCCGCCACTGTTGGGGGTGCCAGACTGCCAGCCCCCCGCCCCCCCTCCCTCCGCCACTGCTTGTCCCATAGCATGGTGCATGGGCAATCTGGACATAGCAAATCCCGATAGCTTGCCCTGTGTGTTATTTTCCCATTGACCTTCTTTGCCCGTTAGAAATGACATGGCAAAAATAACAAAGATAATCAAGAACACGAGACACATATTTTAACGTGGAAAACTCTTAAAGGAAAAAAATCGTAGACGCACAACCGGCGATGATCACTATATAAGGAGAGTTATAAAAAGAGCTAATTTTATAATGAGTCATCAATTCAATCATATGCAACTACAATAGTATATATAAGAGGATATAAAACAACTTAGAGGCGAAGACGAAAATAAATCCGAAAAGATGGCCCGCTACAACAGATGATACTAACTCCAGCAGTCAAAAACTGTCGGCAAAAATATCGAAACTGTCGGGTATGTTCTATGCTGATAGCCGCTTGTCGAAGATTCCCTATCAGCAATACTATGTCGGGGATGGAGGTTCATTGCGATAGCCATGTTGGTGTCTTCTTTTGCCGACAGTTTTGCACTATCGGAGAACAATAGAGTCGGATTGACACTTGAGTCCAGCTGGGGCCATCAATTCATGGTAGTACTATCGGCAATGGTGCTACCATCTAATTTATTTTTAATTAATAAAATATGTATAAAAATCAATAATATTAAGTAATTTAATTTTTAATTTAGTGGATATAAATTATGCAAATTATTAATTTGTATGCTTTAGCACACACTTATTTCTTAAATTGTATAATTCGTACGTATCCACACTTTGCATCTACTTTTTTTTTATGAAGACTCATCCATGCATTCTAAACCTTCAAATTTGTAAGGAAGTGTGAAGTCAACTTCTCATATATTTCTCTAGAATAAGGTACATCCATCAGTGAGAGAAATTGGAAGCTCAAATTCAATCTAATTTCTTTGGAATGTGATGCTACAAGCCTACAACACATACTGCTGTCCGAGTAAGTTGTTCTATTTAGAATGCAGCATCAATTAGTAGTCTAAGAACACCATGACGAGGCATTGATGAACCCTAAATTGGTTGGGAGGCCAATCTGCCATTATGACATTCCTGGAACATACTAGAAACCAACACCTGCATACATGTGAAAAATTGCATAGATTAGTGAGTTAGAGGATACGTGAGGAGAGAGGGATTAATTAGGCTTGGCATGTTACTTACACATTGAGGTGGCAAAATCGTTTGACGAGATACCCATATTAGCTTGATGGTCAGGAGGTACAAGTATTGAACAGATTAATCTTTTAATTAGTATTGGTTAGAGCCTTAGAGGATAGGAAAGAGGTGAGGGTCAACTAAGAACACCTTACTACTTACTAGTAGTGTGTCCGTGCTAACGCTACGGTAAAATACAAAACAAGATAAAATTTGTAAAAAATAAAACGACAAATCAGATTCATTAAGATTCACATCTCATATATTGTATAACCAAATATTTTTGTATTTTTGTTCCTCCAAGCATCACTTCATCTTTTTAATTAGCTCACTTGTCATATAGTCTACAATCTGAACTGTTGCTCTACTATTGGTAGGCTGGTAGCTGATAGGCAGACAAACAGCTTAGCGTACAGGTTATAAATTAGCTAATTGACACTTGAACCAAGTTCGGTTTCAGTGCCAATACACCCTCAGTTCACAGGAGGAAAATCACGGGTGCTTCCTCACTTTTCTCTCTGTAACAAGGTTAATACTAATTACAAAATACATAAAGAGGTAAATAATATCTATTCAGCATTCATCATGCTTAAAAAATTATACAAATCAATATTGAGAAAAGTATAGAAACACATTCCAAAAGGATTTAGCGACAGTAAGTTTGCTCCCAATTTTTTTTAATACATCGGGTCTACCTATTTTACCGTTCTTATGCTCAAGCTTACCATTCAATAATTCAAGAATGGTATTATTCAGGAACCGGAAGTATTTATGAGAATGGCAGGTGAGAATAAATTACTGACTTAAGCTCAAGGATGAATATTGACAAAAATATTGAACATTACAACAAACATCTCAGAGAAAGACGTCTACAAGTGCATGCATAATTTGCTCATAAATACACACGATCAACAAGATCGCCTCTTTGTCGATCTGAGCATTGTTTAACTGCTGACGTCGGATGCCCGTGAAACCGAAAAACTGTACCTATGCACCTCTGAGACTTCCACATAATTATGTTTCTCGGTTCATTTATCACAAGGGGTGGGTGGTTGAATTTGCGAAGTTGGTAGCAAATGCCAGATGACTTAATTGGTGCTTGTGCTGACATCTAGTCAGAAGATTCTGTGCCATAGTCAAGCATTTCTTTTATGTTTAGCTTGATTGAAGGTCCCATTGATGAGCATACGTATGCCGTTTTCCAGTATATCCCCTTTGCACCAGAGGGCTTGTTCCTTTCGACAGAGCGCTGGAAAGAGATGGCAAAAGGCGAGTCAACATAAATTCTCAGTAACATCAACAGAGATGTTCATAGGAGCAGATATCTTACAACAACAGCCATGAAGTTTGCAATAAGGTCTTCTTCAGGGAAGTCAACCTTGCCAAAAGGGATGTGAACAATCCCTGTCTTATCAACTCTGTATTCGACTTTACCTTTCTTGAACTCTTCAATAGCCTAGAACCATTTGCACAGTTAGCATGATCTACCTCATCAACTCCATTGACAGTTTATTGCTACAAGCATGGGATTGAAATGATTCAATCCTATACAAGTACATCATTAACATATTAAATAATACTCCCTCCGATTAAAAATATAGGGCGTTTTCGACACTAGGCCCTGATCAACTCGGCTTCGGCTTCTGGCTTCTTTTTCACTATTCATAAGTTTCGTCTTTTTCTGAACTTTTGGCTTTTTATTGAGATTTTTTGCCGATTCTTTTTTTTCCCCGTATTTGTTTGTATTATACGTAATGGGCTAACATATTTTTTTATTTTTAAATTTTTTAAATTTAATTATGCTAAATAAGCCTCTGTCAGCTACAGTGCTTTTTTCAGCCAGCCACAGTGTTTTCAGCCATAAGCCACGAGCTTTTCAGCCGAACCGATCACCACCTAATACAGTCTTCAAGGTACATCTTCAACCAATAATTCTATCATAATATGTGTGCGCATATACATGTCCAGTTTTTAGTTTATGAGCCTACTTACACCTATCTCGCAAGTTTATGGGCCTAGTACCACATGACAGAACAATGGCAGACGGATTTGGCAACAACACAAAAAAGGGACTTTATGTGACAAACTTCCTTGTTCAATGGGGAATAGCTCACTGAGCATTTATTATGCATCATGATTTGTATCAAGGTTACATGTGTACGTTGCAGTCCTGTACTGTATACATTGGTGAAGTATTTAGGTAGTCTTCTTGCAAGGATGAATGTTTTGGGTACTTAGAACCTTGCTCCTAAATAAACTAAAAAAAATGTACATTGCGCTAGATTTCCAGTCGTGGTCAATCCCTTGAGTAATTGTTGGTATCAATCTTACAGTCAACTGTCCCACTCTGCCTTCAGCTAATTATTGCTGTTACTATGCTTTGCATACCCTTACCAAGGCATCCTGTGGACCGAGGAGTTAACAAACAATTATCACCAGTTCACTACCACAAACTGATAGCCCTCCAAATCCTGCCTCCACCTCATCAAGTTTCCTCCCTCCATTTCAGTCAGTAAAAGTAACTTTTCCTACTTTCTAAACAGTCTGTAGGCACAATCAAACTACAAAATCAAGTTGTGCCTATCACCATGCCTGAGCCTTCAACTATTGAAATACAAACAATTAAAGGGAACTAACCAAGGTAGTAAGTTATCAATATATCAATATCTGAATCCTAGAAGTGCAGCTAAATACTGAAGTTAGGTGGATGGCATTTTTTCACCCAATGTCACTGTCACAATACACAACCCAAGCAACATAGACATGATTGATGATTGACAAGCAATATTGCTGGAAAATCTGAAAAAAATCTGTACGACTTCCACAGTACCTGAGTAATGTTTGGAGAAACAGTGCCAGCTTTGGGGTTAGGCATCAGTCCTCTTGGTCCTAGAATCTTACCCAAGCTAGCAACCTGAAAAGTAAATGGAAAAGCTCAGCTTGACAATCAAATGAAGCAGGAGCACACCGTGAAAGTTTCCATGAGCATGGCTGGTCCTGTGACAAATTAACATAGCACTCCCTACATTTATGTCAGGCCTAGCTTTCAAAGAATGAAACACCCGATTTCTTGTATTCAGAACTTAGTTTGTAATATGTAGTCTATTTTATTTCAATGAACCCTTCTGTGGTAGTTAACAGTTCATATAAGACCTAAGAGTAGAAACAAGTCTAATAGTCCATTTCAAACTATTGTGGCAAAATAGTCCATGAATCCTACCTCCAATATGAACTGAAATAAGACCACAACTCTTTCACAAAATGAAAAAGAACAAAAAGTAAGACAAAGAGCATGCATCTGAAGGGGATGCGTCAACAAACATAACCAATAAACAGCTAACTGTATTGTTCCTAGTAACATTAAAAAAAATCTAAAATTTTGTTTTGGTGTGAGGTGCATGATAAAGTGCTGACCAAATGCTTAGCAAAATAAGCCCAACAACCTTGCATGTAGATAGGCACCTTCACCAAGCAAGGAAATATTTCAAACATGACTCACACACCTAGTTCCACATACCTTAGGCATCATATCAGGTGATGCAATCAATTTGTCAAACTCCATGAATCCTCCTTTTATTTGTTCAATCAGGTCATCACCACCAACAATGTCAGCTCCTGCAGCTCTCGCTTCATCTATCTTTTCACCTACAAGGAGTGGAGGAGTAGGGGGAGGAGGAGGTGGCGGCACGGGGTGGGGGGGAGGAGGCGGCGGGCGGAGTGGAGGAGTGGGGGGGGAGGAGGAGGCGGCGGCGCGGGGTGGGAGGAGGAGGAGGCGACGCGGACGGCAGACGGGTGAGGGCGGCACGTGAGGAGGCGGGCGGAGCGGAGGAGTGGGGGGAGGAGGCGGCGGCGGCGCGGGGTGGGAGGAGGAGGAGGCGACGCAGACAGCAGACGGGTGAGGGCGGCGCGTGAGGAGGGGAGGAGTGGGGGGCGAAGGAGGCAGCGGCGCGGGGTGGGAGGAGGAGGAGGCGAGGCGGACGACAGACGGGTGAGGGCGGCGTGTGAGGAGGGGAGGAGGTGGGACAAACCTGAACTGGCTCCGCGCCGCCGCCTTCTCGGGAGCCCGGAACGGGAGCTTCTAGGGCGTCAGCGCCGGCGACTCCGGCTTCCGCTTCAACCCCGATGGCAGCGGTTGGATGGCGAGGAGAGGAGGTCGGGACGCTGTCGCGTCAGAGACTACGGCGGCGGCGTTGGCGGAGTTAGCGAGAGGACGGGAGCGGCGCCATTGTCGCCAAGAGGATGGAGGGGGCGCGGTTGACGTGAGGACAGGGGCGGCGTGGTCAGGGGAGGCGGTGACGAGGGGATGGAGAGTTTGAGGGCAGATGGGCGAGGAGGAGATGGGCAGATGCGGCGGGAGGCGGCGGGCGGATGCGGTTGGGCAGCGGCGGAGCGGGGGAGCGGGAGGCGGCGGCAGCGCGGGGGCGAAGCAATCGAGGGGTACGGAGGAATCGGTGGGGATGAGCGCAGTTCGGGATGGAGGAGCAGCGGCGCCGATTGGATTGGAACGATCGAGCGAGTGTGCGTGGGCGCGGGGTGCATGATCCGGATGATTTTGGCCTTAGGATCTTCAATGAGTAAGAGAAGAAGCCTTGAGGAGCGATCCAGACCATTCATTTGTATGAAGTTGGATTACTTTGGGACACAAATCTGGGTGGACTTAGATTAGGCATGACTGTGGGAGTGGTTGAGGGGGGTGGATTTAGTAAAGAAAATTTTGGTGTATTATAGAGTAGGGTAGATGTGTTGATCATTCTTGAGGTGTGGCAATCTAAGGAATTGCTTGCATTGTGCGCCCCCCGACTTCCTCACATCAATCGCATTAGTACAGCCACCATGCTTGAGCCGTCGACTTTTTTTGCTGATCTTGTCGACGTCTAATGTCTCATGGACAAGATGGTCATGGCCATGGAGCACCTCATTGATGATGCATGATACAACGCCCATGGTCACATATAGAGGCATTGTGCAGCTCACATGTTCTTCTTGTCGTGGTTGTCATGGACTCATGGCACAGCGGGGGAAGATTTGATGAAGGTAGTGTGGCGTATTGGAGGTAAGATGAAGGTATTGAGGCGCAATATAAGGTACATATGAATAATGGGAGACACTTAATTAGGGTAAAAATAATTAATGGGCCAGATGGGCCTTTAGCCTTCCGAGATAGCTGTGTGTCACTTTATTTAATTGTTTATGGCAGCAGGATAATCACAAAAGTTTGGAATGCAAGTGCGCTTTCTGTTTAAACTTGCTTCAAAGACTCATCCATTTATTTATTTATTGAGACTCGTCCATTTATTTATTTATTGTTTAAACTTTTTGTCAGAACTAAAAGTATATCACACTTTTTTTTGCAAGGAAAATTAAACTCTGATCAATATGGCTTCGGCTTATTTTTGCACTATTCATAAATTTCGTCTTTTTCTGAACTTTTGGCTCTTTTTTGAGTTTTTTTACCGGTTCTTTTTTTCCTCGTATTTGTTTACATTATACGTGATGGGCTAATATATTTTTTCTATTTTTAAATTTTTTTAAATTTAATTATGGTAAATAAGTCTCTGTCAGCTACAGTGCTTTTTTAGCCAACTACAGTGTTTTCAGCCATAAGCCATGAGGCTTTCAGCCGAACCGATCACCACCTTAAAGCATCACACTTGAACGTGAATATATTAATAAGTTTAGACATGCTAACATAACATAAATTTGATTACATATTGTATAAATGAAGATACTCTTTAATGTTCCATCGTGGTGACTCCCTACTTAGGCCCCGTTTGGCAAAGCTCTAGCTCTAGGAAATCTGTAGATTTCCTAGAGCTGATCATCTGTAGCTCTAGGAAATCCTGGACCTAGAGTTGCAGGCATGTTAAGTGCATTTACATGACTCATTTCATTTATATTATATATTAAATAAAAATATATAAATCACTTTAATTTAGTCAACAAACTACAGATCCAGTATAGATCTCGGAGCTAGAGCTGTGCCAAACGGGGCCTTAATGCTAACTATTGCAAGAGAGGTTGGATAACAAGTGATTGAGAGAAATGATGCTTTCATTAATTAATTTTGAGACTTTACATTGCTTTATATAGATGATAAAAGGTAGTACAAAAAGGTGTCTTTTGGGAAAGACATCTGCACATTGGGCACTTTTCCTTTTTGACATGTAACTGGTGTAACTGGTTGTAACACTCCCCCTTGACCAATGTGTCTTCATATGATCACCTTGATTCATCATTTTGATAAAACTCCTCCAAAACCCTGTAGGGAAAATATGAGGAGAACCGATAGTGTAGATATGCCATGAAAAACTCCTTTAAAACCCAGTGGGAAAATTTAAGGAGAAAAATGATATGGCATATATTTGATTATATCTCCTAAAACCCCTGAGGGAAAATAGAGACATAATATATTTATAATTACGTTGTTATATTGCCTCATTAAAAACCTTTTATGAGAAACCTTAGAGGGAAAACTCATAAAGGGAAAAGAGTACAATATTGTATTGAACGGGTTAAGTCTTAGGAGATTTCTCCCCCTGACATCTGCAAATCACGTAGTCTTCGCATACCAATTCCATGAATACATTTTTGGAATGTGGAAGTTGGTAATGACTTGGTGAATAAGTCTGTAAGATTATCACAAGACTTAGTTTGCAGAATATTTATTTCCCCACTCTCTTGCAATTCATGTGGGTAAAATAGTTTGGGTGCAATATGTTTTGTGATATTGCTCTTTATGTAACCCGTTTGCATTTGAACAACGCAAGCAGCATTATCTTCGTAGATAATGGTAGGTGATGCAATAGCACCTATACCACATGATTGTTATATGTGGTTAATCATTCTGCGAAGCCATACACATTCACGTGATGCTTCATATAATGCAGTTATTTCAGAATAATTAGTGGATGTAGCCACTAGAGTCTGTTTTGAAGACTTCCAAGAGATGGCTGTTCCACAGTGTAAAAATACAAAGCCTGTTTGAGATCTGGCATTATGGGGATCTGATAAATAGCCAGCATCTGTATATCCTATTAAATCCACAT
Source organism: Dendrocalamus latiflorus (assembly GCA_017311315.1). Classification (NCBI taxonomy): domain Eukaryota; kingdom Viridiplantae; phylum Streptophyta; class Magnoliopsida; order Poales; family Poaceae; genus Dendrocalamus; species Dendrocalamus latiflorus. The sequence continues at coordinate 21,909,030 of CM029669.1, forward strand.
TTTTATTCTTCTGGAAGAATAGACCGAGATCTTTAGTGCCTTGAAGATATCTAAAGATGTTCTTCACTCTCACCCAATGTCTTTTGGTTGGAGCAACGCTATATCTAGCAAGTAGATTTACTACAAATGCAATATCCGGCCGGGTGCAGTTTGCAAGGTACATAAGCGCTCTGATGGCACTGAGATATGGAACCTCGGGTCCCAATAGCTCTTCATTGTCATCTCGGGGTCTAAATGGATCTTTATCCCTATATAGAGATCGAACAACCATGGGGGTTTTCGATGGATATGCTTTGTCCATATTGAATTTCTCCAATATTTTGTGGACATAGGCTGATTGATGCACTATGATGCCTGAATGAAGGTGCTCAAGTTGTATACCTAAGCAAAATTTGGTTTTACCCAAATCCTTCATTTCAAATTCCGTCATAAGATGATTACGTGCTTCATCTATATCTTGTGTGTTACCAATGATATTAAGATCATCAACATACACAGATATAATACAAAATCCTATTGAGGATCTTTTGATGAACACGCATGGGCAATCATCATTGTTGGAGTATCCCTTTTTGGTTAGGAACTCACTTAGTCGGTTGTACCACATTCTACCCGACTGTTTCAAGCTGTATAAAGACTTGTTTAATTTTACACAATACATATTGCGATTTGCGTTCGGATTCGGAATTGAAATTCCATCGGGAACTTTCATATATATATTTCCGAATCAAGTGACCCATAAAGATATGCAGTCACTACATCCATCAACTGAAAAGATAGATGATTTTTAACTGCCAATGAGATTAAGTATCGAAATGTTATTCCACTCATTACTGGAGAATAAGTTTCATTGAAATCAATGCCGGGTCTCTGCGTGAACCCTTGTGCTACAAGCCTTGCTTTGTATCTACCACCTCATTGTTTTCATTCCGTTTGCGGACGAAACCCATTTGAAACAGGGAAGAACAAGAAGGTAATGGGACTATGTAAGAATCATCAAACAGTATTTCTGGAAATTCTTGCAATAGGCCGAACACCGTGACGCCCGGCATCCTTAAGCCGGACCTGATCGCCCCCGGGGTGAACATTCTCGCGGCTTGGTCGGGATCCGTGGGCCCCTCGGGGCTCCCCGGCGACAACCGGCTCGTCGGCCTTAACATCATATCGCGCACGTCCATGTCGTGCCCACTCGTAAGCGGCCTGGCGGCGTTGCTCCGCGCGACGCACCAGGACTGGAGCCCGGCCGCCATCCGCTCGGCGCTGATGACCACCGCGTACACGGTGTACCCCAACGGACCGGCACGGGGTGGCTGGAGACGGCGCAGCTGGTGCGGCCAACGAGGCCCGAGGAGGCGCGGCTTGCCCGACGGGAGCGCGCGGTCGGCGACGCCCGCGGCCGGCAACCCCTGCGGACAGTGGCGCAGCATGGCCAGTGCGCGGCTCCAGTGAGGCATGGCGGCGCCCGTGGAGGCGCGGCGCAGCACAGCCAGCGCACGGCCCCAGCCCGGCATGGCGGCACGGCGTGCGGTCGACACGGCCGGCCAGGCGCGGCAACGCCCGAGGCGAAGGCGGCGCAGCCCGGTCGGCGTAGCCCAATCGGCGCGGCGCGGTGGCGCGGCCGGCACGCGGCTGGTGCTACCGGCGAGGTCCGGCGCAGCACCCGAAGCGGCCCGAGGCGAGACTGGCGGCGGCGCGGCAACCCGGCTGGCGGCCCGACACGGTGGCGTGCCTGGCGGTGGGGAGGAGGCGGCCCGAGGCGGCGGCGCCCGGCGGCAGCGTGCCCGGCGGCGGTGGACCCTAGGGCCGGGGGCGGTGGCTAGTGGTTTGGTTTAGCCCAATAGCCCCCACCATCCCACATGGGCCCAAAGGCCAAATGGGTTTCAGCCCAGGTTGCCGAAAATTTGCATTCCCCCCTAGAATAAATGAAAATGCAGAATTTTTAATTTAAATAAATTTGTATTGTAGTATTTGCAGTATAGTCCTTGTACTTGTTTATAATTGTACCCGTTAATCTGTACTTTTATAAATTAGCATTTCAGTCCCTACAGGATCTGAAAAATTATGTAATTGTTCAAATAAATGTGCATGCACATTTCTATAACTTTTACATATTTAGGATTATTTTATTACAATTTATTTACAATATGAATTGCGACCATATTTAAATTTGCTATCTTTCGCAAATTTAAAATTTAAAATTCCCATTTAGTGAGTACCATTGTACTTAATAATTTGGAATTTTTTGCAAAATATTATACCTACCTTAAATACCATAAAATCACAACTTATGGCACTTTGCTACATTTATTTGTACACTATGCCATACATTAAATTGGTGTTCACCACCAATATTGTGATTACACGGTATTATAAATATAACCACATGTTATATTTAATTTGGGTATATATTCATTCGGATTACAATACTCATATTGTTTTCCACATATTTTGTATTTTATTACAACATTACCATACACATTAATTTACCTCATGTAAATTAATCATTTATGGTGTACTTTTCATGTAGGTTTTTAAATGGATACCAAAGATATTGAGCCCCTCGCTCTCGATGGTATCAATTACCCTACATGGGCTATGGACCTCACAATCAATCTAACCACACGTGGGTTGCAACGGGTGATATTTGATCCTCCAGCTGATCAAATTCCTCCGGATATTGTGAAATATTCCGTTTTGAATATAATACGGAATCACATACATCCGGATTTAAAGGCTGAATATTTGTATGAAGAAAATCCACTCACTTTATGGTTAGCCCTCAAAAATAGATATGAACAGCAGAAAGTTGTTATATTACCTGAGGCTAATCATGAATGGGCACATCTTAGACTCCAAGATTTTAAATCTGTTGAAGAATATAACCATGCCCTTCATACAATTTGCTCTAAATTGTATTTTTGTGACAAGGAACCAACAGATGCGGACAAAATATAGAAGACTCTCTCGACTATGCTCCCATCTGACAGGGTCCTATAGCAGCAATGGCGTGCTGCAAATTACCAAACTTATTTTGATCTTATGCATATTATGCTTCAGGCAGAAAAGCATGCTAAACTTCTTTTAAAGAACAATCAGCAACGTCCCATTGGGGCTGCTCCACTTCCTGAAGTTCATGCTAATCAAAATAACAACAAGTTCAGTGGTTCACACAATCACTCAAAGAACTTTAAAGGTAAAAACAAACGCAACAAGAAGCAAAAACCAAGTGGATTCAAGAAAGGTAAAGGCAATTCTGGTAAGAGAGTTGACAAAACTGAAATTTGTCAAAAATGTGGTTGCTACAACCATCCTACCAAGAAATGCCGCACCCCGAAGCATCTTGTGAACCTCTACCTCCAGTCTTTGGCTCATGGCAAAAATGCTCAAGAGAAGAGATTTGAAGCACATTTCAATCTCACATCCAACAATGATGAAACCGGATGCTTTCAACAGTTCCTTCAAGAACTCAAAGACACATGTGCTTTTACAAAGAAGGATGATCTCATGTGCACCGAGGACAACCTTGAAGAATTTCATTCTCAAAACATGTTTGGAGATCTCAGTTAGACTCCTCGTTCCATAGCTAATAAGTACTATAGTGTTGTAATATAAATAATGTTGTCATCTATATTGTAAGCTTGTATGCTACAATCATATATCGAACATATTCGGTATTGTAAAATAAAGTTGTATGTATTCTATATATGCTACTATAAGAATTTCATTAAATTCTTCTTTTCTGTATATAGATTTTTGGAGTCAATCCAATGGAGGAGGAATTATGCCTTGTGGATAGTGGTACCACAAACTCTATACTTAGGGACACAAAATATTTCCTAACTCTTACTAGGAGGAAAGGAAATATTTTAACGATCGCTGGACGCGATGCAACAATAGTAGGCTCTGGTCGTGCCTCTATCACTCTCCCTATGGGTACAAAATTAGAAATTGAGGATGCACTCTTGTATCCCGATTCAACACGTACCCTACTTAGTTATAGAGATATCTGTCAGAATGGTTTCCATGTTGAAATCCGAAATGACAACAAAGAGGAATATCTCATCTTAACCAAACACAACGGATATGGCAAACAAGTACTAGAAAAAATTACATCTTTAAACTCCAGATTGTACTATACATACATCAAACCCGTTCAACATATTGCGTACAAAGTAATTTTCCAAAATACTAACACATTCCAAACATGGCATGATCGCCTTGGCCATCCAGGCATTGGAATGATGAGGAAAATTATTAGCAATTCAATTGGTCATACATACCTCGAAACAAAATTTCCGGAATCCTCAGATTTTGTGTGCACTTCCTGTGCCACCGGAAAATTGATTTTAAGACCCTCTTATCTTAAAATCAGAGCTGAACCACTTAAATTTCTTGAACGCATTTAAGGAGATATATGTGGTCCTATACAACCATTGTGTGGACCGTTCAGATATTTCATGGTTCTCATTGACGCATCTACTAGATGGTTATCAAGAGAATCAAGCTCATTGCAAGATCATTACTACAGAATTGCAACTTACCAACATCATGTTGGGGTCATGCAGTTTTACACGCTGCTGACTTAATCCAATTGCGTCCAACTGCATATCATAGCACTTCCCCGCCATAATTAGTACGTGGAAATCCACCAGATATTTCCCATCTGCGAAAGTTCGGTTGCGTTACATACGTACCGATCTCATCACCGCAGCGTACCTCAATGGGACCGCACAAGAAACTTGGGATCTATGTTGGGTATAAATCTCCGTCAATTATAAAATACCTCGAGCTCTCACAGGGGACCTGTTTACGGCCCGGTACGCTGATTGCATATTCAATGAGGAACATTTCCCGGCACTAGGGGGAGACCACAAGTACCAAACAGAATGCCAGAAAATTAATTGGAATATACAAGGCATTCCTGCCTCAGACCCACGTACCAGAGAGACTGAACTTCAAGTTCATAAAATCATTCATTTGCAAAACATTACAGATAATCTGACAGATGCATTTACTGATTATAAGGGTGTCACAAAATCCTATAATCCTGCCAGAAATGTACCTGAAAGAGTGGAGGTACCGCAAAATACCACTCAACTCCCAATTCAAAATAAGAGGGGGGAGAAGTACGGTACAAATGGCGGATACAGCTTCTAACAAGCGACAAAGGAAACAAAAGAATGTAAATGCAGATCAACCTCAAGTTGATAGACACCAAAGGATCCTTGAACCCAGATCAACAGTGCACTCAAATACTGATCCTGGGACATCGGAATACCCCAACTCAAATGTTTTGGGAAATAACATTGAGTCATCAGGTGTCCAAGAAATTTCCACTAACTATACTGATTCTGGAGAATCATACGATCGTAAGACTACAATTGTCGACATTTATTTCTCCACAACAATTACAAATAACCTTTAAAATGATCTAGATCCCAAGACCATGACAGAGTGCAAACAGCGCTCGGACTGGAATCAATGGAATGATGCAATTCAAGCGGAGTTAGCCTCGCTCAAGAAAAGAAATGTATTCACCAATGTGATACATACACCTCCCAAAGTATTCCCTGTCTGCACTTGTGTGAATTGTGTGCTGATAATGTATTGCAAGAGAGGTTGGATAACAAGTGATTGAGAGAAATGATGCTTTCATTAATTAATTCTGAGACTTTACATTGTTTTATATAGATAATAAAAGGTGGTACAAAAAGGTGTCTTTTGGGAAAGACATCTGCACATTGGGCACTTTTTCTTTTTGACATGTAACTGGCGTAACTGGTTGTAACACTAACAAGCCTCTTGACATTGGGGGTATATTTTTTCGATATTATGTGCACCACGTGTTTCACCTACCTAGTATAAGCAACGGTGCTTTCGGATGTGGCACAACCTTTTGTGATAGTGCTGTTGACAATTAGATTGGCATTAGTACTATCGGCCACCAATAAATTTTCTTTGTTAGGGCCGTCGGAATTTCTATATGGTTGTTGGCGAAAATTGGAGCTGGTGTAGTGGTCTAATCCACTACCACAGACCATCCTTTCATCATCATCATCAAATAGAATTCGAATCAAATAATCAATACCGATATCATGTAAGATACCATGCACCTGAGCCCAGGCATTGTCCCGACGCAGGGGTGGATCCACCTTTGGTGCAGCCAAGGTTAGAGCACCAACTACGAACCCTGGCAGTAGTCCTTGGACTTGGAGATGGGGGTACCCTGCGATGCTAGCATCTGGGAAGATCGATAGCAGACAGAGACAATGCATATTGTATAGTACTCCCTATGTTCTTTTTTACTGGACTTTGAGTTTATTGGTGGTCAAACTTTTTAAAATTTGACCACCAATAGACTCAAAACTATTTAGAATGGATATACGGAAGTTATATCATTATATTTAATGTTAAGAATACTTTCATAATACTATAATTTTATTAGTATATCTTAGTGTAAAGTTATAAAAAAATAGCCGGCAAAGTTGTATCTTAAGAATCGTCAAAAAATCAAAAACATTAATAAAAAAATAGAGGAGGCATATCCCATGCGCGAGCACCGAGCTAAATAAAGTGCTACATTCGCCACTGAACCGACGATAGTATGATATCTTTGGTTTTCATATCGGTGACGGTGGGTGTGGTGAGTAGTGACGTGGTATGCCCACTGTTTAGGGTCGATGCAGCCCGACAAAGTACCGATGGCTCATGGCTCTGATGCCGCTCGTACATTGGTAGGGGAGCAGTGCACCGCAGGCTGGACGGTGGAGTCGCACTGCCGCGTGGGATACTACACGCAGTGGCGTAGCCAAAATCTTAACTTTATGGAGTCAACTAGACAACTATATTAGTATCTTTATTTTTTAAAAAAAATATATAAATTCTTAAAGATTATAGGCTCCAACAAGCTTCTGGTTTCTCTCTTGACTTCTAGTTTCTTGATTTTTTTTTGAGTTTTTTTTGCCTTTTTTCTCTTATTTCTTTATATTACCTGCGATAATATAATTTTTTATTATTTAGATTTAATTATGCTGAAAAGCTAACAGTGGCTACACATAGGCGGATTCAATATGGTTCAAGGGTGTTAAGTCGAACACCTAAATTTTTTCGTGTAATATCCAATATTTAGTAGTTATATTACACATATATACTAATAATTAGACAAAATATTTTATATTTGTACCCCCAATTAATTTCAACCCACTCCCACATCTTCCCTCCCCCAGATGATTTTAACCCATTCCCACACCTCACCTCTCCAATTCACCTAAAGTAGCACAGCCTAATAACCCATCCGCTCTCTCATAAGATTACCCCATTGGCCCATCTGTAGACCTCTCAAACCTTAACCTATCCCCTTCCTCCCCTTTCTCTACATCTCTCTCAGGCTCCACTGATCCATACCAAAATCGGCAAACCCAGTGGCACTGGCGCACGAGATCGAGGGGCAATTGACCACCAAACGACTTGGTGAGTGGCAAGAGCAACTCTGGCATCTGACTTGGTCTCAGTCACAAGGAGCACAACTACAATAGACGGCAATACGTCTGTAAGGAGTAAACGGGTGACGGCTGTCACCTACGAGCCGAGGAGGGAGCGTGCAACGGCAGTGTCCAAGCCGACAAGGTAGTAGGCACTAGGCAACGACTATACGTCATCGTGCACTGGTGCACGCAGGTCATACACATCAGACTGCATCAACACAATTTCATCTTAAGTTATTTCATAATTTCTCTAAATTATTTTGTATTTTTTCTAAAGTATTTATAGATTGGCGGACGCGAACTGCATAGGCGAGCGACAGTCGGTGGACGTGGCAGCAAGACGTTACGGCAATCATGCGTGAGGCTGCGTGGGGTGCGAGGTGAGCATGTGGCAATGAGGACAAGCATAGAGGTGTTGCGGGCAAGCAGGCGATGGCACGGTGAACTCGGAGGTAGCGAGTGGGCGGCAGGGAGCAGCGCGATAGCCAGGAGGAAGTGCGACATCGGGAATTGAGCAACACATCCAACTTATCATTATCGTTCTCTCTCCAGATCTAGGTGTACTCCACTTATTTTCTTTCTTTCTCCGCTTTGCTCTACTCTGCTTTGGCTCTGGTTCTTTCTGATGCGTTACGGTATCGATATATTCGAGCAACTTAGCTCTGAAATCCGAACACCCATCCTAAAAATCCTGGATCCGTCACTGTGGCTACAGTATATTTTCAACTGCTATAGTATAAAAAAAGTTAGGGAACTATATTTATAAATCTAAATGTGCACTACTCAAATGAACCGCCTCATTGCACGTGTTGATGTGTGTGAGCGCAAGGCAAGGATGGGCCTGGCCCAATTCCGACAACCCCTCGTGTACAAACCGACGGCCCAAGTATTGTGTGGGCTTCTGTTGGAGCGTTCTCCCGACAGGCTAGCCCACGAATCGGCCCATCTCATCTCGAAACACGCCGACGTGGGCCTATGTGCGTGTACGATGCGTTCGTGTGGGCCGATTTTGACTGCGGCCTGCGTTTCGGGCTGCTGCACGTTGGCTCGGTAAATGATTTTTTGACACTCGCCGGCCGTTCCTCGGCATCACGTCCGCCGCGGCCGGACTTGTTTCGTCTCTTCTACAGACGAAATCACTGCGAAAAAAAAATCGGAAAATCATGGAGACGGGGCATGTAGAGGCACAACATATTCTATAAAGTTTCGAAGTCCACTATGCTTGGCGCAGGGAGAAGTTAAAAAGAGAAAATTCAGATGAATAGCAGTTTTATCTCCTTTCTTTTTTCGTAGACCTGCCAAATTTTGGTGGTGATCGGTTGGCTGAAAAGCTCATGGTTTATGGCTGAAAACACTGTAGCTGGCTGAAAAAAACACTGTAGCTGACAGATGCTTATTTAACATAATTAAATTTAAAAAATTTTAAAAATATAAAAAATATGTTAGCCCATTATGTATAATACAAACAAATACGGGAAAAAAGAACCGGTAAAAAAGCTCAACAAAAAGCCAAAAGTTCAGAAAAAAAATGAAACTTATGAATAGTAAAAAATAAGCCAGAAGCCGAAGCTGAGTTGATCAGGGCCAATATTGTAACGTGTTTCCGTTTTCACTCATTTTGCCTGGCACGAGGACTCATGGTGTGTGGTTTAACCTTTTTGTCGAGGTTGCACCACGAACATAGAAATATCAAGGGACATTTCAGGGTTCAGCTTGAGGTTCTGATTTTTGATTTCTAGTTTACTATTTATCGATTTTATCTGTTTCTGGTTTTTTAATTTTTTGGTTTTTTTGGCTTTCTTTCTTTCGTATTTGTTTGCATTGATTGTGATGGGTTAACCTGTTTTTATTTTTAAAATTTTTAAATTTAATTACACCAAATAAGCTACCATCATATACAATACAAAATAAATCAACTATAATATAAAATAAACCATAAATCAGCTTACTTCAGCTGACTAAGCGGCCCCTAGCAAAGGCTTGCTGGAGTTGAATATTACCAAAAGAAGTTGTAAAGCCAACTTCAGGGTTGAAAGTTAAAGGCTTGTCAGCGTGTACACTACATCAGGAATAAGGTGCATGTTGTAGTATGGCTATAACAGGGGTATAGGGTATCTTTCTCATCAAGAGAACTAAAAAGAGAGTTTGTGGTAAGAATGAATGGATCTAGTTTCCTCATACCCTTCTAGAGGCTTATATATATATGAGTTATTTCTCATTCTACCCTTTAATAATTACAAAAAAATAGGGATACATTGATATATTCCTTTATACTATTGGATTTGCTATAAGACCTAATTATTTGGGGCTGAACCACTCCACAACAGTGTACGTATTTGCAAGAAAATCAGTGGAGCCATACTCATCCCAGTGTGGAAGAGGAGTGTGACTTCATACCAAACGATCTGAATTGAAGCTTAGGTTCACAGTATATGTACACACGAGAGTTTCTTAAGTGGAAATACATATGCTTGCGCATGTGTGCCTATATTTTGTGAGGTTTTTAGGTTTGTCCCTATTTTTTTGGAAAAATTTAGCGAGCAACGGAAAAAGGTTTTGTTCTCGTAGAAGTATTCTGTTCATTTAGCCATAGTCAGAGGAAAACAGGATAAATAAAATGAAACCGTCATAAAACTAGGATTGTTTTCCTTTTTTATAAAAAAAACACGCGAAGGTTTCGATTATCGAGGGGTGCGTTGAAAATCCATTTTACAAGTATAATTCAAATGCGATGATGTGTTATTCTCGTACATCATTATTTGCACTCAACTTTAGTACTCCCTCGTCAAATATAGATGTCCTTTTAGAGAGATAATTCTTTTTGCAAATACTTGTCGTTTTGGCCTTTCGATACATTTTTCTCAACAAAGATCGCTATGAATTACTTATTGACCGTGGTGATGATTATATGGCTAGTTCTTTGATCTGACTTCCATATGCACCGAGTTATAGCAATCTGGAGCACACAGATGACATACCCAAATTAGATAAGTCCACAAATTGCCCAACTAACATGACGATCACATCAGTACAATGGTAGCCCGACACCTATCGCTAAATGGCTTTCGCCCACGTTTTCCGTAGGCAAACACAGTACTAATTGTTGATGTAAATGGTACCATATCTACTTTTTTTAAAAAAAATTTACCTTCTACATATCTATTTTTATAAATATAGTTTTTTATAAATCTATTATATTCGACTGAGCAAAGCCAAAAGAGCTTAGTAGACACTTTATAGGCACGGTAGATCCATAAAAAAAGACTAGATTTGAAAAAACAGATGTGGTTCGGTAGATATCTTATGGGCTGGCATGGTAAGTTTACGAAGAGAACAAGATTTTAAAAAATAAATATGGAAGAGTCAAAATTTAAAAAATAGCAATGTTACCATTTATATAAACAACTGCCCAAGTACACCTCACCTCTTCATTGCCGCTTTGGGCCGGGGTTTTTGATGCGGCGAAGCAAGCAAAGAAGAGGAGGAAAGAAAGGCTGACTCGGAAAACAGCAAGCGACCCCTCGTCTCCTCCTCCCCCTCCTCGCAAAATCCCCACATGAACTCGAAGCGAAGCTCGAATCTTCCGGCGATCGGCAGAAACCCGTCTGAGATTCGCTCGGGTTGAGCGCGCCGCCGGTGGGATCTCGCTGTTGCCCGGTCTGGTCTCGCGCGGGAACTCGCGTTCTTGGTTTCTGCCGCGAACCCCGGATCGGAGGGGATAGCTTCCGGGAGCTGGAATTCTTGGGCCGACTCGGGGCTTCTCGTCGCAGTTTGATCCAAGATCGGGAGGAATTGCTGTGGAGACAAGCTTAGAGTCTGGAAGCTTCTGCGGTGTTCTCGGTGCCTGGGTTGTGTTGGGTTCCGCGTTGATGCGCGGCGTTTCCGGCGCCACTGCTGCGACTGGTGGTGACTACGGCGAGAGTGGTGCTTCAGATCGCGGCGCTTGCCCTGGGCTGTCCTTCCACTTGCTGTGGCTGTGGTTGGGGATTGGTGGTGGGGAGTGAGCAGATGGAAGAGGACTGCACTTACTGCTCTTGCCGCCACTCAGACTTTGCTCCAGTTAGAGAGTAGGAGTAGTTTGGTCGTACTTGCCAGGCCGTTCTTGGTGGTCCCGGGAGTCTGATCGCTGCAGGCAGTCACAGAATCGGGAGTCTTTTTGTTCTGAAGATTTGAGAGCCTGTGTGTGTGTGTGTGTGTGTGTGTGTGTGTGTGTGTGTGTGTGTGTGTGTGTGTGTGTGTGTGTGTCAGCTTTGAGTTGCGGTACTCCGGCTTCGCAAAGTCGCTGGAGCTGGAGAATGATGTGCTAAAAGGGATATGGTGCATGAGAAAGAATTTGGGTACCTGTTGGGAGAGCTTGTTGAATTGCTTTGCTGGGGATTAAGTCTTGTGGTTGATTTGCGAGGCGTGACACAATGTCTCGGTGCTTCCCATTCCCGCCGCCAGGGTATGAGGCAAAGCCCACGAGTGAGCACAAGGATCTGCTAAAAAAGGTGCATGCCTTGTGCCTTTATGGTCACTTGCCAAAGTAGACTACACTTGATGCTTCACAAAACTAGGTTGTTGTCAGACTAACTAGGAGTTGATGAGCCTGATTGAAGAGAGAATAAGTATCTTGTTACCTGATTCAAGGTTACCTGATCATGTTTCTCTACTGATATGTCAACCACTGCCTTATGGGAAGACCTGAGTGGCGCTACAGTTGCCTTTTTAATTTCGAACTTCACTGCATAGGCTACAATGTGTTCCTGCTTTATGCTATTACTCCACCTTGCTATTGCAGTTGAACTTACCTCAAAGCACAAGAGTGCAAATTGAAAATCTTTTCTCTGAAATGGCATACTACTTGGAGTGAATTTTCCTTGTGATCTGCTTCTGCAGATATATGTTCGAGACTTAAATCCTGATTCAGATGTATTTCAGTGTATCCTCTTCTATAAAGGCTAGTAAGTAGTAGCATATACGTTCTGATTACGATCCCTGCCTGTAATATGGTTATGTTATTGTTTAAAAACCACAATGAGGCCTTGTAAGCTTTGCTTACAATGTACTGGAAGAACTAGGAAGAATGATTGGTATTGAAATATGTGCATCTTTATTTCTTCCATAGTTATTTTTGTTAATATTGAATACGTACTGCCTTTTTCAGGAAAAGCACAAGGAGAAGAAGTGCAAAAAGGAAAGGAAGCATAGGAGAAAAAGGGAAAGAAAAGAGAAGGATAGAGATCATAGGAAAGATAAGCACAACAAGAAGCATAAAAGAGAGAAACACAGAGATGGGAGAAAGAACAAGGACAGTGATGAAGACAAAAAACAAACGTTGGAACAAGAAACTCAGAAAAGTGATGACCTTGGCAATAGAAGGCCTCAAGAAAGAGTACAGAACGAAGTCGTCAAAGATATTAAACCTGCAGATGAGTTGCTTCCCCAAATCCTAGGTCAAGAAGGTCATGCAAACCACACAGGCAGTAGTACTAGCAAGCTGCTTCCTAGAAGCACCGAGAGCTTTGGGGCTGTAGGTTCTAAAGAGAAGGAAAGAACTTCTTCCAGTAGAGTGGTTCAGGAATCTGGCCAAACCACACAGCACAATCATGGGATGGTACAAAAGAATGATAATATTGCTTATGACAATGAAAAGGGAAAGGATGGTGGCCTTGGGTCTAAAACTAGAATACAGAATGGGAAGAGCCTTCAAGCTGGGTCAGCTGAAAAACATTCCACTGGAAGGCACAATTGTAATGGAGTGGGCCTACAACAGGAGAGTTCTTTGTGTATTGCACAAAAAGGCTTTGAAGGTGTACGTGCTACTACCACAGTTATACCAGGTGCAGGGAGAAGCCCAAATGACAGAATCACACCAAGCCCAGATGATTTGCGGGCAACCCAACAAGTGGGGCAACATTCAGATGGTTCTTCCCATTCTGCATATGGAAAAAGTGACAGCATGAGCACCAAAAGGATGATGGAGAAGGAAAACGGAAGTGCTAACAATCATACCAGGATGGATCAGCAATTAGTACAAGGTAAATATGAAACAGTTCAAGGGAAGACAAAGATTAAAGAGGTGAAAGCTAATCATCACAAGGGCGTCAAAGATCACGATGTAAAGAAAAGAAAGGCTAAAGACAAAAATAAAGAGAAAGAAAAGGAGAAAAAAGGTGATGTAAATGAGCAGAAACACAAAAAGCTTGATGCACATGATGCAAGCAAGCATAATATAGATGATCTAATGGACTCAGCTCATCTTAATGAGAAGAATTTCACTTCTGATGATGTCAAGAAAAGGAAAGACTTGGGAGCTAATAGTTCTCTACATGGTGAGTTCCTTTTCATTAGGCCAATGAGTTTTTCCTTTTTTTTTTCACCCCCTTATTTATGTTCATATAGTCCTTCTAAGAATAAGCGTAGATTTAGATAGTCTTCTAGCTATGATTTTGATTCCATTAAGTCTCATTTGCAAAATGTCAGCAGAGCATAGTATGCGGATGACTAAGCTGCCCAGGATGTCTCCTGCCAATCCTCCTTACGTGAAAGGGGAAACGTTGAAACATGCTCAGGGAACTGCACCCTGTTCTTCCAAAGTACCAGTTGGCACAAATACTTGCGAGGCAGATAGGCTTGAAGATAGCAAGGAATGCTACAATAATGGCATCACTAGGTCTCGTAATCTGGAGAAACACACAGCTTCAGTTTCTTCATCCAGTTATGACAGTAATGAAGTCTCTCTGAAACCACCTCACCCTGATACCAAGTATCTGAGCAAAGTGTACTCCATACCAGCAGTTGTCGACTGCTCAGGGTACACTGATCAGGACTGGCTGTTTTCTGGGGATCACGTTGACCAGAAAACATTGACATCCGAGGCTGCAGAATCACCACAAGTCTGGGCTGAAGCACAGCTGATTGATTCCGCTGATGTAGTTGCTTTGCCTTACGTCGTTCTTTTATAATGTGCTCCATCATGGTACGCCCGGCGAATGGCTTCCAGAGTTTGGGATATGATCTGAAAGTGCAGAAGACGGATTTGCCTGTTCGGTTTGCGTCTACCGAGCTGTTCGATGTACATCAGGTTATTCAGCTTACTCTCATGCTGTTTGTTGGTCAGATTTCTCTCTACTCATCATTTGTGGGATGAGGATGGAACGTTACCTGTGCCATATCAACACCTATCAGTGGCTCTGGCTGACGGTTTTGTTGGCTGTCAGGTTGTGCTGTATCACATGATACGACAGGGACACATAGATCCTACACATCAAGCAATTGAATTCAGCAGAAGTGTTACTCCTGCTGCATTACCACGCAATTTTGGCATTGTATCATGTAAATTGTTCTAATGAAGAATGCATAGAGGCGCAAGAAAGGGAAACACGGAAAGCAAGACATATCTGAAACTCTAGTCAGATCTTGTTCTTATGCTTGAAGAACAGCTTTTAGCTGACTTAGGTGGCTTGGGCTTGTTCTGTTTACTTGCAATGTGCATGAGTAATCACTAAGGGCTTACTTGGGAGGCCGAAAATCCCGGCCTCTCCTAAACAAGGCGTAAGGATTATATTGCGGTGGTTTATGATCTGCAATTTAAATTTTCTGTTTTAGTCATATAACTAATTGGTAACATATTCTGCAAACCTATAACAGAAATATTTTGTTAAAATTAGTAAAGATTATATTAAGATATATAACTTTTTTAGTCGGTTCCCTTTTGGTAATCAACTGGCTGTTGGGCCTTGTTAGGCTCAAAAGTTCAATTGTTTAGGCCCTCAAATTAGCCTTCAAGGTTACGTATCTGTATTTTTCTCTATTTTTTTCCAGATTCTATTTGTTTAGATTCTGAATTATCTAATCCTAAAATTCCTCTTTATAAAAAACAGTGTTAGCAAACAAAAATGGCGTCTTTCTCTCAGCGTCGTCGTCGTCCTCGCCACCTTCAACAAGAGATGGCATACCGGAAAATGTCATACAAGTGGTATCACTTTCATGCCATCTCAAGTTACCTAGTGGAGCTTGACACATACCCTACTTCTCGTGAGATTGATAGGTTAAGTAACAAAGATGGTGTTGAAGAGAAAAGACAGAATGTAGACATAAGTGCAGAGTCTACTTCTCATGTGATAATTGAGCAGCGCAGAATAGATGTTGAAGAAAAGCAGCAGATTGAATATATTATTATTTGTGTTATGCTCTAGAAATCATAGAGATGATTATATCACTTCTATGTTTATAATAAATGTTATTATGCTCCTTAAATGAATTATTATTTATAAATGTTAGCAAGTATGTGACTTGTTGGTGAATCTATTTATTTGTTATATGATATCATTTTAAAAGGTTCTCTGGTTGGATGTTATTAGTTAGAACACTAGTGACTTACATAATAGTATATGTATTGATTGATGATCATATTTTACCAGTTATAGATATGGGGATATAAAATCAATAATTTGGACACATGTTAGAGAATATGGTGTTAGATTGACCCATCTTAAGACACTGTTAAGGTTTTTATGTTTCTATGTGTCATCAATTAGTCTCAAGCAGTGATAATGCATAATCCTTATACCTAAAAACAATATAGTTTTTTACATGTGTAATAGTGCACTTAAGGGCTGTCAAATGCTACATTGTAACAAGGTAGTTATAAAGGTAACTTTCAAGTATGCTATAAAATATGCAGAGAAATATGGTTTGTCAGATATGAGATTTGCCTCTCCTACATAACAGGAGAGAGGTCTCTGGGTCCCTCGATGTGGTCGGATAAATAAAGGTATGGCCATACCACAAGTAATTGAAGAGTCGACCACATGAAGCTATACATAACTAGATCGGGAAAAGATTGGATAGACCATGGATAACACATTTCTCATATGGAGTTTGATCGGTATCGTGAGGCAAAAGGAGAATACGTAAACGGGTCGATAGATCCAACCGGATGCGAACAGGTAGTATGAGTCTGATTGGTCATGACCTGGTCGAACATACCACAGACTGGTCTGCGATTTAGTCGTATGGGGATACGAACTGGTCGTGACCACATATAATCTGATTGTAAGGAGTTATGAGCTAATCGTTGGTGTCTAGGACCTAGTTACAGATTATATTGCATAAGGTTCGGCCAAATTGGTCTTTGTGTATATTTAGGGATTGATATGTCCTACTAGGGACCGCTATTGATCAATGATCAGAAAGGTGTTTCTGAGTTACAACCAAGTATACATGAACCTAGAGGGTCACACACTTAATGGCTTGGAGCAATAAGGATCCAAATGATAGATTATGAGTGGGATATGATCTCCACTCGTATTAGATAAGGATCCGATCAGTGACCCTCTGAGTTGGATACAATCTCTAATCGTATCAAATGAGGATCTGATTAGAGGCTATTATTTGAGGGAGACATGGGGCTGAGGATGTACGTGAAACCAAGGATCAAAGGAGATCCCAATACACACCCATCGAAATACTAGCCACCACCCTTGAAACCTCTGCTGTGCTGGCTGGTGCTAGCACACCGGCACACCGCGTTCCATCCCTAGTTGTGTGGACTTCGGTAGGGGCGCTGCGACTATGGCGCTGATCAGGATGATCACGAGGAGGAGACCACGGCGCTCCAGCAAGTCACGGCAGGCCCGGAGCGCCTGGACGCCTAGTTGACTAGGCGCCTGCCATAACGACAGTTAGACAATATTAGTTAGATGGTAGTAATTAATACAAGTAATACCTTATATGATCAAAAAATTAAATAACCATGCAACATAATAACATAAATTAATGGGTTGGTATACTACATACCATTTGTAAGAATATGAGGCCCAAGCTATATATGTCAGATCTGTTAGAAAGGTTCAACTGCCAACCTGTCAATGAAAAAATGCTGCATTAGCTCAAGCCTCAAGCAATAATCTTGATTGGAACAATTATATTAGAGAACTAAGTCAACTGACAGAAAATAATACACTTAATAATAAGGTCCATAGCAAATAGCATTAATAACAAGATCCACACTCCATGACATAAGTAGACATCCACAGTCTACACAAGACACAACATAAGAGGCATAAAATGCGATAGTAGCATGAGTGCATCACATGACAACAAACTGCTTCAGCTTCAGCCACGCGAATTCTCTATATTCCTTTTTATTTCTCATCAAACGTAACTCAAAAGTCTTATACTTTCATCCTAGTCTTGCATTTATCATCCAACTCTAGCTCATTCCCATGCACAAGCTCAATTTGAGCACGTTCTTCACCACTCTCATGAGAAGGTGGTGATTGTCTAAACTCATCTTCAACATCATCATCATCACACATTATCACATCTTCCTCATGATCATGAATAAATGGAGATGCACGTCGACTATAAACTTGAACATCCACATGAGCTCTCCTAGGAAAATTGCGCCCACGAAGCAAGGATGTTGCATTGAGAGCCTCATCAACATACGACCATAGAAGATCATCCTCACCGACATGCACTTGTTTAGCTGATGCAGCATCCTTGTTGACCCACTCATTATCCCATTGGAACTCTTATAGAAACAAAGGGTTGGATTTGTTATCTTATTCACTAAGCCTTTGAAACCTAGATACAATCTTTTTGTTATATGAGATATAAACCAAATCATCCAATCTTTTAAAACTCCAACTGATTCCTCTTCTTGGTATGGAGCTACAAAATGGAAACAAAAATAGCTCATAAATGAAAGTATGAATCATAAACAACCCATAATTGAAAAAACATATAGTTAATGAGCTTTTGTTTGCTTTACTTAATACTTACAAACTCAAATGTACATGAATTGCATTCACAACCGGATAAGGAACAACAAAGACCAACAATGCACTTCACAACTTTTTGTAATGGAATAGCTAGGCCACTGTTTGATTTCCACCAATCCACTAAAAGGTAAAGTGTGAAACATAATGCCCCATATTAGAAAGATTAAGAATGGAGTAAAGAACTAATTGAACCATAAACTATTAAAGTTTGAGGACTCACAAGGACTCTTCTTTTTTCCTTTGCATCTTGGTAAGTGTGGTATCGAAGCTAGTACGAGTTTGCTCATAGTCATCGGCTAGGATATCAATTTTAGAGAGCAATTGTTCATCACCACTAAATATCTTCATCATCACTCGATTAAAAGTATTCCTTATGATTGTTGCACGATCACTATCGCTCTCCAAGATATTAAAAAACTTTTGTGGATTCAGAAACAATGCAGCCCCATGCAAGTTTTGCTCCATTTAATCCTCCCATCAACAGTCAACAATCTCCATGATCCTCTTCAACAATCTCTCCTTCGTAACAAAATTCTCCATGAGCTTCTCCTTACACATATTCATAGCAACCATAAGCTCTGCCATTGCAGGCTTCTCATCACCATCACAATCCTCAACACAATAAGAATAGGATGTGTTGCTCTTATGCAATCTTTCACAACATTCCAGAATGTTGTGGAGAGCACAACATTGGACACATTCTTTCATGTTTGTGTTTTCCCCAATTTAGACTTATACCAATCCTCAGTAACAAAAAGCTTTCCCAAAGCATCTCTATGTCTATACATATTTTTGCAAAGTGTAGAAAGAGGTCGCAAATCGAGTAGCCGTAGGCCTTACAAGATCTTTCCCACTTGCCAACTCTCTCAATGTGTTGAGAAGCCTCAAATGCCTATAGATGAATGTCACATACCTTGTTTTAGATATCTAACCCTGGGCTCTACCATACCTCTAATGTCCTAAGCATAAGATCCAAACAATAGGTAGCACATGGGGTCCAATATAGACTAGGAAATCTCTCCATTAGAATCTTTCCCGCCACCTTGTAGTTAGCCTCATTGTTAGTGGTTACTGGAACAATATTCTCAGCACCAATCTCATCAATTTGTTTCTCAAGTAAGTTGGCCAAATAGTTAGTATCATGAACCTCATGTGATGCATCCACTGATCCCAAGAAGAAAGTCCCGTCTAGACTATTGATAAGGAAATTGATCAAGTGTCTTCTCCTCTTATCTGACCATGCATCCGACATTAGTGAGCAATCATAGTTTTTCCAAGACAACTCATGCTTAACCCTCAGCTGGCTAACTTCCATTCTTTTCTCCTCTAGCAGTGGAACTCTCAACTCATGATAGCTAGCCAGCTTCAACCCATGCCCATACTGCCCAATTGCTTCAACCATCCCCTCATAGCTCCTCGAGTTTGCGGCATTGAATGGAATGCCATTATTATAAAAGAACTAAGCGGTGTACTTGATCGCCATATGTCTTTCTTCCTTACTCTTTTCACTCCTATACATGCTAATTTAGTTAACCACTGGGGTATGCCTTAGTCTTACTACTTATATAGGAGAC
This sequence comes from Dendrocalamus latiflorus, assembly GCA_017311315.1. Taxonomy (NCBI): domain Eukaryota; kingdom Viridiplantae; phylum Streptophyta; class Magnoliopsida; order Poales; family Poaceae; genus Dendrocalamus; species Dendrocalamus latiflorus. Next base: position 21,928,860 of record CM029669.1, read on the forward strand.
TTCAATAGCATTATAGGGATTTTAGCTTGTTTCGATGGCCCTGACTTCTTGAATAAGGCAGTAGCTACAGCCTTCCTTTTGGAGGCTATCCCAGAGCTTGGAATCACCTTTGTCGCTGTCGGAGATGGACATGAGGCCTTGGAGGATGCCTCCTCTTGCTGCACCTCATGGACTTCATCAGCACCATCCTCCTCCCCTCCAGTCTCTTCTTCAATGGTGACCGGCATCTTTCGATTGGTTTTACTCATCCATTCTTGCATTTCTCTCAATATCTCAATAGTGGTTTCTGGGCACTTTACAATATTCCCAAACCCCCCATGAGATGTTGCTTTAGCCTCTTGATGCTCGAGTGCACATGCCTCCCACAAAGGGTACACTCCACCAGATCTTTGTCTTCAATTGGCCAAAATGTGTATTTCCATCCCAGGTCCTTTGACTTGGCCTTTCTCTTCAAATCCTTGGATGGATCATAAGTCTCACTCTCATCACCTTGCCCAGCTTGTGTAGACATTTGTTACTCTATAAGCACACAAAGAGCACATGCCGTAAGCACATTCGCACCAAAACCTAATGCATTTTCTTACTGCGGATCCAAACATGGTGGATATTGAGGACATGTCTAGAAAAAAAACTTATCAATTGTATTAGCATTGAAACAGCTACTAATTCTAAGATGTAGTTAATAAGATTATCCAACAGAGCACAACATAAAGGAGGAAAGCAGAGTTAATGTGCTTCCAATAGAGCACAACACAATAATGCACTAAGTCACTAACACTAGTACACTACTATTATGAATGTTTCAATCGTCTCCAACTCTCCATCCACTCTCCAAAAAACAGAGAAACATTGCCTTAGCCCTCAGTTGTCCCACAAAGAAAGTAGAGGAGAGGGAAGCCGGAGGAGGGAGGGAGATCACCTAAGCTTTGGTAGTGGAAAGGGGGCATCGACAGCGCTGGAGAGGGAAACTAGTGGCGAGAGAAGCAGCAAATCGACGTTGGCGGAGGGAGGAGGTAGCAGCTTGGGGAAGGCGGCAGCAGAAGCAGCAAATCGGTGCCGGTGGAGGGAGAAGGCAGCAGCTCGGGGAAGGCGGCGGGAGGAGGCTACAGATTGGCGTGAGTAAGCAGCAGTTCGGTGCCGACGGCAGAAGATCTCCCCGTGACCGTGAAGCCCTACTAGGGCGCTGGACTAGAGAAGAGAACTGTTGGGTCGGGCTGTCGGGTGGCAAAGTAAGTAGACTTCGGCCCTTTCAAGCCCCCATCCCCCACCCCTAGGCAGCCACCACAACAACCATGCGATGCCTGGATGCCTAGGCGTCGGCCGGCACTGTCTAAGTCCTCACGTGCTGGGCGACCGTCCCCAGCGTCCCCCTTGGGCCACCTGGACACCTAGGCGACTCCTTGATAACCATGCCACTACTACTCGAGGATGATCACCTTCCAAGGACGCTGATCAAGATGTTGGACGCTCGACTATTTTTACTATATCACACTACGTTGAACTGATTTGCTTCAACTCTTCTCCGCTGAACTACGTGTGTAGTGGTAACAATACTCATGGGTGAATTCTTTTAGGCTATGGCTTTGGCTTTCGGCTTATGATGTTAGAATTCTAGCTATTCGCAAAAGATAGAATGAAGAGGAAAAAAGTCGCATGTGATTTTTGGCAATACAGCTGAACTCAGTACAATATGTACTACAATCTACTTGTAGACCCCGTCTTAAAAACACATACCGTTTAAAAGCTAATTATTGTAGCAACGAAAGCCAAAGTGGAAAAGAACCCACCCATGATCTCTTACTTACATGGTGTCCTGATTTACGCGGTAGAAAAATTTAATTTTATGCTAGTATAGCCTACCAGTATCCCAACAGTTACTTCATGCACAACTTCTCATGAGGCTAATGCAGTGTGCAGTACAGGTAATTTTGGAGAAAATAAGCATAATGAAGAAATTATTGGAGAAGCTGGTTCTCACAAGATCAGCACAGTACGGAGTACAAGTAGTGTTGAAGGAAAGAGGCAGATTGAAGAGATCACAGCAGACCCTACCTGTGAGACCAATGCAGTGAATATCACAAGTAATGTTGAATTAAAGAAGCAAAATGAAGAAACTACCAGAGACCCTACTGCTTGTGAGATAATATGGCGAATATCACAGATAATGTTGAAGATGTTGAAGAAAAGAAGCGGAATGAAGAAATTACTACAGACCGTACTCATTCTATCAATGTGATATGCTGCCCTGACAGTGAAGATAAGAAGCCAAATGAGGACACGACAAGGGCCCTAGTTCCCATGAAATCATTGTGGTACTGGTACACGGCACAGTAATGTTAAAGAGAAGAATGAAGACTCTTACTACATTGCGGTTAGCAGTACTGACAGTGTTGAAAAGAAGCAGAATGAAGAGATAACCGCATACCCTACTTCTCGTGGGATCAATGTCGTACACACCATTGATAATGTTGAAGGAATGAAGAACGGAGAGCCTACTCCAGACCCTAATGACGTTGAAGAGAAAAGGCAGAATGAAGAAATTGCGGCGGACTCTATTTCTCATGAGAATAGCGTCCTACAGGGCACGAATAACGCTGAAGAAAAGAAACAGAATGAATATGTTGCTCCAGACCCTGCTTCTGATGAAATCACTGCGGCGCAGAGCATAGATGATGCTGAAGAAAAGATGCAGGAGGAAGAGACTGTCGCAAAGGAGATCAACACCACACAAAGCACATATGAGCTGAAAGGAAACAACAGAACGAGGAGATTGCTGACAAGGAGGTGATTGTAGATTCAGACAAGAACCATGTCTCATTGAAGGTCCTTGCTGAGAAAGGCGTGGAAACTAAAGAAAAGAAAGCAAGCACCAAGGATCGAGTGTTGTCATTCAGGCGCCGAGCTTCGAAGGTCAATGCGTCGCCGGTGAAGCCAGACTCCCCCAAAGCAGGTTCTGGGCATCAAGATTGGAACTCTCCAGCCAGGTTACCTATCGAGAAGAAACCCGAGGGGAAAAAACAGCAGTGGGTGCCGTTTATTTGCTGCCCGTCCAAAAATTGATGATGCTCTTTCTCAGCTCAGGGTCTTCCAGTCTGCCACCTACTGGTTTTGTTTTTTTCGATCTCGTTCGCCACTCGCTACTTGAATTTAGGGACTTGGCTTTGCTTGGATTCTGTTAGCCTACAGCTATGTATCTCTGTAACTAAAGTTGTCAAAGTTTGTGAATAGTCCTTGCAGTTTGATCTTCTAGAGTTGTGTACCAGCATCGATGTTCAGACTTCTGACTATTCTCTCAACGAGTGAGATTTTGATGTCTCCTCAGTTATCAGGTGAGTGAGCATCAGCATCAGCCAATACACACCACCTCACCTCATGTTCGCATCTTAGTCTTTTAATTATACCGACTCAACAAGAATCAAAGAAGACACCATACAATTACCTACGTTACAGCCTTAGCCAGGTGCGACGGCACGCTCCAGAGTTGCTCCGGCGCCGCCACGGCCGCGCAGGGGCAGGGCCACGCGAGATCGTGGCCGCACTGTGAGCCTCTGCTTGACTGGGCGTCCAGGACACGGAGTCATGCAGCGTACGGCCGTCGCAACATCAGCACAACATAGATTTCTTTAACGAGAATAGATATTATATAAGATGGAAGGTTCAGTTCAAATATGCAATAATCTCAACAAGAAAAATTGTCGCCTGACAACTTCAAAAGTACTGTTTCTCAACACAGTTTTAACAACTCCAAGCATCCGTGTGCGCCACTAGATTAAAGATTAGCCAGCCCACAAAAGCAAAAAGATGGAGCAACAGGCGAGTACTTAGGCAGCACTAACAGGTTTTGATCCTTGCTTTCTGTGATTCAGGAGAAAATTGAATTAGATCAACACCGGTGATTTTAAATTAGACGGTTGTGGGTTCGCAGTGAAAGATGCAGAGATGCTTACGCTGTCTCATGCCGGCTGCTTGGTCATCTTAGCAAACATATTGCTGTAGAATTTGGCATCCTTCTTGTTGTACTCCTTGACCTTTTCCTTGAGGGTCTTGTATGTCAATTTCACATCCCTGAGATTAGGAGCGGCATTGTCAATATCAAAGGGAAGCCAGTGTTGAATGAACAGACCCTCCTAGGGTATCCATTTGTGAAACTTGCCTGTTATCAGGATCGATTTCCAGTGCCTTCTTTATGTCGACCTCTGCTAACTCAAGGTCCGCAAGTTGAATGTAAGCTTGGGCCCTCCTGTATAAAGCCTTGACATTTTGGGTGTCTAGTTCCAGAACCTGGCAACAAACTCCCCCCAATGTCACCTTGGTTTACTAGAGATACCAAATGTGTCTTTCCAGGATTAGATGTTGGTACCTTGGTGCAAAGCTTCTCAGCTTGCTTGTAGTCTTTCAGCTTCAGCTTGCAGGCAGCATTGTTCAAGTTGCAGGTGATCTTCAGCTGCTTGGATTGCTTCTTCTCATCTTCACTAAATGAAGTATCATACTCAATATACTTTGCAGCCTGGGATTAAATATATTTCTCATCGGTCAATCAGGCACAATAGGAAAATGAAGCAAACCTTAATTAGCAGCATAGTGATATTTACAGTTGTTAAACAAAAGGAAAATGTCAGACCTTCTCATATCGCTTAGAAGCTCTGGCATATTTTCCCAATTTGAACAATGCATTCCCCTCTTCTTTCTTTGTACCAGCAGCCTCAATCTTCTCGGCATTGTTCAAGTCCCATGACTCCTTATCCTGTGTGTCAAGAAAAATTGCTGTTCTTTAGACTGCACTCAGGAGTCAGGATATTGGATCAGAAAAGCGAGCAATAATATTGCTTACAGAGAAGCGCACCTTTACAAATGATACAAGCTCAACTTCATAAATAACAGTGCTGTTAGGTGGAACTACAGCAAGATCCTGCTTCACCTCAGTAGAACCAAATGCATATTCAGGAGGAATTGTTACAAGGGCAACCTCGCCCTTCTTCATGTTTAGCACAGCACGATCAAGACCATCAATAACCTCCTCTGGAAACAGAATATGAACCAAAAGGAGCATGTCATTCTTACTGTCTCATAGAGTTAAGTTCAATGCATTACTTATTTTAAACGAAACATGCATGGAAAGAGGAAAGAGAAAAGGCACCTTCATCGGTCTTAAATTCAAATGGCTCTTCTTCATCATGCCCCTTCTTCAAAAATACTGTGCCATCTTGGAGTTTTCCAGTTATTTTGACTGTCAACAGTAAAATATAATTTGGTTATTACTCACTACAAGACAAAGTAGTTCATTAATCAGATAGTGACTTGTAGGAATACACAGGAGTTAGAACAATAGCTATCATGGTTTAGCATACCTTTAACAGCTGCACCCTCATTGGGACGCTCATATCCTTCGCCCTCCTTAAGAACTTTCTTTAGGATTTTCTTATCATCCCCTATTTCTGTAACAGTCTTCCATGAAACCAACTCAAGGTCAACAAGAAGAGTGGCATTTGGGGGTACAGCACCTTCCTCACCAGCTGCTGGCCTACCCTTCTCACCAAATCCATCTGTCATTGCAAAGCTCAAAAACCCGTCATCTTTCTCAAGAAAAGAAAGAGAAGAGTCATGCAAAAAAGGGATTCAAATCAAAGAAGCTTACATTGTGGCTTAACCGTAAGGAGCACCTTCTCCGCTTTTTTCATGGTTTTGACAGCTTTGGCCAGAGCAGGACAAAAGTACCCTGACACCAGATTTTTATTTTATTAGTAAGCAGTTCATTGAGCTCAACAACAGGACATGTACAGAGAGCGAGAGAATCACCATCTTTAACGGTAAACTCAACCCCATCAGACTTTGAGACAACAGCACCATCCTCGAGCCGAGCCTCATATTTCACTACATCAATGCAAATAGTCAGCGACACAAATAGCAAGGGCGATTCATATGATAGGAACCTGTTTCAATTAGCAAAAATTACCAAATACTTCATCGGGATCCTTCGGGTTCTCCCATTTTTCTCCCTCCTTCAGTATCTTCTTGAATATGCCACCATCTTTGCAAATGTCCTTGATACTGGTCCAAGAAAGCAGCTCAACATCGAACTGCAGTGTGGCATTGGGCGGAATAGTTGGAGGTGAACCAGATTCACCGTAAGCCAAATCAGGAGGAATGGTGAAAACAGCATTTTCCCCTTTCTTCATGGTCTTGATGCCTTGATCCCAACCCTTTATTACTTGACCTGGACATAAGTTGACAGAAGTCACTGAGCATTGAACAGACACTATAACATGCAGTATCACCATCGAGAAACATAAAACAAACTTGTAAATTGTCAAATGACAGGCAAGAATGAAATGAGAATAAAGCAAAATTATCTCCAAACTTGAATTTACACAATCATCAGCAAATTTTCTCAACCACTACGGTCCATTCTACACCAAATAAAATCGAGAAGTGGTGCAGCTACATGAATCTACAGCTAACTAACAACTTGTTCACCTGAATGGTGGCAACACCAGCGCAACAAGAAGCTAAAATGCTCCTGGGGAGTGGTACAATTGAGCAGCCCTGAGTCTAAAGAGATATCAGCCCACAGGCGCATTAAAAGGCTCCAGGGCTGGACAACATCAAGGTTCATTTCCCAGTGGCATCAGGCCAGTTACCAGAAAAGCCGGATTCCACTGGTACATACAGAGCCAGCCGAAACTAAGGGATGTTTTGTTAGAATCATTTCAAATTGAGAAGAATAAGGTATAGAATTAGAAGGTTAAGTAAACAGCAACATTTCGAACCATGACTGGAATTTAGCAGAAAACAGTAAGTGGAGCTCTGGGCATAAGCACATCATTTATGAGACATCTGTATCTAAAATGAGAACGCAGAAAACAAAACCAAAAAAAACATGACAAGAGAAAGAAATGCACCTTGTCCCAACTTGAACTTGAAGGGTGTCCCGCGATCACGGCTTGAATCAAACTTTGTTCCATCAAGGAGCGTACCCGTGTAATGCACTGAAACATCAACACAAGGGCATGTCAGCGCAAATGTACTAATCTGCATTCTTCCACAACAAGATGAAGCTATCTAAAGATCACCAATTACCAGCATGGCGCAATAAATTTCCCTAAAAACCCAATAAAGCATACAGCAGCAGCAGCAACATTATAGGTGACGACCCTCTTTCAAACATCTCTCCTCGTCTCATCAGTAAAGCATCATCGCCAACAAAAAAGGAAATGGACCCTATATTTTCTTCCCATAGAAATTCACAATGTTGCAATACAGTAGCAATACCGAAAAACTATGCTTAAACACATCAACGCCAAAACTACCCTAATGTCCCATAAACAATTCGAACTTATAAATGGCAGCATAAGAGAACTGAACTACAAATCTCTACTAAATCCACCACTAACTCCGCATCCCACAACGAACCATCAAAACCCAACGCAAGGCATGGACCGGATCAAACGGAAACACATCACTATCTACGGATGTGAGAGGAGGCAGGAACACGGGTACCTTCGACCTCGTCGCCAACCTCGGGGGTCTCCCACCCCTCGCCCTCCTTGAGCAGCTTCTTCTTGAGGCCCTGCTTCCCGACCTCCTTCTCCTCGCCGACCTTCATCACCGGCCCGTCGTCGCCGCCGAAGTCGCCCATCCCGTCGTCGCCCATCATCATGTCGTCGCCACCGGCCGCCGGGATGTCGAAGTCTTCGTCCATGGCGGGGGCGGGTGAGATCTGCGGCTAGGGTTTCGAGCGGGGTGGAGCCGAGCTCACTAGGGTTTGGACTTTGGAAGGTTCGAGAGAAAGCACGAGGGGGAATAATGAGGGGACGGGAGGAGGGTTTAAAGAGTGTGGATGTGAGGGAATCAAGTGCGCTTCTAGAGTGTTCCGAGGAAAATTAAAAACAGGAAGTGAACGGCCAGGATGCTTCTAGATGTGCTGGGATCATGTGATTGACCAATATTAGCTTTTCGTGCCCGCAATTAGCATGGAAATCCTATATATCTACTATATAACGATTCCCACTATTTTCAATCAATACTAATTGGGTGATGCTAGTGCCGAGCGTCCGACGGGAGCTTTGGATGCCTCACCTACCGTTGGATCTTGGTAAACTATTGAATAAAGTTCATTACCGGTCCTTAAACTTTTTATGCTATATCATCCCGGTCCATAAACTTTTAAAGTATGTCATCCCGGTCCTTAAACTTTCAAAGTGTGGCAATTTCTTTTGAAAGTCTATGGACCGGGATGACACAGCATAAAAAGTTCACTGCTACAACTACATAGGATATTGCCACACTTTAAAAGTTTAAGGACCGGGATGACATACTTTAAAAGTTTATGGACCGGGATGACACAGCATAAAAAATTTAAGGACCGGTAATGGACTTTACTCTAAACTATTCATCCCCCGCCATTCGATTCCCTCCGTAACACATGCAACAAAATATCCCTGATTGTAACAAATCGAACAAAGAAGAGCAACAAAAAAAACATTAGGTTGCAACAAAAGCATCTGCGAGATTAGTTGCGCAACAATTAAGACTAACTCATGAAACATTTTAATTTTGTATGTGTAACATTGTGCAACATCAAGAAAAAATTTAAAATAAAACAATTTAAATAATCTATTGCAACCAAAAATGTGCATGCCTCAACAGAGCTCCTAGATATTACCATAGACTCGTCTTGTGCCGCGCCCACTCCTCCACTCGCAATTTGCCGCTCTTACTCTTCTGGTCGCCATCCAGTGTTACCCCGCGACGCCCACTCCTCATTGTCATAAGTGACGGTGGTCTCGGAAGGGGATGCCTCACCACTAGGGTGCGGACCAAATGAAGTTCATGGGGGGTGTTCAGGTGAATACCTTTTTTTTTACGAAATACTATGTATTTAGTATGTATATTGATAATTGATCCACATACTTCATATTTATATCTCTAATATATTTCAGTCCACTCTCACACCTTCCCCTCTCTAATTCATCCCAAAAACTATAACCCAGCTGAAGATTCAAGAAGGCTGACTAAAGGGAGACGGGTGAATAGATAATTTAAAATTTTTTTGGCAAAAACCGAGTTTTTATGTAGAATTTAAATTCAAGATAGTAAGCAGGCGGCGGAGAGCGCCAAGTGTGGATTAGCCAGATCAGCTCTAGCTAGATTGCCTCTAGTTGGGGTCCCGGGAGGAAGCGTGCAGCAGCTTTTGGGCCACTGGGGCTGACAAGGTAGGCCGCACACGTCGACAACAGCACAAGTGCATTCACATTTTCAGATTTCAAATTCCATATTCTTGATTCAACAAATGTTTTCTTAACATTTTTGTAATTTTTTAAAATTATTTGAGATATTATCTCTGCTACAGATAATTTATACTTTGATTTTTGTTACTATAGATCTTTACTTTTTTTATTAAATAATATTTTTATATTAACGTTGAACGCCCGTTCTGAAAATCATGAGTTCGCCCTAGTCACGACAATGTGCGGTGCGAGAGGGAAGGGAGGCAGATAGAGAAGCATAGATGTGCTCTCGGCTCTGGTCAGACGTGGCCATGTGCAACAAGTGTGAGTTTGATGGAGACTGTATAGAGAGAAGCAAGTAGTACATATATGGACTGTGCTCATTTGGGCTGAATAAAACCTAGCTTATGACTGAATTTGTATTGTAGCTGGCTTATTTTGCATTGTATCTGATGGTTGTTTATTTAGCATAATTAAATTTAAAAAAAATTAAAATAACAACAACAAAGTCTTCTGTCTCAAACAAGTTGGAGTAGGAAAAATATGTTAACCCATCACGTATAATACAAACAAATATGGAAAAAAGAACCGGCAAAAAAGCTAAAAAAGCAACAAGTTCATAAAAAGATAAAATTTATGAATAGTAAAAAATAAGTTAGAAATTAGAAATTTGAGCGCACCGTGAGCCGAAGTATGAGATTAGATGATTTTAGGTGGTGGTGGTGGTTGAGACACGTGAAGCTGTGAACGTGACGTAGGAGAGTCAATCTTATTGTGATGATCGGTGACGTCCGGATAAATCTTCTAGGATCGGACGTCCTGCAGGAAGCATCACCGATACTAATTTTTTTCTTCACATAACCTCTGATATTTTAAGCATTTGGAAAACACGAGATCACAAGAATCGCTAAAAATAGTATGGGTAATGTTCTACTAGTATAAAAATAATTGAAAACACACCGTCAATTGGTACTATCAGCTGTTACTCTATGTTTGAAAAACTAAAGCATCTACGCCCTTGTAAATTCCCTCAGCTTGCAAGATACCCCTGTAGTTGATCTTTTAGTTAATCATTACGCAGAACATCAACAAAGTGAAAACAGTGGTTGGCATACATATCTCGTGCAACGTCTGCTTGCACTGGAATTAGAAACCACATCCACAGTGCGGGGGATTTGATGATTTGTCCCATTTTACATTGTGTTTGATAAAATGTCATGCGATGTGTCACTTACATGCGAGCCTTGGATCCATATGTAAGTGAGACATCACAGGGCATTTTATCAAACTCACATGAAAGGTGGGGCAAATCATCAAATATTTCTATGTAAAATGCAAATTGACAGGGTAACCTGAAGGATATTCAAGTCTATTGAAAGCAAAATAGTGCAGCAAGCAGAGTAATAAATGTGGTCAGGCTTTTGTTGTGAATTGAGATGGATCACAATGTGTAAAACAACTCCAAAGTTCAGCTTCTATGCTAGTATACGGACAGTAAGTGATTTTGAGGTCTTGACTATTCAGTCTTTAGAACGAGCCTTTTATTTTGGAACAGTGAATTTATCCACTATTTCCATTACTGGAGGTTGAAGAAGCTACATTAGCTCATTACAACAATATTAGCATTACCACAGGCATTTTACAAGGAATAACAACAATATTTACAGTGAATGTCACTCTTCAGCATCCACTCCCCCTACCACCCACTCTCCAGCCCTGTCTTACGTGGTAGCTGAGCTCCTGTCTTCAAAGCATTCTTCATTTCCCCCTTTTGCAGCCTTGCCCAATGTGTTGATAAGCTCATCTCAGTTTCTTTTGAAACAAGCTCTGATTCTGAGTTTCCAGGTAGCCAAAGAGAACGCAGGCAGACCAACATAATGAAACTTTTACTTCACACCTAAGTAACTGCGCACCCAAATCATAGGGAAATTCCTCACATAACATGTTCAGGAGACAGTGGCCTGTGATCAGCTTGTAAGCATACTGCCACCACACACCCGGCTGCTTTGGCCACATGACATTCAAAGAACATACATTCATTTAGTTTTGATCCTGTTGGATGCACCGTGATGGTTTTTTCGCCAGAAGATTATATCTTTGAAGTAATCATTGTTCTCCTGATCGTGCTGTAGCTTAGCTTAGAACATCTTAATAAATCCAATTCTGCATTGCGGAAGAAAAGCTGTGGTAGCTGGACCATCCAACAAGGCACCAATTGCAGAAGAGTCGAGTATTGGATGCTCGCCAAGGCCAAGCTGAAACTCTCTGCAAGAGGAAAAATCATAAAGCAACAACTGGGAGATATCCAAAAGAAGCACAAACTTCATAATCATTTTGACAAGTAACCATCATTTCATGCAGTACTTTGATTCACATGGGGCAATCTAACATGTTGAGTCTCGAAAAAGAGTGCTGGTAAAGTGGTGCAAGAGACACATGAATCAATTACAACATACCAAACTATCTACAAAGTGATGACATGGTTGTGGATGATCAACCAAACACTTCCATTGTATTTTGATTCCAATACTTTAAACTGCTAAGTGCTAACTTCTTTTGGTATCGCTTTGTGAATGTTCAGAGCACAAAAAGGTGAAGCACTATCAATCTCCAAATTTGAAGATTTTTCAAGCTCAAACTATCAAAACAATGTAGACAAGACTTACACAGCAAATGTAAACAAGTTTTCCCTTCATTAATATTCTTCCTTTTTCCAAACCAATGCCATTTGTTTACCAGAGGACAGCACATGTACCTTAACCTTACAAAGCTAAATGATTTGCTTGAAGTTTCAGAAGACACTGTCAGCAGTCAGCACTCAGCACTCAGCACCATTTCGAAAATGCTCAATGTAATCTACTCAAGATGCAAAATACTGTTAAGAAAGAATTAGCATAATCACAACATCCTAGAATTAGCATAATCACGCCGCGCAAAATACTGCAAAGTGACGTGGGCTTTTGGTGAATAGTAATTACCGGAATAACAATAGACATAGTTTGGAATGATATCTAGACTCGCTAATTTTTTTATCAGGATCTTTTAGGCTAAACGGGAGTGAAGATGAACTTCACGACTCAGAATAGTCAAGACGGGTATATAGGTTTCGGCAAATAATAGAAGTTTGGATCGTTTGGGGTTTAAAATAGTGTTTTGGTGGTTTTGGGTTTTATCGGTGTGTGATATGGGAAAACAAAGTTGAAAAATGGGTAGACGGGTTCAAAACGGACTAAATGGATGTATATGTGTGTTTTAGGGTTTTATGAACATAACGGGTATGGCTACTATTCATCACGAGTCTAGGTACTATTCATCACAGATCTTCTACTGTTCATGCCAGATCTGGTTGCTACAGTGCTACACAGTGAAGGGCCAGCCCAGTTTGCTACAGTGACTCAGCCTTTTACTGTTTCGGCCCACGAGCGCTACTGTTCACCTTCTTCAGCCGATCGCTATGGCAATCGAAAATAGAGCAAATGAGCGGTGGTGATTGGCAGGGCTACAGTGGTTTACAACGGGTTTTGAGGCCATGGACGTGTTCCTGGTGCTACAAGGGTTCCATTTTTTGGGTTACGAGCAGCCAGAAAATAGGCAATAGCCAGCGGCGAGGTTCTTCTTCCTCGTGACATTTGAACGGCATAGGGGCTATTGCTGGGTCAAAAGGACAATAGCATTAGCATTTGGGCATCTCTGGGAGTAGGGAAAGCTTAGGGGAAGGCGGCTCGAGTCGAGGATCACTAAGTTGGGTTGTCCACGGTGGTGGGCTGTGGCTGGGCGATGGACATAGGCACCGGTGAACTAGGGGGGATTGGGGGTTCTAAAGCAGTGCTTTAGGGGTATTTCTAGGAGCATGAAGAAGCTACGGGCAAAAGCAGTTGAATTGAAATGGATCGAATAGAAAGAATTGCAATTTGGGCTTACTTCGGGTGTCTCCGATGGTGACGGTGAAGCGGTAGTCGATAGAACATGCAACATCATTGTGGAGGACCACATCAATGGTGAGGTTAGCTTATCGGAAGAGGGAGACCAACCGAAAGACGCGGTGGAGGAGGATGTCAAGATGGCAGAAGGTGGCCTTCAACTGCTTTGGCAAATTCCCGTACATAGGATGGAGGACACTGTTGGCACAGTGTCCTCCCGTAACATCCGCTAGCGTACAGCCGGTGAGATGCTCGTCCAGAATAGCCAGGTTGACCATCAATGCCAGTGACAAGGAAAAATAGTGAGCCATTTATTTGGCTTGAGAGACAAGGAAGATTAGGAAGATAGCCAATCGGTGAGGTGCTTTATATCCGGTGGCGAATGCTCATTTTTAAACAACAAGGAATACATCTAGCTCGTGAGACGAAGAGACTCATCTGGGAGCTGAAACGATCAAAGGCACACATCGGGGAGATGAAGCACGCAACGTGCTACATATCATAGATGGTTCCAACCACAAGCCTTTTGTGATACACAACTAGCACAGACGAATTATATTAATGACTGTCTATGAATTATCATATACGGTTCTAATTAAAAACCATTTGTGATTTCTGCAATTATCACAAATGGTTCATATTAATAACCGTCTGTGCAATATAACAAATGGTTATTAACAAGAACTGTCTGTAATAGTAGGGTATCACAGACGGTACATGGGTCACGCTTGTAAAACTAACCATTTATGATGCGGCGTCTAGTACAACCTTTTTTTGTAGAGTGATCTCTTTCCCATTTATTCTCTCTCTAGGGCCGGTGGCGGCACCGGTGGTGCTAGCGGTAGGTGGCAGTCGACGCGGGGGTGCGGCATGGTCAGAGAAGCCAAAGGAAGTGGCACGGCGTAGGTGGTGGGCGGCCCGATCGCACGTCTGGTGAAGTCAAAGGAGGCGGCACCACACACGGCACGTGGCACGGGCAGCGAGGCATGGCGGCACGGCATGGGTGGTGACCAACGGTGGTGGCTGGTTTCCATGGCCACGTGATTGGGTTGGTAGGGGCGCAGCCGAATCATGATTCGCACGGTGTTTTGTGGGTTCTCACAGCGGATTGTGGTTCACACGACTGAACAGCAAGTCGTGTGGCCGAATAGCGATGCGCACGATGAAAGCTTAGCGAACATAATCTTTTCTGGCCAAATGCAATTCCATCCGTCTTTTCACAACATTGTCTTAACCCTGATCTGATTTGTCTCTGTTCCACCTTATAGATTCGCACACGGCCTTTGAAGGAATGTTTGAGCAGTTGCGCACCTCTAATCCTTCATACAGCGAGTCTGCCGAACATGCACAAGGCAAGTACCTCATAGCCGTAACCTCTCCGTACTGTATATCACATCTTTCATGATTATTGTCATCACTGTCACCGAGTACAATTATCACATTACTAATGCTTACTTTGTTATAGACTTCTAACATTGTATTCATACCATGATCTTCTAGGATATATTATACTACATGTTGTTAGGTCTATTAGAATACTCAGTTAATGATACTCTAGAATTTATGCTGTTAATGGGGGTGTTTTAGAATTAATTGCTTAATTCATTAATGGGGTAGCATATGAACATGTTTTAGATTTAGGGTTAAACCACTAGTAATCTTGGAACCTTACGGCTTTGGGTTTATTTCTTCCTGTTATCATGATCCATTATATGACCTTGTAAGTGACTCATGACTTATTTATACATTTAATACATGTTTATCAGACTAATAATCACTTATCACGTAATAAAATTTGAATGGTTGACAACTCTTGTGTGAACTATGTTATGATGCCCTTGTTAGAATAATTCCTAAATCATTATTGCTATAGTATCATTCCACACTGCCTCCTATCGGGAATTATGCTTTTTCGTTTCCGTAAATCCTTCACTTATCATTACTTTATCCTAGCCTTCCTTTAGTTACCTTAACCTCTTACCATATAATCTACTAATAACATGATGGTTACTTGGTCTAGGGTTATCCATATATAGGGGATATTTCCACCCACCTAGTAACGTACGAGGGGCTATACACTTTCGTTGCTCAGAATATTACACCATGTCTGCGGTTATACAGTCGAGGACAATGACGTGCCTGACTACTCTCGTATAATCGTGTATGTGAGAAGTAATCACCAGTACCATTGCCATGACTTGCTAAATAACAATGATCTTTAATTCCACTAATCCTATTATTACTATCTCCAATCTTTATCAGTGTTTCTGATAACTTAGTTTCATTACATTTAACCTATGTCAATTTCTTGTTAGAATTAATTGGCCTTTACACACTTTGTTGAGACCGTTATTAGATACTTGCTAAGATTTCCAAATCTCACGCTTGTTCTTTCCATTCTCAAGTAAAAGGTCAGTGGAGTAATTGTACCATGCATAGGTGGAAACACTCGAGTTTTCAGCACCGTGGCTTATTACTATTTATGTTATCTTATTTACTTTTTATTTGGTTAGAAGTGGATCGGTTCTATATTTCAAACATTTATTTTAGCTTCCGCTAGTTCTCTAATAAAGTATTATTAAAGTTTGTATTTTCTTCTGGTTTCTATTGTTGCTCTTTTTTTTATTCTTTGTTTTAGCAATGAAGTTTTATAGTAGTGTTTTATATTGATATGTAATGTGCTACAGTGTTTAAACAAGTGTGAGGCTCTACGTCACCTCACAAACTAAACCTATAAGAAAAAAGCAACGTGTGCAATAATCAGATTATTATAAGGGGAAAATACGAAACAAATACCACCATGCATACTAGTTAAATACTTGCACATTACTAACATGAAAAAAAAATCAAATACCCAACAGCCGCCTTTGCCAGATCGGCCTGTGCCTGCTAGGATGACTGTATCGGCCAAAAAGGCATACCAAGCCACCACGATGCCGTAGCGTAGCAGACGAGCACGAGCCGCTTTTGGTCGGGAAGGGAGCGAGCGCCCGCGCAAACGGCACGCATCGAGACACGCAAAATGCATATGTCACGTCAAATCAGGCTTGGCCATGGAACGCCAAGAGATACCTATGGGTCTGTTTGGTTGCCTGCATGAGGGTGGCTCGCACCAGCTCATACAGAGAGATGGTGTTTGGTTGACTGCATGGAGGAGAGAGACTGCATGAGTAGATGCAAAAAATCAACTGGAGCCAGGCTGAGGAGAAACGTGGCTGAGGAGCTTCCCTCCTCAGCCTGGCCACGCTCATGAGGCTGCATGAGCACATGCAGGCAACCAAACAGTCCCGTACATGATTCGAGCGGATTGACCGATCGCATGGGCGGCACTGCGGCCGGCAGCGCGGCCCGACGAGCGCTCCACAGACGACGACCGGCATTTGCTCCTGCTGCCTCGCAAAATTATTGCCCGGTCGCGGGCACAAGGCCACTGTACATTAACGTTGCAGGAGCTGTACTGTACTTGGCCAATGGTACATGGCTGTATGCTGCCGCCCCTGCCCTGCTCGGTTGGCCTACCTCTGCTCTGTGACGTGCGTGCAGAGGAGATCGTCTGGTGAAATCCTGTGATCGATCCATCCGGAAAAAGTTTGGTGGCCATGTTGGCCGGATGCACAAGGCGCGGTGTAAATGTTGCAGTGTGTACAGTCTCCCTGCACGGTTTTCCTTTCATCGTTTCTACAGTGAGAAAAACTAAGCAACGGTATACCGATGCGTCACTTTTCAATGGTATCTGTTTCCACCGTTGGATGAAAACCATCTCACACCTATGATTCCAACTCACCAGAGCTTTATCCATACTTATCTAGTCTTTCCCTTTGTTTGTATATCCGTCTCTTTCTCTCCATTCATGGCGTAGTTCCCGTCCATTCTCCGATGAGCGATGGCCAGCGGCCGGTGGGAGTGGCCTGTAGCGGCTCTGACGCCGCACGGCCGATGGGAGCAGGGGCGATTGGGCTATTATGGATTGCAGCGACACTCAGAGGTGCAACAGCGGTGTGCGGCCGGTAGGAGCAGCCGCATTGTCGCATCTACGTGCACCGCCACCAATCTCGAGCCTGATTTGGATGGTGTTGCTGCCCTCTTGGCTGATCATCTTTACTTATCTGAACTTGCTTTGCTTTTTGTTGAATTTTGCCGAAATTTTACATTTGTTTAAAATTTCAGAGTTGTCGGTGTTTTGCATCGAATTGATATGTTTCACTATTCCCCCCCCCCCTTGGGCCCATTGAAATGTTGTTTGAATTATGAAATCTTTTGAAACTCACATGAAATTTGGACTTCTAACCTGAAACGTAACTTAAATTAATCATGCATTTTGGAGCATTAAACCTTTTGAAACTCACATGAAATTAGGACTTGAAACCTAACACTTGAATGAATCTTGCATTTTGGAACCTACAAACACTTGAAACTCACATGGAACCTAAACTCAGACCTGAAACTTAGATGGCACTTGCATTTTGGAACTTAAAACACTTGAAGCTCACATGAATCATGAACTTCAAACCAGAAACTTGGATGAAACTTGAAGCTCTCTATCCCATTGAAACCAATAATTCCAATGAGATACCATTGTATAGTCACCTTCGAAAGAGAAACCTGCTGAAACTTGCCAAAAAGTGAGGTTTGAATCCTGAAACATACTAAAACCTTCTTGAATCTTAGATTTAAAACCTGAAACTTGCCTGAATCGTGACTTGAAACCTGGATCATATTGAAACTCGCTTATAATGTGAGACATGAAATCTGAATCATAATGAAACTTGCTCATAACATGAAACATGAAATTTGAAACGCCCTGAAACTTTTATTCGGTGACTTACTTGGAACTGCTAAAACTTGCCAGAAGTGAGACTTGAAACCTAAAACATGGTGAAAATTTCTTGAACCTTAGATTTGAAGCATGAAACTTGCTTGAAATGTGAGACTTGAAATATGTTTCAACTTTCATGTAATGTGACACATGAAATCTAAAACTTCTGAAACATGCATGAACTTGTAACTCGAAACTTGAAACCCGCTAAAACCTGCCACAATGTGAGGTTTGAAATATGAAACATACTACAACTTGCTTGTAACGTGACACACGTGAAACCTGGTGAAACTTCTCTGAACCTGTAGCTTGAAACTTTTTCTCCCATTAAATGAAATCAATGCTACCGCATTGTACGTAGACGCTCCCAGTTACTACTGAAACCTTCGTTGACAAGTAAATTATATTTGTGAATGTCTTATCATAGCTTACATAGTTACATGCTGAAGTAAAACGTGTATCTTAAAGGGAAAAAAAGGATGGAATATGTATTCTACAAGTACAACAAATAGAACATCAATGTCTCCCAGGCACCATTCCTTTGCTAGTGAAATAGATGGATGTTGATCCCAAACCAAGCATGCAGCAACGGAGTAGGATGGCAAGCTCTCACGTGCGCCGGTGGAGGAGGCCGACGAGGTCCCACGGGCTTGTGGAGGATGCACAGAGGTCGGCAAGGTCTCACTAGCAAGCGCGGGGTCGGCGAGGTCTTGAACGGAGCTTTCCTGTCCCCGCGCGTCGTGTTCCCTCGATCTAGACCGCTCATTATTGATCTAACGGTCCACATCATAAGTTTTTATATTTTCACCATTTGCCTATTTTCACCTGAAATTTAAAAATAAAAATAGGTTAAACCATCATAAATAATAAAAATACAGGAAAAATATAAAATAATAATAATAAATATTTTTTCTGTATTTTTTAACTATTTACGATGGATTAACCTATTTTTATTTTTAAATTTCAGGTGAAAATGGACAAATGGTGAAAATATAAAAACTTATGATGTCAGCCGTTGGATCAATAGCGAGTGGTTCAGATCGAGGGAACACGGCGCGGGGGACAGGGAAGCCGTTTTCTGAGGTCTTATGATACGTAGCATATAAATAAGGCTAGAGAAGACATAAAAAAACAACAAGGGTCGTGATGTACATGTGAAGGAGGTTGAGGATGCAAGTTGGTGAGACTCGCGGCACACGTGAGACTGTCAAGATGTCGACGTAAGTGAGTATACGATCATAACTAATCGAACGGCTAATCCTGTTCGATGGGGTATGAACGGTATAGGGCTGTGTAGCCGTGTCCTTTTGCGATCCGGAGTCACATGGAATGTTTTGGCACGGCGCTGTCTTTGCTGCCCCCTGGATTTGGAGCTTTATGTTTGTTGCTTACGCTACACCAGCCAGGCGAGGTACGCTACGCTCGAGCCCTTTGCCTCGGGTCATGTGGCATATGTTAATTCGTTCGGATTCACAGTTTGACCTTACTGCATAAAAAAAAATCCTTGAACCAGGAAAAATACTGAAATTGCAATGTATTGCTTTTAAGATTCATACTTTTGCTTCTCCTGGCACCAAATCCCCAACTCCTCCACGGCCGGTGGGGGCAAGGCAATTGAAAACAGTACTATCCCACTAAATTGAACTGACGGCTCGTAGACCAGCTACCCAATCTACGGTTAAATAAATTTGGATAGACTATGCTTTTGAGGGGCTCCGTGCATTGAGCATGTTGGCATGTAGCGAATCAAAATAACCTAAGGACGAGCAAGGTTTCTTTTTCTTTTTCAGGGTGACTGGCAACACCCAAAACGAATTTCGTACTACTTTTAATAGGTTTTATCTTGGTGAAACGTCTGTACCGATCAGCCTATGGGTCAGTTCTTTTTCTCCGAAACTGACGGCTTTTGGCTTTTACTACAATACCTAACTTTCAAACGGAGTATTTTCTCAAGATGTGGTCTATAAGTTAAACGATGTACACGTTAAAAGCCCAACATCTGTACCATCCAAAATTGCAAGTGAGTATCTCTCTCCGTAATCTGTACCGTAAACAGCCAAAATTCAAAAATTTCAGTCAAAAGACATAAGCCGCAGCCGTTGCCAAACAGGCCCTATAGCTACAACGTTGGGTATCATTGCTGGCAGGCAAATGGCAAGACGATACTGTACATCTACAGCGTTGGCTGTGAGGATCTTAGTGCCGTATGAGTCACATGTACATGTCGCAACGGCGCTTGCATGCTGTGCTTTCCCGGGACTTGGAGCCTTGCGGTCTAGCGAAGAGGAAAGCCACGCACGTACTCTCTTCCCCCCTCCTTCGACTCGTACGTGGATACTCCTACATTACAGCGAGTCGGCGACACCACATTTACCAATTTACCACCGTCGCTCGGTTGGGATCGATCCCCGTCGACGACCTTCGCCGTCGCTGGGTGAAGTCACAGGTAGCAATCCATAAACACCACCGCGTCGCGCGTCACCAAGGAACAGGGTTAGCACGCGCGCCGGCCGGCAAGTCGATCGGTAATGCACGTACGGACGGTGAAGCTTCTAAGTGGTCTGAAATAAATTGATTTATGATTGAAATTACATTGTAACTGATTTATGGTGGCTTATTTGGCGTAACTAAAATTTTTAAAAATCAAAAAATTGAAAAAAAATATTAACCCATTACGAACAATGCAAATAAATATGGAAAAAAGAACCGGTAAAAAAACTTAAAAATAGAAAAGGACGAAAATTAGAAATAGTGAAAAATAAGTCTGAAGTCAGAAGTTCTTGCCGAAATAAATGGGGTCTAAGGGCCTGTTTGGGACTGCTCTGCTCCAGTTTTTCCAGCTCTGCTCCACCAACTCCGCCATGGAGCAGCTCCACTGTGGAGTTTCTGGAGCAGGTGGTCCTGTTTGGCACGCAGCTAGCTCCAGCTCCAGGAATGTGAGGTTTCCCTGAGAAAGGTCCAATGTGCCCCTGAATGATGTTTGGTGTATATTTTGATGTCTGCGGAGCATATGTAACTGAATTTTTCTGAATAGATAACTTCGATATATTCTTCTGAGGTTTGCAAGAGAAAGGACAAGTAGGCACGAAATGATTATTCGAACAAAATTCACCATGTAACGAAGACTGGTAAAAACACTTAATTCAGTTTTTTCGCAGGTTATTAACACTGAAGTACTTTCCCCCTTTTCTTTCTGTAGGCCTTAAAAATTCTGATTATGACCATATAGTGTGAAACATGGTAAAATTATAAAATAGATTGGTAGATAAAATAATTTATGCGGCAATGGCAAAGAAAATAGAAACCAAATTGAGTATTTGTCCAAGAAAATACTAGTGCACAACACTCACAGGTTGTACATAAAAAGTAAACCAGATAGCACAAGGTGCACCCCCATTCAATGGATGGACATGAAGATACAGCAGGGCATTATTTAACTTGTTGCGGATTTCCTTTTTCTGTATAATAATATAATTACAGAGTTAGCATACAAGACCATACTTTCCTAACACGAAATCACTGAAAAATTGAAAACAATGAAGGCCACAATTTTTCAATTTTTGAAATGAATGCTGCTCACATCACATCTCAAAGCAAGGATACACAATACTAACGGAATTGGAAATATCATCCGATGTGTTACAGCCATGTGGCCATGGGCTCTACATGCCATCCTTACGTTAAATGGATGGCATTTTCCGATTTATACCTCTTTTCAATACTGAACTAATTTTCTCCAATACAAACAAGTCATGAAAAACTAAGATACATATTCATAGAATAAAGGTAGCTCCATAACAGTCCTAGGAACATAAGAAGGATACACCCTAAAATGTCAGATCAATATATACCAGGCTGGTGAAAAAGAGCATATGGATAAACTGAACGCTGAATCCAGAAGCCCTTTGACCAACTTGAGCCAACCAAATTGAATCTTGTTTGAAGTTTGCAATTACTTAAGCATGCCCATGTGCCGATGTGCGATATATACAAAAGTTACAACTGCAGTGGATCTGACACAACGAATTAACAGCAATGTTGAGATTTCAAGCCCTGTCCTGCCAAGACAGCTAACACCAAAAACACATTGAAACAATAGAACATTACTAGCGCCGACAAGAACTTTCACAATTCACTACTTCCCATTTCATAAGCCATGGACTCATGACATGAATACACATGAATGCACATGTAAATACATAGTTCTTAAGTAATAGGCAATTTGGCAAGCTGTTTCTACTCCTTCAACGTCTGAAGAGGCAGCGTCTGAACCATGAACCAAGAAGCTACTCACTCAGCTCGGTGGTCGCTCGCTAATGCTCCGGGAACCACGCCCGGAACGCGAGCCGGAGCTCGCTATCCTCCTCCATCCCATCCACAGTCTCGGCCACCCGCGCCGCTGCGGCCGCGAGCGCGGCGCAGTTGCGGCGTACCTCGCCGAGCCCCAGGAGCGAGCCCTCCCGGCGCAGGTCCCAGCTTGCGGAGAGCGCGGCGTAGCCAATGCCCGCCAAGACGGTGGCCAGGGTGAGCCAGAGCGGCGGGCGGCCCAGGCGGAGACACCAGCGAGCGGCCCACAGAGCCAACGAGTTGGGGGGCTCCACGCGGAGGCGGCGCTCGGCGGTGGCGTCCATGGGGGCCTACGGGCGGTCAGTGGGGGTGGCGAGGCAGAGGAAGCGGATGGGGAGGCGAAGGGGAAAGGGGAGGAAGCGGGAGAGAAGGGGCTTGGAGAGCGCCATGGCGGCGACGGAGCACAACGGGCACGGGGAGCCGGGAGGATGGGGGCAGGGAGAGCTCTGGCTGCTGTGGGAGCGTGCGGGAGGAGGAGATCCCGGCGCGGAGGAGGAGGGGGAGAGGCGCCGGGGGCTTGCGGTGGCGGCGGAAGAGGAGCGCGCGGGTGGGTGGGGAGGACAAGAGCCGCGCGGTGGGTGGGGAGGAGAGGAAAAGAAACGAATCGGTACGGAGGAAAAGTAATGGCAGTGGTGGGTAATTTTCTCCTAACTCTATGAGGAGATACAAAACTTCAGTTTCTGGAGTACTCCTTGAGGAGCTCTAGAAAAAACGTGGAGTATGCCTTCAACTCCAACTTTTTCTTGGAGCAGAGTTCTTAGAGTTGGACCTGTTTGGCTAGACAAGTTTGAAGCAGAGTTGAAAAAACTGGAGCGGAGCAGTCTCAAACAGGCCCTAAGTTGGACTCCATACGTGACCTAGATCAGTCGACGGCCGGCCAATCCGTCAGATGCCTTCCGCGCACGGTTCCACCTACGTGAAACGGTAGGGAGCGACGGCGCGGGCGGGGCCAGGGGGCAGGCAGGCAGCGGCTGAATCTGGAGCAGGAATTGAAGAAACGGTGGTGCAAACGTAATGCACGGTCTCCGCTACAGGGTGACTCTAGCAAGTGGACCCGCAGCTGACGGTGCAGCAAAATCAAGCCGTGGAGCCGCTCGCGCCATTATGTGCAGGGCTGGTGCTTGCTTAGATTCTCCATGATGCACCATTTTGTTCTTTTCTGATTGTTTTGATCACTGTGAACTAGTAATACGTGCGTCTCCTGATGCTACCACAACCTAGGACCTGTTCTTTTTGGCTGCGGCTTTTAAATTTTAGCTGTTTGCGACAGAGATTACAGAGAGATACTCGCTTGCGATTTTGGTTGATACATATGTTGGGTTTTTAATGTGTACTATAATTAACTTGTAGACCCCGTCTTGAGAAAATACTCCGTTTGAAAGTTAGGTACTATAGCAAAAACTAAAAATCGTTTTTAGAAACCAAAAGAACATAACCCTAGCAATTTCCTTCTAAGATGTACTGCACGTCGATCATTGGTATCCAAGAAAATCACAGTGAAAAATTCATGCAAACGACTCATCCAAATCGTGGTTGATGAGAATCGAATTATGGCCATTAGCTAAAAAAATTGGAGTGCCACACCAATTGGGATATGTAGTATGTATTAATCTTACTATATATTTACCAAATTAATGCATTTTTGATGAAATTACTAGATGCTGTGCATGTTGACATATAATGTTTTTCTTTGCGAAGACAAATAGTGTATTTGATCAACAGTGAAATGAAAACTTCTGTACATAAGCAGTATATTTAATGTACATGTTACACGTACAGTCGATCATTTTTTGTTTGATGCGATATTCTGGAGTTCCGCAAATCCTGAATTTTTTTTTGAAAATTAACACCCGCCGACTGCCCGACTCTACCAATTAATATTGCCAATGGCCATTAACGGAAGAAAGATTAAACGGTACAAGTTACCAAAGCATCCAAAGAGAACTTATTCATGAGTACATGCATGGTGGGCAGTTTTGTAATTTCGGGAAGTCGCTAGAACCATACAACAAACAAATCTTGCACTATATGCCCTGGGCTTCTCTGTCGATGCCCTGCATCGGCGCTTTTACTTTTCTCCCCCTCTCTGTCAGTTTATCATCTGCTTCTATGGGCCAGTTCTTTACCTCACAAGTTGACGGCTTTTAGTTTTTACTATAGTATCTAACTTTCAAATGAAGTATTTTCTCAAGACGGGGTCTATAAGTTAAACGATCTACACGTTAAAAGCCCAACATCTGTACCAGCCAAAATCGCAAATGAGTATCTGTCTCTCTGTAATCTGTATCGTAAATAGCCAAAATTCAAAAATTTCAATCGAAAGCCATAAACTGCAGTCGAAAAGAACATGCCCTATATACAAATAGACACACTACATGCATGGTCCAAGTTATATATGTGTACCGTGTACGGCGCAAAGTAGGCTCTCTTCTTCTTCTTCTTCGAGTGATCCCCAAAGCAAAATGGCCGCAGATGGAAGAAATAAGCTACAGTTGTTGTGCTATCTCCTCGTTGCTATGCTTTTGATTGGTACTTCAGGCGCACTAGCTCGCTGGCTTCTCTTATCACGCGTGTGTGCATATGTGTGGCGTGAGCATGTGGTGTGCATGCTTCTTGTATTCTCTCAAAGTTTAACAAGTCATGGATGGTGATGACTCACTACTGATTTTTTTTTTTGTTCTCCCTCTCATACTACATACACAAAAGGTGACGTTTTAGCTGCTCGGCCATTCTCGCCATCGACTCTCCCGGAGACACAACAACAGGTGATATCCAGTGCACTAGCATACTCGATCTCTGAATATCTAGCTCCAATAATGCATGCATATCATGATTAATTTGCAAGTCAACTACAATGGGAAGCTCTTAGATTTATGAAACTTTTTTTGCCTTCCTTCCATCTCTTCCATGATTAGTGCGATATATATTGACAGTTTTGCATGTTGCAGGGCTTACCGAGATCAGAAGAAGAAGCAGTACCAGCAGGAAGTTGGACGTTGAAGGAGTCGATCAGTGTGAGGAGACTGCTGGTGGGGTCGAGGGCTCCGACGTGCACCTACAACGAGTGCCGGGGTTGCCGGCACAGGTGCAGCGCGCAGGAAGTCCCCGTCGACGCCAGCGACCCGATGAACAGCGCCTACCACTACAAATGCATCTGCCATATGCATTAGGTGAGAGGATGCTATACGTGCGTGCTTGTCATCATGAATGATGATGGAAATGGAGTGTTCTGTGCTAGCTAGATGGCATGGACAGTAGTATTCTTGAATAAATGTGGTGGATACCCTCTTGCTACTTGTGATGACTGATGAGCTAGCTAGCTCTAGCTTTATCGTTCCGTGTTGTTTGAATGAAGAGGGATTGGTGTACTGTATTGTAGTTATCAGTTGCTGCTTGTTTAGTAGCATCAGCTCTGGATTTGCAATCCAGAACACCATGTGATTTCACCGTATTTATTTCCTAGATAAATAGTTAGTGCACACAGATACATTGCTAGAACATACATATTCGTTGTGTGAACCATACCAAACATTAATATTACATATCATAGTTTAAATAACTCGTATCGGGTAAAATTTTACATAACAGCTGATCAGATCAAATGTTATGAGCTATGAGCTAGCTCTAAGCATATTATTTCATATTTTAATAGAAGAGAGAGAAAAACTATTTCTTGATCAAGAGCTAGTCTCATACACATATTTTAAGATTATGTGAGAGTGTCATGTGAGGCTATTTATGTTATGAGCTATGTGCTAAAAGTTAGTAACTATTGGAGAAGTTGTCTTAGAGCTAGTAACTACTTCATACTGTTGGAGATGCTCTAAGTGGGCTGTGGGTATGTCTACGGATGGCCACATAAGTTTACTAAAGATAGACAGTGTCCATTTAATATTTTTTACGGAACGAATTGAGCGGGCTCGCAGACAGCCCGCATGCACTTACACCCGTATTAGCTGCAGCGAGAAAGGAAAACACCCGTTTCTCACTCAAGCACTCAAGAAGACACGACGCGCGAGCAATTCTCCGAGCTGTTCTCGCTCGCCTGGTCGCGCACCACCCATCTCGCTGCAACGAACAACGAGGCGCCAACTCACCGCGCATTAAGGCAGGAAGGCGGGCGTGCACGCACTACCTACGTGCAGCGCAGCCACCCCTCCCACCGACACCCCAGCCCCGCCGCAAACTCCCCAGCCCGCAGCCCCACCCGTCAGCCACCGACGAACACAGCAGCCGCGCGTGCCGCTTGGACTCGGCGGCCTCCATCCACCGCCGCCGTGCCGTTCCCGTGCGTGCGCCCCACTAGTCTCCCACTCGCCTTTGGTCGTTTCTCTCACCGCCCCACCTCACCGCGCCGCGAGTGGGGGGCCCCGTGCCAAGCCGAACCGACCTGCGCGTTCGGTCAAAACCCACCGCGCGAGCGCCCCAAGACGATTAAAACCTCGCACATTTCCAGCGAATCCAGACCAGCCGCTCGCGCGTCCCGTGCCGAGACGGCGGCAGCTAAAGGTGGTGGTGGTAGCAGCTTAGAGGGAGGAAGAGGAGGATACCATGGGGGACGAGTCGGAGGGGGAGACGGAGGAGTACCTGTTCAAGGTGGTTATCATCGGGGACAGCGCGGTAGGGAAGAGCAACCTGCTGTCGCGGTACGCGCGCAACGAGTTCAATCTCCACTCCAAGGCCACCATCGGGGTCGAGTTCCAGACGCAGAGCATGGACATTGACGGCAAGGAGGTCAAGGCCCAGATCTGGGACACCGCCGGCCAGGAGCGATTCCGCGCCGTCACCTCCGCCTACTACCGCGGCGCATTCGGCGCGCTCCTCGTCTACGACATCTCGCGCCGCTCCACCTTCGACAACGTTGGCCGCTGGCTCCAGGAGCTCAACAGTACTCACCTATCCCTCTGCTTCTTTCTACTTCTTTATTTACTCAACTAGCTACCATGCTTGCTTGATTACTGCTTGTTACTTGATGGCTTGGATCAATTGATTCGTTAAGATCGTGTAGATCTGGGTTGGTTTTGGACGTCGAAAGGGGCAGTGAAGCATAGCTGGTAGAAATAGCATCCAGTGGGGGATTTTGCGAAAAAGGACATACCTTTTTTTGATGCTGTAGCTTGTAAATGCCTATAGATGGTGATTGGATCGGGTGCTTTTGGATAGCAGGAGCATTGTTAGGCCGGATGGACTGGACGACCTGGTCTGAATCTGGATCTGAATCTTGATGCTTAGGCTTGTTGGGGAATGTTTGAGGAGTGGATGGGAGGACCACTTAATTCGGGGGAGTGGAATTACTGTGCGAGTTGCTTGTTTTGGATTCGGCAGTGAAGTAGTAGACATCCTTGGGACTACTAATTTTGCATTTGGTGAGCTGAGCTATTTGAAGCTATACAGAGTTATGAAGTTGGAAGCTGCTTAGCTTGACTTTCGTTAGTGTTTAAGATGTTCAAAACACGGTCGCTGTCTGGTTGGTTTTAATTATGTGTGGAAGTGTTTATAATCAACTAGGCTTTTAGAAATGTCCGTAGTGATATCCTCAGTTACTCTGATTATGCTTTGTCAATATGGTTGCTGCAAGCATGGATGCCACTCTCTTGTTACAAACCATTTAGAGCATGATTTCAATCACTTTTAAAAGTTTACTTTGACAGTTTGAGGCCAAACCTTTTTTTTTGTGTGCGCGCTGCGCACCTTTTCACCCCCTCCCCTTCTTGGAGGCAAAATTTGAGTTTTTTTGCTGTCGGAACCAGTCAACTAACATGGGATAAATGCACGGCTAGGTTGATTCCTTAATTTTATGTACATGGGGACTTTTAGCTAGAATAATGCGGTTTTGTAAGAACAAATTCAATATCTGTTGAACTGTAGCCTTGGTTCTACACATATCTTGTGTACTTTTTGGTTCTCCATGTATATTACTTTAACACTTCTGATCTTTTGGGAACTGATCATCCATGGGTGTGTTTCATATTGTCTCACCAATCACCAATAATGTTAGGTGCTAGTGTTTTAGCAGAATTGCTGTCATTAAATAAACAAGTATCGTCTAATGTTATGGATGAACCAACATAACACTAAACGAATACCGCACATTTTCTGTGGCATGTACTGTTTCTCAGAATTTGGCATGTAGCTTATGTATTAGCCATGCTTATTAAGGCGTCGCTTAAGCGTCGCCTAAGCGGTAAGGCGGCTCGGGGGGTCAAGGCGTCGCCCCCGCCTTGCCGTTCGTCCGCCTTAGGTCTAAGTGAAGGCAGGAAGAAGGCTGGAAGAAGGCGACGGAAGAGGTCGAGCTGCCTCCGCCTCCAGGGCGCCGTCGAGCCGCCGACGCCACCGTTCACCATCCACCTTGCCGGATCTGGCCGCCCGCATCATTACAAGAAGGAGCGAGGGAGGAGGGAGGCGGCGGCCGGGAGCGTGGGAGGAGGGAGGGAGGCGGCGGCCTGGAGCGAGGGAGAAGAGAGGAGGCGGCGGCCGGGAGCGAGGGAGGAGGGAGGGAGGCGGCGGCCTGGAGCGAGGGAGGAGAGAGGAGGCGGCGGCTGGGGTGAGGGGAACGAATGAGGGGAGGCGGCGGCTGGGGACGGGTGAAGGGTATTAGGGTTAGGTTATTTACATTTGTGTCCTTAGGGGTTTACGAAATTACAATTAGGTCCTTTTAGGTCCTTCATCTCTTTAAATTTCTTCTGATCTAGTCCTCAGAACTCCGTTTTCTTCGCCTTATGATGTTTATAAGGCGTCGCCTCGCCTCACGCCTTACCGCTTAAAAGGTGTGAGGGGGGTGGGTCGCCTTACCGCCTTAATAACCTTGGTATTAGCGTGCATCTTACAGACTGAACTGAAAATGATACATATTCTGTCTGAAAATACCATGCTCCGTGCCCAAAAGTGTGTAGTGCTCTTTTGAACTATCTTTGGATGTTGAAGATAATTAATTAGGTTGCATGGATGTATTGAAAGGTATCGTATATGATGGGGACTATTGGATGGCTAGGATTGTGCTCAAGATGGCAGTATGCTTGTGTGTGGATTGGTCTTGATGATTTTCTTTGTGCAAGTTTCTTGCGCTAAGATGGATTTTCTTTGTGCTACTTTCTCTCACCATTCAAATTACTAATGATATCCTTGACTACCTGCTTTCATTTCACTAACTGAAAAGGTCAGATAATGTAGGAATTCGGTTGGTTGTAATATTGTATACTCCATATATTGTATTACCAAGAATAACTACCTTTCGCTTCAAAAGGACTTCCGGAGATGGAGAGGACTCAACAAGCACAATCCAGTTGTTCCAAAGCATCTAATCCTATTTCCTTGGAAGCAACTTACTAAGAACTAATAATGACGTGGCATGCGTGACCTTTTGTTTCTTGTCCTCAAGCGCATCTCCTTAGTCCTTACGATTTTCTATCAGAACACATTTATTTTTTCCTTTGCGTAATGGGTGTATTGTCTTCTGCTGGAGTAGTGAATCACTATTTTTAACTTCAATGCAGCACATTCTGACACTACGGTAGCCAAGATGTTGGTGGGTAACAAATGTGATTTGGAGAATATCCGTGAAGTGCCGGTTGAGGAAGGTAAAGCACTCGCCGAAGCTGAAGGGATGTTCTTCATGGAGACCTCAGCCCTCGACTCGACAAACGTGAAGACAGCATTTGAGATTGTCATCAAGGAGATCTACAGCAACGTGAGCAGGAAGATCTTGAACTCCGATTCTTACAAAGCTGAGCTGTCCCTCAATAGGGTAAGCATCGATGGCGATTCGAAAGACGAACAGAAGCAAATGAGCCGATTCGGGTGTTGCTAGGGATTTTAGTACATTATTAATCATTGGATTTTAATGAGATATGAAGTTTTTTGTTCATTAATATTATTTGTAAACTTGTAATGCAAAGTTGGCTTTTGGTTTGTTACACGTTGAGTTACGGAGTGGAAGGGGGAATAGCTGTTACTGGAGAGTGGAGGCAAACTGTTTGTTCGCTGTTACTTGAAAAGTCATGTAACTCACCTTGTCGCGTTCTGCAAATTCAGTCGGAGCTCAACTTTTTCTCTCTCTCTCTCCTTTTACCACAAGATTAGCAGTAGAAAACAATGGATATGATAATGGATTCTTGCAGTGAGAACTGAACTGAACTGAACTGAGCCCCGTAAACGTGACGAACCGGGATCGAGGGTGAATGTCTACTGCCAGTTTTGTTCTTCGCTACGAATTGGATGGGTGTCGGGGTTGACAAGACAAGCCGATCGAAATGGCAGCCTGCGGGCCCAAGCACCGTGCGCGGTGCCGCCCGAGCTCCTGTGGCAACTGCGCTGCGTCCACGCCCGTGCGCCTGGTTTGCTTCCCCTGGTGTGCCTACACGCCCGCACCCGTGCGCCCTGTCTCGCCTGAGTCCCCTCCGCCGACGCGCCTCGCGCTGCGGTGGATCAATCTTGCCGCCGCGGTGCGGCTCTCTCTGCCTCAGTGATAGGGCTAGAATTTAGTTACGCCCTAGACTCAGTGTTAGAATGATCTAAGTTATCTAAGCTGAACTATAAAAATGTTATCCGGACTGAACTGAATTTATCTAGACTGTACACTAAATATTTTTTTTATATCCCGGGCTAAAATTTATCCTACCCAAGGTGTGACTTCGCCCCTGCTCCGCCCGGGCATATCGGCCGTACAGGGCGGGGCGGGAAGACGTGAGTTGTGCGCCTCGTGCCTAGATATTGACCGTGACACAGGCCTGCCGGCTGCGCGGCACGGTACGGGCGCAGCTGGGTGGACACGGCTGCTTGCCGCCGAGTTAACCTGCGCGGCGTACGGGGGAGAAATTGGGAGTGGAGCGGATGTCTGCAGGAAACGTGGGCTGTTCTGTTCGACCACTGGGCTGATCCGCCGGGGGCACTTTCATATTTTTCATGGGTCATAAATCGCTGGCGGCCTTGTGCAATGGGCGCCTGACTTGAGAGTTGCCATCGACCTCTCTGAAGCTTCGAATGCTGGGACCAGCGTTTGCACCGGCAATCTCGATCGACATGGGTGCCTGAAGAAATTCGACTGGAAATGCAAGTTAAATCTTCGGAGTGCACAGCCCGTCCACAACATGGCATTATCTGTTTCCCCAAGGATACAAGTACATACTAAAGTATATACGGTGCAAATGTAGACAAGTAATGGTAGTGCCAAGCACGTACGTACTAATCGTCCGTAGTTAACTTTTGCGCTATACCGCAAACTCGTGCCTCTCCCATCCCATTCAGTTCCCATTTCTAAGGTCCCGTAAGGCTACACGTACCTTCATTGCAGATATGGTACGTACACGTAGAACGATATATCCGGTATTGGCCAATGTTCTCATCATCTTTTCGATCTTAAGGCGCTTCTTGTGTTGTGTTCGGAGACGAAATGCAGCACTCAGTTCAGTCAGTTGCGAGGATGGGGCCCTGCAGCGGCGACGCCAGGGACATGGACATGCGCGGCGTCAACCGTGTCGTCAAGGTCGTCGTCCGCCACGGAGACACCGTCGACGCCATCTCCCTCGTGTATGAGCGGAACGGCCGGGAGGAGTGGACCGAGCTGTGAGCTAGGTGGACGAGGGGGAGCGCTCTCTGTCTCTGAGGTATGCAATGCAATGCAACTCATCGCCTCTAGCACATTAACGATCTTAATTACGCTGAAAATTAATTAAGCACAATCAAGATGTATATACAGTGTCGGTTCATCGAAATCGCTTGCACATGTATCATAGAATTGCTTCTTTGAATCTATCATTTCATCCTTTTGTTTCTTTTTTCACCATCAATCCTAAAATACTGTTGCGTGAAGCGGCATCATGGATTAACAGTTACCATCTCTCCTCATCCTACGCGAACAGGTTTCGCTTGCTGTCTTCAAGAAAGACCACGTGACCAGACATGCATGCGCATGTAGGCACTGATACGTAGGCCATCCATTCGCGTCATGCATGCACAGTGCGTTGTTCGCATGCATGCCTGCAGCTACCACATAGCTAGGCCGATGAACAGAGCCGCCTCCGGCATCCGCCGTCTCAACACGTTCCACGCGCAAAGCTACAATCGAGAAGTGACTAGCGCCGTACGTGTTTGCACGCATCCAGCAAAGCTAGCCAACGGAGAGAGCTCACATGCGCGCGCGCGCCCGCGGCGCATCAACCGTACACGCTCGCCGGCAGGCAGGCGCGCTTGTGAGCTATGGCACGGTACGTTTGGCGTAATTCGCGCTCGCACATAAGAGCATCTGCAATGGGTCTATAGCAGCTCTCTATAAGAGAGTCCATGTCATCAACTGTCCTACGTGGAAGATATTAAATGAAGAAAGAGAACGCAGCTCTCTACAGCTCTAGAGATAGTCTATAGCGCCAAACGAGGCAGCCTCCATAAATTCTGTGTGTGCATGTAAGTATCAAATAGCTATCCTTATAGATAGTTCTTTAGAATGCTAACTTTAGTGTGTACTATATAGATGATGTGGAAGTCTTATAGTTAGTTACTAGCTATAACCATTGCAGATGCCCTAAGGACTCGGAGACGGCCGGGACCATACCGAAAGCAAGCGACGAGCTAGCTAGCTAGCTACACACATGTACAGTAGCTAGGCAGCCTAGGCTCGAGGCTTCTTCACCCCACTGCAAACCACAAATGGCCAGATGGCCCAGCGGCAACGATACCAGTAGGATGCTCTAGGATCTGCCCTTGCTGATGCTAGCTGTAGGTGAAATGAAATCGTAAGCTGTTACAGACGAAGCTATCGGGCGGCCATCTGCTGCGGTTGTCACTGCGGCTGCAAGTCTATGTGCAGCCGCACGGAATCGGACCCGTCCACCGTTCTGTGGCGGTTGATCTGGAGCGCTCGTTTTCGATCCAACGGTATTCACGGCGTACGGCTGGTCTTGGTCCCAAGCTAGCTAGTGTAGTACCCTAGGCCCTAGCTAGTGTTAATTGTAGACAAGTGTCCTGTATCACCGGGATGGGGGAGGCATGCATTGGAAGGAGACAGCACACCAACAGTTCAACTTGTGCATCCCTTTCAGTTTCAGCTCCGCTCCTGAGGATCAGAAGGCGATCTCCTACGGCAATGGAGTGGTACCAGTAGACCACTACTGCTGCTAGTAGGTGCTCCTCGAGAGATGGGGGGATCTGTCAGGGGAAAGTGGCGTGCCAACTGTTGCGCGCGCCCACCGTATGCTGGGCCTCGCCGGTAGACTTGTCTAAGAGCAAGTCCAATAATAGAGCCAAGTACTTGACTATAAGTCAAGTTATAAGAGCCAAGTTATACAATAATCTGTCTTCTATTTGTCTACAAAATATTTTTTTATTATTATGTGGTACCATGTTTCACATTCTCTTTCCTACTCCTCCTCACATACATTTATTATCTGGACCCACCACTGCATAGGCTCCCGTGTGCAGCTTGTTGCTTGCATGAGAGCCAAGCTCTCCTCTCTCTCCTCTCTTCTCTCCTCCACATCAGCAAAAATGCTGACTAGCTTGACTATAACACCATTATTGTACTTGCTCTAACGGTGGCCGACCACTGGTTTTCAGTGTCGCTGTTCCTCTTGCTCTCTGCTACTAGTTTAGCTTAGCTTGGCCCAATGCCTCATTTAATTCGAGGAGATCTTTAAGGCCGAAAGCTTAGGGCCGGTTACTTGCACTTTAACCCAAGAAAAGTTGGCTCTGGTCTCTGGACTACATGCTAGCAGCTACTAGTTGGTGGTGGTAGTCCTTGAGCTTGAAAATTCTCGAGTATGATTAGTTCTCATGTGATGCTGCCATAGAAATTGTGCGTGCCAAAATCTCTATGCATGTGGTTCCATTAAGAGAGAAGTCAATGGTGAGAATGATAGATAGATGCTAACAAAATTAGAGTTCACAGGCCAGATTCAACTTTTTCTGAAACTTTCGACGAGCAACAACATATTTTGGCCTTTGAACCAATAGCCATTAATTCACATTTGGTAGTCTTCAACTCTTCATCCATAAGGCCATTCACATTTGGTAGGATCAGAAGCGACTTGCAAGGCTTGGGAGAGGACACATCCGTTTATATTCAGATATCACAAATCACAACGATGGTAATCATGGCACCATTAACAAAAAGGGAAGAAGATACCCTAACGAGGGCAGTGGCAGAGGTGTGGGGAAGGCACACTCAACACCAAAAAGAACGAAGGCACCACAGCCATGAGACGTGAAACAAAATCATGGATCTTTCGTTAGCTGCTACCTCCAACTGCAAATATAAGTGGTTTTAGACGATGGCACGGTCCCGAACCACCTGACTCGAACACAAACCGCGAAACCAGCAGCGCCACCACGATGACCCATCCACCATTTCTGGCTCCCATTTTCGTGCGACGAACAGGGACGACCACGGATAAGAAGACCTCCATGGACATGGTTGGTCAATTGCCCCCATGGCAACCACACTTGGTCTGGGCCATGGCACTACAAGAACTAGTTGGCACCGACCCCACAAAAAGCCGGGTAATGCTTCCAGTAGATAAGCTAGCAAGCCCACCTCTTAACTGTTTACATGGCATCGATGCCCTTGTGGACCAGACCTCATAGCACAGCACACCAGTGCTCATCTTTTGGAACATTTTTCTTTACGTAATGCTTATGAACTGTCACTGGTAACCGGGCTTATATATAATGCATCAATCGACCGGATCTGTTTGTCAGTGACTGCCTGTAACGCCGCTCCAAACCGAATGGTTTGTGAGATAGGATCACCCAAATGGGAAGTAGCTGTGGCATCTCCGGATTCCACCAGATTTTCTTACTTTGCAGAGAGGATGATCGATTCGACAGGGACGGCTGACCTAACAACTAAATTTGTATTTAATCATTGCGACTTATAATCATTACTTCGACCTATCCACTTTTTTGGGTTTCGTTTCTTTTCTTTTCGCACCTCCTTTTGCGTGGGTCGACGCATCAAGTATGGAATGATGGGGATGGTGGTGCCTTCCAAGGGTACGCCCCCAATGCACGCCCTGATAATTCAACCCCGCAAAATTACCCGCATCTTTTTTTCTTCTCTAATTAAATCTTGAGCCCGACTTTTCTGTCCGCGACGACTGCAAAATTTTCATATCCATCTACGATGAATGAGCTCATTGCAGGTGTAGAGTTTTCTGCACTATATAACCAATAGTAGAAAAGGAAGCAATGGAAATGCTCGTTACAATTGAACTGAGGCAAGTAGATTGCTTTTTTTATTTGTAGGATTGATGCTAGCAATTAGATGGGTGAATAATTGTTCAACCTTTTCTCTATAATGATATTCAAAATCTTCACTCAAGTGATTATGATAGTTATCAAATTCAAACTGTATCAACTAAAATCATGGTCCTTGTAGATGCATCCCCAAACGTGATCAACTCGTTGCTGGATGCACATGTGAGAGAGAAGAACCATCTAAAATCTCTGGTCATATGCCGAGAACACCCAGAGTCAACAAGCAACACGCTCTCCTTCCTCGCATACCGGACCTACAGGGCATAAGCAGGAAACATCTATGCCTCAGTACTTAAGTTAGTGATAAAAGACTTGGGAATCTAGTACTGAGCCACACGATGTCTAGGAAATAGTAGAAGTACAACAAAATGGTTATAAAGATAATCATAAGAATGGACACATGAACCACCTAGATCTCTTCGAATTGGCCTACCAAAAGGCTGATACTCCCCTGTCTAGATGCTACCTTTGATCCACCTACACGATATCCTAACTCAAAACATTGCCTAGAGCCACCAAAGGAGTAAAAAAAGTCATCTACAAATCTAGTCCTATGTCTAGAAGAAAAGACATGCTGCCTAGCTCTAGAGACACTCATGGGTAAAGGAACTCTTGGTTGCTCGAGCCTGGCTATCATGCTTTGGAGTTTTCGCGTGATCCCTTCAGCGAAGTGGTCGTAGCCCGGTGCTCAAGCAAGCCCTTGAGTTGGATTCTCGAGTAGATCATTTATGCGTTGAAGCTCCTGAGCCTCTTCGGACTGCTACTGGACGCTCCCAAGCAAGGACCATTGGGCAGCCAATCTTCTTCTTCAAATGGTCTTGGGATCCTCAATATCTGAGACTAGTTGAGGCCGCCTTAAAGGAGAGCAATTATTTCAGAGATTTCTCCCACGCTCATCAGAGTACTCACCTGGCTCATCACTGGAGGCCTCCTCGCTATTACCATGAGGGGTCACAGTGTGTGATCAGCAGGGAACACTATCAGCCCCCTCCAAGAAAGTGATCAGTATGCGTGGAGAGGGCAAAGACCTCCCGAATATGATCTCACTACAAGAAATTTGAGTATCAGTGACGAATATAGTTATGATGAGAAACGAAAATGTCATAGATTAGCTATCATTCCGTGACGATTCAAGTGATTTCGTCATTAATATGCGGGACGGTACCGTTGACGCCTAGTTTTGTGACGAAAACAAATATTTGTCACAGAATATACAGAAAACCATGATGATTGTTTATATTCGTCATAAAAGACATTATTATTCGTGACGATTTATTGGATGACGAAAAAAGTGTTGTCAAAAAAAAGTTAGGGCGAATGGGGACATATTTGATCCTATGCAAAATTGCTAGTTTTGTAGATGTAGTTCCGTCAATTTTGTGGTGAATACTATAATTAAGAAAAAGCTGAGTTCAACCCTACATGTTAGTTTATGGTTTTTTTCTCCCATGTGTTTGAAAAACTTAATGTATCTCTTATATTTTTCAGATGGATAAGTCTTGGATAAATGATAGGCAATTTTCCGCTGCACATATTAAGGGTGTGAAGACCTTCATGCGCTCGAAATGGACCATTTTACATTTTCCTATATTTTTCTGCAG
Source organism: Dendrocalamus latiflorus (assembly GCA_017311315.1). Lineage (NCBI taxonomy): Eukaryota > Viridiplantae > Streptophyta > Magnoliopsida > Poales > Poaceae > Dendrocalamus > Dendrocalamus latiflorus. Next base: position 21,966,016 of record CM029669.1, read on the forward strand.
GCCGGCGCGATCGAGGCGCATAAACGACAAATTTGGCATTCTGGGGTTGCTCCGTACAGTTGTACGTGTCGTAACGGATGCGTAGGATCTATCCGCGAAGAAATCGGAGCTCTGGAGGTCTAAATCGGAAGATATCTCATTGAAGAAGGACTTGACTGTAATATCTGAAAATCTGGAGGGCTAAATCGCAAATCATCGAAAACCCCAACTCCTTCTAAACCCTAGCCGCCACCCAGATCCAAACTGAGCCGGCCATTGCTTCTGTCCTTTGCCCCCTTTGCTCTCTCCTCCCCCTTCCTCTTCTCCGGCGCCGGCGAGGGTCGGCCAGCTCGCCAGCGGCCAACCACCTCCACTCCCCTTCCGCCGCTCCCCACTGCTCCTCCATCCCTAGATCCACTGCGCCGCCACTACCCGTCCGCCGCCGATCCTCACCTCCGCCGCGCCTCCATTTGTTTTCTCCTCCTTCTCCTCCATCTCCACGCCATCTCTCGGCCGCCGCCTCTCCCTTCTTCTCCACATCCGCCTCCGCGCCGCGCCGGCCCTCCGCTCCGGCACTCCGCCGGCACCGCGACCGTCAGATCTGGGCGCTCCGCTCCGGCCGCAGCTCCGGCACGACCGGCGATTCAGCGACCGCGCCTCCGCCCTCCGTCCGCTCCGGCACCGCGACCGCCAGATCTGGGCGCTCCGCTGTCTGCTCCAGCCCTCCGCAGCTCCGCTCTGCCCTCTGGCACGACCGGCGAGGCGGCATCGCGGCAACCGCGCCTCCGGCTCCGCCCTCCGGCCCTCCGCTCCACCGCCATCGCAGACCCGACCGCGTCACCCCGGGCTCCGACCCTCCGCTCCGCCGCAGATATGTACATCCCCATTGCCTTGGAGTTCGACCCGGACTTTGCATTATTAGCTGAATGCTCCTTATCCAATTTAGAGCAAATCAAATGCTTGGATTCATATACTGGGATTTTAAGAGTGGATACAGTGGATTGATTAATTGTGATGCCTTTTACTGATGTCTGATGGAGTTGAGTCTGATGCTTGGATTCATATACTGGGATCAATTCTTCATGGAGCACAGATGTGCAATAAATAGCAGAATTTGGATTCTTATTGTTTTCATTCCTCTTACATTTTGCAGGTTCAGCACATCCAACAGATGAAGAATTTGATAAGGATGGCACCAAAGATAAATTTCATTGTTCTTTCGAGCACACACTGTTTTCTGATTGCATGAAGCATTTCTTGTATGTCCGTTGTTACAATAGTTCCGAACTTATAGCTGCTTTGAAGGCAAGTTCTATGTGTTTGTGACATATATCTTAGCACATCACTACCCTGATGGCATTCTCATTTTTGTGTTGTTTGTTCCTTGCTTTACCTGATATATAAATGTATTGAAACATGTTTGCTGAAGAGGTGACATGTGATGACAGTCGAGAACGATAATACTTAGGCATTTAACAGCACATGCTTCTGAGTATATTCATAATTATTGGATAAAATACTATTTATGTGGTATGTAGAACATGATTGATTGTTACAACTGAATTCACACTCACCATCTGTAGGATCATCTTATAGTTGTTCCAGACTTCAAGCTCAGTCTTTCTGAAATAACATACTAGTATTATTGAAAAAAAATAGTATTATTGAAAAAAAACAGAGAGAATTACAAAGTGCTATTTGTAGAATGAGTTACAAACAAGACAAGCTCTTCTGCTTGTTTCTTGCAACAGTCTAGGAGTTATACCATGCCTAGATAAGTTATATCTTCATGTATGTTGAAGATACAAGTAATTTTCTTATTTCTGGTTTTTGACTTTGCAGACTCTACATTCTCAGTTTGAAGCAAGGGGAGAAGTTCTTGGGATTGGTGTATATTTCCTTATGATAGACAGGTATTCTGTTTCTGGTTTGCTGTAAATTTTATTCTATTGGGTTAAACTTGTTGCATCTCTTGTTGTGCCTGGTCCTATTAGAATTATAGCTACTGTATAAAATTGATGTTTCCTCCTTGTCTAGTTCAAATTATTCTTCTATTTCTCCTTGTCTAGTTCAAATTATTATTATCAAGTTATGTTTTGTACTGAAAAAAGACAGCCATGAAAGATGATGGGTACTTTAGAAGCATCAATGTAGAGCGTTATTGGTATAAAAATGACCCTTATATTTTAGCCACTCAAGCAGCACAGGTATTTTATTTGAATGACACAAAGCTTGGTAAAGGGTGGAAAGTGGTGCAAAAATTTGAGCATAGGCATCTCTATGATGTGAAACTAAACTGAATTGTTGTTTAAGTATGTCATATTCATTTTTTTCATTTTCTACAACCATGCAACACAATGTTCTGTTATTACTTATTAAAGAATGAGCTGAATACATATTATAGGTGTATACAAATTTTTTTCTTTGTTGTGTCTTCAACATTCAAGCATTATGCAATCTGTTTATGTTACAAATGGAGCATAGAATTATCTTGCATGTTTATATTGTCTCTATTCAATGCTAGGATGCCATGGAAACCGCAATGGAAGAAACTCCACAGGAAGGTGAAGAACCGCAATATGCCTTTTGACAAGACATACGTGTTACTACTAGTGACATTTGGCTAATATGGTTTTGTGATGGAACTGTGTCTATGGTGATCACTTTTGTGTTGAACCAATGGTTATAATAGCATGTATTGGATAAATGTCAATTAATTCTATATGCTTTGATGGAACAATTCTATGGTGATTATATGGAGAATTATGCTACTGTTTATGACATTTTTTTTGTCATTCATGTATGTCTGGATTAAATTTTGTGACGTTGCAAATATATTCATGATGAATAATTTCGTCATAAATTACACGTCCTGGACCACATGTCATGACGAAAACAATTGTCATAGAATGTTTTCACTTGGTGACGATAACGGTATCGTCACAGAAAATATTTTATGACACAAAGTAAATCGTCATAAATATTATTGTATGATGATCTATTATTCGTCATAAATGTGTACTATTTTATGACGATTTCCCAATGATCGTCACTAAGAACATTCTATGACGCAGAATCTGTGACGATCCGCGTGACGCAAGAAAATCGTCACTATTATGCTTTTATGACAAAAATCCATGATTTTGTGACAAATACGTATCATCATCGATGCTCAAATTTCTTGTAGTGTCTCCACTCGCGTCAGATACCTCCTACCTTGAGGAGTCGTCAACTGAGAGAGCCGCATGGCATGGAATAGGCCTTTCCAGAAAGGGGAACTCGCAGGAAGCCCACCCATATTCTCTGCGGGGACAACTAAAAGGTCATGACCACCAAGTCTTGATAGATTCCCAGAATAATATATTCCAGGGGTTACTGACCCAAATCAAGCGGCCACTAAGGGACTCGAACGCTTGGGGGAGGCCCCTTGTCATGTTGCGAGTCCTGTTTGTGGTCGAGTTGACCCTTGCCCTTTAGGGAAAGTCGTTCCTCCACTGAGTGTAACGCTGTGGGGGATAAGGATCTCTCCTCATCCCTATCCATGGTGCGGTCTCTAGGATCTCGTGATGGATCTCTAGAGATAGTATCACCGTCGGATGAAAGCATGGTCTACTCTTAGTCGTAATGGGCATCTATATTGAGATCTGCGTAGTCAACCAAGTCAAACCAATTCTCTCCATTCTACTATCCTGCCATGAGGACATCAGAAAGAAGAAACTTGTCGACAAGGAATTACCAGAGTTTGGAAGAAAAGTTCATACTGACAGCTCCAACTATCGATGTTCTAGTATCGATCATACGTATGATTATTTAGATTCAGGGGAATTCTTGCTACGACCTAGCTACGATCACACAGAGAGAAGACACATTGATTTAGGTTTGGGCCTTCTTCTAAGAGAATAACAACCCTACTCTTGTGTGGCTATTGCTTAATGAACCAATTACAATCGAGAGAGGAATGTGAAATGTCTTGTTCTACTCCTATTCTCCCTCGGGTATGTCGCCATGATCCTTCCTTCTCCCTAACGTCCACCTTTATATAACTTGCAAAGCGGTAGCAATTGTTCCATGCCAAGAGACGCCTTTACGTTTTGGATGATAACCGTCCAGTGGGAGTTTTTGTTAGAGAGACATGGTATCTTATGCATTGTGCGGTGGTTATTATTAGAGAGAGAGAGAGAGAGAGAGATTATAAGCAGTTATTATATAGAATAAATACACGTGCTAACTGTCTCATCAGACAAATCTATGATGCAATGTGTTGTCATAGACAGGTTAGTCGAAGATTGGCTTAATCGTAGGAGGATATACGACCACAAAGTGGTCACAGGATTACTTATAACTATGTTATGGTTGTAGAAAAGCTTACGACTATGAAGCGGTCTACAAGAGTTTACGATTAAGGAGTGGTCGTCGAAGAGCTTATGACTACTCTGTGAAATCTCTCCCTTATAGATAAGAGGTATACTAAAGGAATATAATGGCGTACGAATATTATTTACAAATAAATAATAGTTTGAGAATCATTACATCCTCATCAAATTGTATAATTACAGACAATGTAAATAAATAAGAGAAAAAAATACAAAAAACTCAAAAAAACTAAATAGATAAAAAAATAAATTTAAGAAGTTAAAAGTTAGAAGCAGAAATTTCTTAGAGGAGATTCAATCCCACCGCATGCAACCACTCTTGCATGCATGGCGTTAATTACTTTCTGTTTCCATTTGACTTGACAGCATATGCATGCATAACAGTAAGCATATTTTTTTTATAACCCAATCAAGTACTGCTCACAGATAACATTGAAGGCATCCTCCTATTATTACGCCGACTTTGATGACAGTTCTAAAGATCCAATAAACTGAAAATCAAGTTTTTACTTCTCCTAAATTATAATAGTTTATCATAATATAGTTTAGACTCTCTCATATGCCTCTTCAGACGCTGACGCCGACGCGCCAGGAATGTAACGCCCCCGTTTCCAGAGGCGCGTACGGACACAACATTCCACAACTATTCACGCATGAAGAGTTATAGAGTGTCGCGCAAGAGTATACCATTGCATGCTTACAACAAAAGTTCAGCATATATTTCACATATGGAATAACATCCAGCTTTTAACAGTGGGGCGTGCAAGCCCAAAGTATATTTATATCACAAAAGCTTCCAGAATCCGCTTGAGCGCGGCGAAGACCTAAAGCCACGGGTCCTCGTCGACGAAGAGATCCTCGGGGACGTCCTCGACGGGGAGACCTTCACCAATGTCTTGATCCTCTAAAGAGGGGATTAAGCAAGACGTGAGCCAAACAACCGGCTCAGCAAGCCCCAAAGGGATTCTATCTTACTACATGCATGGATTACAAAGGAAGGGAGTATATTTGGTTTATTACTCTGGGTGGATGTAGTTTTATTTGCAAACATTTTGATAAGACGGACCCAAAACTACTTCTTAAGATCTCAGGGGTTTTTCGTGAAGAGTTAATTAACCAACTAATCAAGTTAAAGCATTTACAAAACTACTTAAGCTTCGCTGCTAGAATCACCCAAGTGACACAGCTCCAATAACCGGGAGCACGGCGTATTCGAATACCATTTATTTGACTCTGCAGAGTTTGCTCAACTTTACCCACACGATCCCTTAACTCCCGCTAAAGAGTTAAGAAAGCCAGGTCGTTTCACTGCTCAATTCTTTATATAGGCTCTATCCGGTAGAATTCACTTGGGTCTGGCACAAGAAAACAAACGTCCGCTTCGAGTGAACTGTACCGTTGTTAGGCACTCGCAGCACGGCCTACCTAACCTCACTTCCCAACCTCCTCCTTCTCCACACCTGTAGAGTTTCAATCGAGTTGAGCAGCTACTAGGCCAGTGTTGACAAGTCAACTCCTGTGGTTGAGCGATCACTATGACATTTGCTCAGCGTAAGGGTTTAGTCCTTATATTTTCACATGCTCCGCAACCTCGCCAGGCCCGCGACCCAACCTAGGGTAAGCAGTGGGCGTAGACCGTCTCGCGATTTCCCACAACACCCTTACCCTAACTTCAATCTTAGGGTAAAAGATGGGCGGAGACCGTCTCGCGGCTCTTCCCCAACCTTTACCCTACCTTGTGCACGCCGGCACTCTCCGCTCTAAGATACGGTGTCCCATACCACCCTACCTTAGAGTCAGGTTTTCCAAAATTCTATTGGCCAACAGCCACAACCTTATTAGTGTAAAGACTTTGCATGATGATAATAACCTACAGTTATCTAGATTAACAGATAATTAATTCTAGGGTTACAAAGGCATGGCTACGAGTTTAACATGGCATTTGTCGGTGGTAAGTCTAACTACATAAGCATGTCATTCTAATCTTTTTATTTTACTTTGAACTAACATTTAAGAGCTAGCTTAATGCAAATAACATAATAACATAATTAAACATCATGAGATACAATATGATCAAAGGATTTGGGACTTGCCGTCAATCCGGATGATCTCAGCTAGCTCGAACGAAGAAACACCGGGGTCCTGAGACTGCACCTGGGCTTCTGGAATCTCCGAAACTAGCGCAAACATATAAAATAAGTAAGTCCGGCTTGCAACTAATCAAGCGAGGAAAAAATAAACTAATTAAAAAGGAGTAAAATGCATAAATCTTCAAATGGGGAATTTTAGGAATTTATCCGGGATGAATCTGGTGGAATGGAGGGCAAAAATGGGTTCAGGACATTTTTCTGAGTCAAGTGGTGAAAATTGGGAATTTTGGGAATTTCTATGATTTTCTAGAATTTATTTGGATTTTCTGGGATTTTAGAAATGATTAAGCCTCTGGGAAAATCGGTTTAAACAGTGACGGGCCGGCCCGAGCTACAGTGCGGCCCGGCCACGCCAACGCGCGCCTGCGCGACTCGGATGAGCGACGCGTGGCGCGGAGGCTCTGCCGGCTTCAGACCAGCTGGCGTCGGGCCGCGGCGGTCCAAAACCGGGGGCGCGGAGGCGAGCGCAGAGGCGGTGCGGCGCGGGCGCACGCGCGAGGAGAAGGCGGGGAGGAGCGAGGGCGCCAGCGGGAGAGGGGGAGCGGGGAAGGCGCCGGGAGCGGGAGAAAGCGGGAAGGGAGGAGGCGCCGAAGGAGGAGAGGATGCGCCTGGCCAAAAGAAGAAAGCGGCGGCGGGGAGACTTTCCCAAAAGGGAAAGTTTCCGAAATTCACCTAAAATGCTGCAAAAATCACAAAATTTTTGGTTTTGAATTTTGGGGTTTTTCAAGGAACCCCTTTCCATGGAACAGAATCCATTTGGGTTTTGGAGGCGCCAAGCGGAGGTAATATCGCTTCATGTACGGTGCAGCTCCCTTGCGTGTTCTAAAAAAAACAACTGTTGTATGATGCGTGCGATTAACGTCGTACGCGTGATATCGATATGCACCTTCAGACCACGAGGGCATCACAAGGAAGGATGCAATTTGGTGGACCAAAGTGTGTAGGCTGCAAGCTCTGCTCCAGCTCGACGAGATGTACCTTGTGCTTGACCAAATGAAGCGTATGAACGAGCATGTGATGCTTGTGCCGATTCGCATGGCGGTGCGTGCACCGCCGATGCACGTCACGTAACTGCTCGCCACTCGCCAGAAAGGATTTAATAGGATGGACTAATTAAGATCGAATTCTCTTTGAGGGAAAGGTCGTGATCAAATTGAACGTAGAATCAATGAGGTGAAAGAGTGGTAGCCCTTGACCTGACTCCTGACAGTAGCTAACGAGAAGTGTTACTTCTAGAGTAAGTTAAGATGGTGCTCCAATTAAGTTTATGGCAGTAGTTTTTGACTAAAATTGTGCTATAACAGATGTTAAATAAATCAAAATTAGAAACTAATACATTCCAAGTGACTTTTGGTTTAAATAAATCGAAAGCAAAAAAAATTAGAATCTAAAACCGTTTGGGGTGGGGAGTGCTGCTATATGCCTCTATGCAGCAACATTTTCTTACAAAGTTTTTACAAAGAATAATCAGCAAGGGTTTAAACAGATACTGGTTTAACTTTTCGGTACGGTTTGAAGCCACGGGCTACATCCAGATGTCTTACCAGTTGGACTACCAATGGGCAATGGGTTGGCTTGCATGTGTAGAAGAAACCGGTCATTGCACCCTTTTTCCGCCCTAAAGAACCTCTTAAGTATTCTTTTAGTTTCAGAAAAAGGCATCACTCTTAATTTTTTTTGAAGCATGGGATGGTTCACTATGGAATCGGGTGAGCAGACAGTACGGGTCCCTTTACAACTAGCATCGACGCCACATCTAAAAAACAGAACCCAACAGTCTGCATTGCTCGCCACATCCAGGGCACGCAATTTATTGTGATATATCACCGGCTGCATCTTTAAGCAGACTAGTACAATTACACAGGCTGGTATGCACATCTCCATACAGCAGCGCGAAAGAGTTCAGGAGAAGAAATGCCCCAGGCATGGCATTTATCACGTCCTGCGTCCCGCTGCTTTCGCTACATGATAAAGTTTGGCGCCTCGCAGCGTGTTCAACCTTCAGAATGTCGAGCTGGACAACGACCATGGAGCCCCGAACTTCCTGGCATTTCCAGCTTCGGCTAAAGCACAACAAATCTGAAGCCATCGATCCAATTCGAGTATAAATACTTGCAGCCTTTCATGAAGCGTATGAATGGAGCATTAGCAGTAGTGGAGTATTTAACTTGTAAGGTTCGTAGTACTACTGTACTGAACTGCTGTGAAGTGACAGATCCTTTTCCTACGAGGCTAATGAGCTATACCTTTCAGTTATCAACTTTTAACAGCCTGTCCAGTGTCCATTCTCTTAGGGCAGGACAAAATTAAGTGGTTGCACAGTGTACAGTTAAATGGCCTTTTCCCTGGAGTAAGAAACGGAGCCGAAAGCGACGCGGAACCTAACTGCGGAATTGGCAGGGAAGGAAAATACGCTTGCTTTTAGGGTATCTATAGAAATTGTGCACATGAGTCGGAGAAAGACAATAAAGGCTGACCTGACGCTGACACTGACCAGAGGACTTGGTACTACGGTGGAACACCATTTGGAGGTTTGCCTCCATGATTGTCCATAGAAGAAAACCGCACGGATCCTAAATAAACTATTGTCGCTAACGGTTATATGGGTGGGGGTTTTTTTTTCTTTTGCCATCCATGCCTTTTCGATTTATAACTTTTAAATTTTATCTGTTCGTAAGAGATTATGAAGAGAAAGACAGTTAAATATAAGTTTGGCCGGTACAACTGAAATCAATATAGTATGTACTACAATCGACTAGTAAACCCTATTTTTAAAAAACACGTTTAAAAGCTAGTTAATGTAGCAAAAAAAAAAGAGAGGCCAGAGTTGAAGCCAAAATGAACTCAGCCTATATCGGTCACTCGATTTTTTTAGAACCAGTGGCGGAGAGAGGGGGGCCGGGGCCCCAACCTTCTACTAATCCTCCATTATATGGTTAATTATATGTGTTTAATTAGTGGTTTGGCCCCTCCCAATTTAGCCCAAATGTAAAGTATGTTTAAAGTCCTGTCATATGCAACCCAATTAGGCCTAGTAGTTAAGGACGGACGCTTCATATTTGAGCCTTTGGCTCTTTGCTGGCTTGCCACACGCTCTGTCTGTTCATCTTCTTGCCGCATGCTCTGTCTGTTCGTCTTCTTGCCGCATGCTCTGTCTGTTCATCTCCGTGAAGGTCGGCCTGACTCTCTTCCGGCGCACCGAGAAGGCCAGAAGGGCACATGTGAGTCCTTACTTCGATCTCCTTCCGTTCCAATACTGTGGGATTCGGTCATACTTACTACTATCTGAATCAATTAGTACAGGAGTACAATTTGTGCGAAATTAGAATTCTCAGGATTCGAGTGTGTTTCTGCTGTGAATGTGATTTGCAGTGTGCTTGGATGGGAGCGCGCCATCTGCAGAGAGGGTCTGGGATTGGATCTTAGAGCTGGTTCATAGAGCTAAGTTTAAGTTAATAGAGATGTAATTTTCTTTGCATTGTAATTTGCAAAACATATTACTCTGATATGTGACTATTGGATCGGTAAATCCGGCATGGTTCATTGGTTCTACTCTACTTGTTGTCCATGTTGCCTGTCCCATATCCAATTCTTGGCTCCGCCCCTGAATTAGAACTAATTATACAGTCTTCTTTTTAGGATGATAATTCATTTGCGGTGAGTCGTATCTTAACATGAAGCGCAATTGAGCGACTACTTTGAGCCGCCTTGTTAAAAGGAAAATTGTGCAAAACGTCCGTAAGAGTCCATGTTCGAAAATTTCGCTCGTACGCATAGCAGTGCTCATGGCGTGCACAGGCAACAGGGGATGCATGGCACGATTGATTTGAAGGACAGGGGATGGCAGCAAGAACGCACAGTGCCGCAGCACAGCACACAGTGAGATCCAGCGAGGAGCGGAGAGGGAGGGGCCGTAGAAAAGCGACGTGTAACCTACCAAACTTCGGCGGAGCGTGACGTGCGTTTGTTCTAACCGCCGGGGGAGAAGGTGACAGCGGAATACGTAGCAACAGGACACGGGACAATTAAGGTAGAGAGGGCCATGCGCCTACGTAGACCAGCTCGGATTGCCAGCGACTGAAAGGGAAATAAGTTAATCCGTAGCGAAGCTCAGCCGTTGTTGCCAATCCTACTGTAGTTAGTCCAACCAATACGGCAACTCGATTTTCTGGCTAACGACCAGAGTTTGATTTTTTTCACTAGCTGTAAACACTTCGACGTTAACCACTTATTAATAACTTAGTCAAACATGAAATATCAGACGTAGGCTGTTTCAGAAAATAGTTAAACAGTAGCTATGTGGCTTAGTTGAAAGAAAAACGATGATGGGAAGGTGAGGATAGCTATCATATCATAGACAAAATGCAGCAGTACATGGTTCCATACAGCTACTTTGCCAGCTCATACATACTAGGAAGAGGTGCTTGTAATATCTGCACCATATCTTATACACAAACTATTGATTGTTACGTTATATTAATATAATCCCAGAAATTTTGAAAGAATCACATCGCCCAACAGGCAGAATATGACAAACAAATTCGTCTCTTAGAGCCTAAAGACCGTTAGATTAAGAGTTCAGAGCTTCACTTGCACTGCCACTTATGTTGTACATCCATCTTCCTATGTACAAATAATCAAACACTTCCTTGATCAATGATCTACGCTGATTAGAACTCCATTTTCATGTGGCCTGCTTGCAACTGACCTGTGCCAATTACATAATTAACACACGTTAATTAAATGTCATACCAAAGGTGTACAAGATTTTAGCAGACCGTTAGCGATTTTTACCGACCATGGAAGCTCTGTGCTGAAACCCCATTCTCCTGGCTCTGTCCATTGTCAATATGGACAACACTTTGGAGATCATCCTCCCAGAAGTTCCTTTGCTGAGAGGTGTACAACGACTATATTAGGGTAAGATTCCTTATGATTCTTCATTAAGTGGATAATAAACTCTTTAGGCAACAATCACCTGCTGCAAGTTTGTGCTGGCTGCTCCATCCTGAAAAGCGTACTGTGCATTTGTGGCCTGAGATAGAGCCAAATCTAATTGATTCAGGGTGCACTGGCTCTCCATGATGTTTGGAACAAACGATTGGAAAACATCTCCTTGGTCACTAAACGGAAAAACCGAATTGGAACTTTCCAGTGAGAAAACCGAACTAGCTGAAGGGCCACAGGCTTGGTACATCTGAATTGTATTAGGGAGGATATAAGTAACAACTCATTCAATACATCACAAGACATGGTAAACAGGAGACAATTCAAGCTCACATCTTTGTGTAGGAGTGTAGGCAGGTTACTGAAGTCAAGTGGATTCACAGTTGCCAGCTTCATAGACAGGAACTGAAGCCACAAAACAGCGAAATTGATCAGAATTTCGAGTGACGCATCCCATGGCATTAAACAATTTCAGCAGGCATGCTCTTACCTCGACTTGCTGCTGCAGCGACTGCACATAGTTTATGATCTCATCAAGCATGAGTGCCTTGCCAATCACCTACAATTACAAATAAAATTTGGCCTAGCAAATTATTAACCTTGCGCATAAAGACTATCAACTACTCGTTCTTTTCGGTTTCTCATTCAGAAATCACTAATTGATACCTTGCTGCATCCTGGAACCAGGTCCTGGAGAACCTTCATCCTCTGGCCGATCCTCTCTCTTCTCACCTACCAATGTAGAAAGCAATTCAATATGCCGCGAACGAATTCGACAAACTGGAAAAAAAACATAGCAGCATCATGAACAGAATTGTACCCTCTCCGCGAGGCTGTGGCTATCAGTTGCCTGCCCTCTCCTCGCCCGGACATGGACGTAGTCCTTGGGGGGCTCCACCGGCTTGGAACTCTTCCCCTTGCCCTCCTTCTGCCCGCCGTCCTCGATGGAGCTGTCGCTCCCGGCCTGCTCCGCCTTTGGCTTTACAAGGCTCTCCTTCTTCTCGCCCTCCTCCGTCTTGCACCTCTTGGCATCCGATTCCTTCTGCTCCCCTTCCTGCAACCATAATTGACGCACCCGTCAGTGTCAGTGGCACGCAGCAAGAGCGAGCCGGCCCAATTAGCCAACAAAGCGAAGCTCACCTGGCAAGAGGTGCTCAAGGAAGGCTCCTTGCCTTTGCCTTTGGCCGCCGGGGCCTTCCTCTTCTTGGCATTGGCGTCCTTCACCGCCGACGAGGAGGCAGGGTCGGACACGGAGGACGTCTCCCGCGAGCCGCCCCCACCGCCGCCGAACTCGCCATTGCCCGAAGAGCCCGGCATCCCGAAGTGCCCGGTGGCCCCGGCGAAGCGCTGCCCGTTGAAGCTGGACAGCCGCGCCGCCCGCTCCGCGAACCCCGGGTCCCCGCAGAACTTCTCCAGGCAGTCCCCACCAGCGCCGGCCGCGGCCATCGCCACGACGCCGTCCAACACCGGCATGCCGCCCAGCACACCAAAGTCAAGCCTCGGCGACGAGTTGAGCAGGCTGGCAATGTAGTCACCCCCGCCACCGCCGCCCGCACCGGCCCTGCCCTCCATCGCGGCCGCAAGAAACCAACCACCAGGGCACCGTCCAAGAACCGCCCTTTCTCGGCCGACTCAAGCAAAGGCGCCTCCTTTAGGTGGCGAATCGGGAGCAGAGGCGCAGACTTTATAGTGGAGCAAGGAGAGGAGGAAGAGCGAGGGGAGAGAGACTTGAGGAGGAAGGAGAGGGGAGGGGAGGGGAGGAGAGTGGTGGATGCTTGAGGGATTGGGCTATGGGCTGGAGGTCAAAGCGGTGGTGGTGAACTGGGGATGCCCCGCAGCAGCTGGAAGGGGGATTTCAATGGAATCCTTGTTCGTTCCAGCCTTTCCGGTTGGGATGGGAGGATGCTTCTTTTCCAGACCGCGCCACTGCCCGTCCCCTTTTAAGCTCGTCCCCCCGCCGGCTCGGTAACGGGCAGTAGTAAATTCGTAGCCCGGCGGTGTGGTGGCCACGCTCTTAGACGACGATGGTGAGGTGAGGACTGCCTAGAGTTGGCTCCAATGCATCTAGGGCTGTGCAGTTTTAAACTGAACCGAAAAAACCGTACCAAAAAAACCGAACCGAACCGGTCAATTCGGTTTGACCGGTTTTCGGTATTCGGTTCGGTAGTTAGAAAAAGTGGTATTTCTCTTATTCGGTTTTTTCGGTAAAAACCGAAGAAAAACCGAATTTCCCAAAAAAAACCGAACAGTCCATCTCTCCCGCTGCGGCTCAGATCTGCGGCCTGCGCGGGCCAGGCTAGGCCGGAGCACAAACTCCGCATCTTATTCCCCCTCCACGAACAAAACCCTAACCCAAACACCCCCAAACCCACCCCTATTCGCCCGGCCTCCGCCGCCGTCGGGGACGATGGCGAAACCTCGCCGCGGCCGGTCGGCCTCGCGGTCCTCCTCCGGTTCCTCCTCCCGCTCCGTCTCCTCTGGCTCCGGCTCATCCCGCTCGCGCTCCCGCTCCTTCTCGTTGTCCTCCCCCTCTCGGAGCCACTCCCCTCCCGCTGCCAGGCGCAGGTGAGACTCGTCTTCACGCGCTCCAGATCCATCGGGCATGGAGGAGCTGGGGCGGCTGGAGAGGATGATGCGGCGGATCCACGCGGCGCTCGGGGATGCCGACTCCCAGGGCGGGTGCTGCCTGGGCTCCCGCGGTGAGGGCGCTGCGGCGGCTAGGCTCCGGCTCAGGGCCGTCGCCTACGACGCGGAGGACGTGGTCGAGGAGTGCGAGTACGAGGCCACCCGCTGCAGGTTCTAGGCCCTCGAGCTAGGGCCACCACGGAGCGACGGCGGCCATCGCAAGCGCATCATCCGGGAGGTTGGTGGCGATCATCTTGGCTCTTGAGGCAACCCTGCTTTGTAAGCTTCCTGTTCGATGAAATGCGCCACAGGATTGCCTGTACAAACTAGATTGGGTGCTAATGATTTAAACTGGCTGATAGAACTAAGTGGTACAATTAACCAAAAACACCAAACCAAAATTCAAGTATAGCAACCCCCAAGAGACAATTTTATGAGTTTGTGTTGCAAGTTTGCCCATCTGTAAGAAGAAAGGCCTGTCTGTTCTGGCCATAGTTGGTATGGGAGGCCAGGAGGGCTTGGTAAGACAACACTAGCTCAACTGGTATTCAATGATCCGAGGGTACACCAATCTTTTGACAAGCTTGCCTGGATCTGTTTGTCTGAGCAATTTGATGTCAAGACCATAACAAGGAACATGATTAGTTCACTCCAAAAGCAGAAGTGCGATCTAGTAGAATTGAATGATCTTCAAGGAGCATTGATAGAGCAAATACAGGGAAAGAAACTTTTGCTCATATTAGATGCCAGTAGTATATGTATTATTGTCTACTCGTCTTACTAGTCGATATATCGTTTGCAATTCGCGTCAACTTTGGTAAATATGGTATTTACCGATACCGCGCCGAAATAAATTGGGATTTACCGATACCGAACCGTACTTCTAAAAATACCGTATATTACCGAACTACAAACACCGTATTTACCGTATATACCGTATATACCGAACCGATCAAACCGAAAAAACCGATTGCACAGTCCTAAATGCATCCACAATACGTAGCCCTTTGTACCAGCGTGGAGGAACGTTGTATCACGAGAGGTTAAGATGGCTTGATCCCTCTAATGCCAAATGTGGCATCTCCAATGGTTATAGCTAGCAACTAACTATAAGACTTCCACATCATCTATATAGTACACACTAAAGTTAGCATTCTAAAGAACTATCTATAAGGATAGCTATTTGGTGCTTACATGCACACACAGAATTTATGGAGGCTGCCTCGTTTGGCGCTATAGACTATCTCTAGAGCTGTAGAGAGCTGCGTTCTCTTTCTTCATTTAATATCTTCCACGTAGGATAGTTGATGACATGGACTCTCTTGTAGATAGCTGCTATAGACCCATTGGAGATGCTAGCATCCTTCTCTCTCCAAGGGTCAGACCCACCCTCTCTCTCTCCCTTCCCTAACTCACACTCATTATTCATTAATGTTTTGTTTGGCTTTAGAACCGATACCAAGACTAGCACCGGTGCTAGCTCGACGCCTCCCCCGCGGCATCGGTACAAGCATGTCATGTGAGCTTGGTCCCGGTAAATCAATAACTTTATTTTTTTCTTTCGGCCTTTCAATCGACTTTTGGTTCCAGCTTTTTTCAGTAATTATTATTCATTAAGTTAGTAAGTTATAGTCATAGAACATAAACTGTAGCAAAAAAACAGACCAAACATATTATAAAGGGAAAATTTATTCTGTAGCACTGAAAGATCATCTCTTTCGGAAAATACCACTAAAAAACGGGGTTCCAAAAATTACCACCGAAAGTTTCATTTTTCTTCGGGATTTAGCATTTTGGACAAAAATACCCCCTCCCTCACCTTCTCTCCTCCTCCTGCGCCTTCCCGCCCCGTCCGCCTCCCTCTCGCCGCCGGCCTCCCCGCCTCCTCCTCGCCCCCGCCTCTCCCTCTTCTCCCCGCTCCCCTTCCTCTCCCTCCTCCTCGCCCTCCGCCTCCCCCGCCTCTCCCCCCGCCGGCTCCCCCTCCCCCGCCGCTCCTCCCTCCGCGCCCTCCCTGCCTCCCCGTCCGCTCCCTCCCCGGCTCCCCCTCCCCCGCCGCTCCCTCTCCCTGCATGCGGCCACCGCCGCCGGCATCGGCATCTCTGGCCTCCACACGCCCACATGCACGCCACCCCGGCCGCCTAGGATTTGTTGCCTGTATGCGGCAGCCACCGGTCGCCGGTCCTCCCCGTAGCCACCTCGGCCGCCATGAGCACCGCCTCGGCCCGCAGCCGCCTTGCCTCGGGCCGGCCGCGCGCCACCGGCGCCCGCTTGGCCTCCGTGCCTCCGCGCCCGCACGCGCGTATGCGCCGCCGCCCGAGAGGAGAGGGAGCGGGGGAGGGGGAGCCGGGGAGGGAGCGGAGGGGGAGGCGGCGAGGGAGGGGGCGGCGGGGAGGGAGCGGCGGGGGGAGAGGCGGGGGAGGCGGAGGGCGAGGAGGAGGGAGAGGAAGGGGAGCGGGGAGAAGAGGGAGAGGCGGGGGCGAGGAGGAGGCGGGGAGGCCGGCGGCGAGAGGGAGGCGGACGGGGCGGGAAGGCGCAGGAGGAGGAGAGAAGGTGAGGGATGGGGGTATTTTTGTCCAAAATGCTAAATCCCGAAGAAAAATGAAACTTTCGGTGGTAATTTTCGGAACCCCGTTTTTTTAGTGGTATTTTCCGAAAGAGGTGATCTTTCAGTGCTACAGAACAAATTTTCCCTATTATAAATGACCTAATATCAAAATTGGTGCAAATAATCACTCTTGACTTTGATTGACATGGTATCCAATTAATCAAGTGTGTGCTGAAGTGGCACACTAATCAGTAATACAGGTACCGAAAATAAAATAAGGTGGGTGTAATGCCCCTATTTTTGGGGCCGTTAAGTTTCTCTCGCAACTGTCCATGATTGTTCGGCTATAAGTACTGTAGACGAGTGTACATTATTGCCATCACAAGCTTATGCATAAAAATCCAAACTTTATTATAAAATTAAGCCTTAGCAGCCAAGTTTCACACAGAGGGGCGTGCAGTCCAAAGTTATACTACAATGCAACAGAACTCCACAGGCGCGCCTGAGTGTATAATAAACCCTAACACTAGACATCATCTATGTAATAGTATTCCTCAACGTCACCTTCGTAGATTTCTCCATTTTCTTGCCAAGCACCTTCTGTTTATGATTTTAGTAAGTATGAGCACAATTAACTATACTCAACAGGTTACATGGGGAAAATGCTAAATAACCACTTGCTAGGATTTTCAAGAGATGGGGATATCATGGTTTTATTAAAATATTTGTTGATACAATTTTATTTTTAAATATTTTTGAATACAAAATAACAAAGCATAAACTTCTTAAGGAATTTGGGTTTCAACATCTTGATTACCAAACTTTAATATTTACAAATTATTTTCAAATCTACTTATGTCTCACTGTTGGAATCACCTATTAAACACAGCTTCATTTACCGGAAGCACGACGTATTCGAATATCATTTATAAATGACTCTGCAGAGTTGCCCAACTTTACCCATAAGATCTCTTAACTCCTGTGACTAAGTTAAGAAAATAAAGTTGTTTACCGCTCATCTCTTTATGTAGCCTCTACCCAGTAGGCTATAGGACCAAACGCCAGGAATGCGATCGCCTGATAGTGAGTGGAGCCTACAGTTGTGAAAGCATAGTTTTATCGTTTCTATACCACATTCTTCGCCAGCTATTCTCTTTTCTAGAACAGTATATTATATTCTTATGGTAAATATTCAATCAATTTAAGTAGCCACTAGATTAGGTTTGACAAGTCAATGCTTGTGATTAAGTAATTACTATGTTCTTTACTTTAGCATAAGGTTCTAATACTTACTTTTCACCGAGTCACTTTTAAAACTCTACCAGCAAAATACCGTTTCTTAGCAGTATAAAACAGTGAGCTCCTAGTCTACCATGATTATTATTTAAATAGTATATTCATTGATACTAAGTCTTGTCAAAGTGAATATGCGTATCAAAATTAAACAGGGCCTTTTATGTGGTAGGACATAACTAGTATAATTTCATTCTAAATATTTATTATACAAGAAATAACAGTGCGTAAATCAAATATTGAAAATACTGGTAACTAAATAATTAAAGGAATTTAGGTTCAATATGATAAAAAATATGTAACTTGCTTTGCTGTTCTATATATTCTACTAGTTCAAAATCTTCTGTGCCTTGAGTTTGCTCTTGATGATCTCCTTCCTGAAAGGACTGCTCAACTATGATAGATGCTAGCACAAAAACAGAAAAACTCAATTATGTGCTCGAAGGAATGAGCTAGGAAAAGAAATAAAATAAAGAAATAGAATCCAGAAAATCAAATGAAATGGGTTTAGGGTTCACAGAGGTCTGGTATGGGGAAATGGAGCTGAAAAATGGCTAGACAGGTTCGAAACGGACGAAATGTATATGTGTGTGTGTGTGTGTTTTAGGGTTTAGTGAACAGTCACGGGTAAAACACTGTTCATTACGGGTTTCTATTGTTCACACCTGGTTTGGTTACTGTTCATACTGGGTCGTTGGATTAAGCTTCCTGGGGATAGGTGGGTGACAATGGAATGATCGGCTTGGCCTGCGGTGGCTTGCGTTGGTGTGTCCACGGCAAGATGGTTTTGGCCGAATAGGAAAGTGGTGGCGGACGAGCTACAAGGTTTGGCGGACCATGGCGGTGCTTTGTTTGAGTTCCTAAGATCATGATGATGCTACAGGAGCAGACAATTGAAAAGTGATAAATTGAATAGGAAGAATTGAAATTTGGGCTTACTTGAGGTTTTTTAGCGACGACGGTGACACGATGGCCGATGAGAGGAATTGGGGTGTCTGGGGCTTACCTGGGTGCCTATGCAACTCAATGGAGGGCTCGGGGCGTTTTATAGGTGAGCTAGGGTGGTTTGGCACAGGGGAGGTGTCCGCTCGGGTTTTAACGCATGGCCAGGGTGAGAGAGCTCGGGAGGCTTCGGCCGTGTTCGGGGCTACAAGGGAAAGGTCGATGGTGGGGTGGCACCTCAAGCTTGGTATTTCCTCGGGCGGAGCAATATGGCTGTCAAGGTGGTAGGGGCGACATGTCGGCCGTGAGCAGAGGCGGCAGTTTGAGGAGGTCGGCCTTGGCTTGTCTGGCAGTTGTCGGGAGTATTAATGGTCGCTTAGTGGTTCTGCAGTTGAGACGTACGGCGGCTAACTTGGGTGTTGTGGCGCTGACCAAGCAGTGAAAGAGACGGTGAGATTTTTTGGTGGTGAGTTCCTTTGTCGGACGATGAACAGTAGCGACCAGCCAGCAGTTCACACAAGTGGCCGGAGAGGGCGATGCCCTCAGGAGAGAAGAGCACTAATGGGTGGGAAAGGTATTGAATTGGGCAGGGATTCAAATCAAATCGAAATTTGATGAAATTCAACTTGTTTACAAATTCTGGGTTGTTGAAGTGGCATCCATCTATCGACCTCTCTATTCGCTCCTTTCTTTCCTCTCCTTATTTTCCCAATTGCCAATAGACCTAAGAATATCTTTTTAAGTGGTAACTTCAGAAGAGGGAGTGCCACATTAGCTGAAGTTGTCACCAAAACTTCTATTCCAGTGTATAGTAGCTTATAGACACACAAAAATACAAGGCAAACCTACGATGTCTTTCTAGCACTCTCCAAAAAGGAATCGCCCCAAGCTTGGGCTGCATAATTTAATTGAAGCTATTGTTAGCTATCAACAAGTCATAAGTTATCATCCTTCCTGATCATAGTTATTAAAACCTTACACGTGAGTGAACTGGCTACGTGTCCGGATTGCGGTTCACCAGTCTAACCGTTGGTTCACCGGTCGAACCGGAGGCTCAACAAATATTATTATTTTAAATTTTTGTGATTATCTTTTATCTAAAATGGTTCATTCATGAACACTTGTGGGCAAAATTAGTTCTCATAGTTGATATTGTAGGCATTAAACATGACAAAGAACATTATGCAATCAATGAAGACACAGGTTTAGGGGCAAGTAAACATCAATCACTGCATAATAAAGCAAATCAGACAAAATCCTTTTACCCATACCAAATCCAAAAGGCCAATGAAATCTGAATGAGGAACCGAAGGCAAAGAAATTCATAATCTAAGCTAGCTTGCCTTGCTGCCATACATCTCACGATGGCCACGAGGACAATCAGGCCAGCCACTTAACACCAGCTAGTGTGATGCTCTCGACGGCATTCACAGCACTGATTCCGTCATGCCACAGCCGCCAAGGACACCAGTTGCCCGGGATAGCCATAAGCCACAAACGACATTGAAGAGCCACCGAGGACGCCTGTAGTGGAGGATGCCGATAGGAACCTTGAGTCAGAGAACAGAGAAGAAAGAGAGAGAACTTGGGAGTTGGGAGCCATGGAGGAAATGAGTAGAGAGTAGAGGCTACTAGATGGTGGCGGCTGGGTATGGGTGAGCCCTAGGCTATCCTTCTTCACATGGAAATGGGCCTATTAGGCCAGGCCAAGCGCACATTCTCTTCCCTTCTTCCTTTCCCAATTTTTCTTGCACAGCAACTGTCCAGTTCGGCGGCCAAAACCGTCCGGTTCACCGGTTTTTTAAAAAACTGCCGGTTTACCTGGTTTTTTCCAGTCCGATTGTGGGGGTGGTCTCTAAAGCAAACCGAGCCACCGAGGCCGCCAATTCCCGCTTTTTTTCAGTTCAACCGGTGGTCCTCTTCTAATAGTTAGAGCTTATTCTCAGAAGGATGGGTTGGGACCAGGGCTAGTTCATTTTTACCCAACCGGTAACAGTCCTTGAGATCACATTGATCATTCGCTGTTGTGTTGGTTGATTTTAGTGGATGGTCAAGATTAGTGATTGACTGATATGTGCATTCTACATTGCCTCCAGGAATACCATGTTGTACCTGCTATCAGGAAATAAGAAGTAAAATGGAAACAAACAAAAAAAGTGTGGAATGCAAGTTGTCATAAGCATCGTGCCGTGCACATTGCAAACACTTGTCTGAAGTTAAGGATAGCCAAACTTCTGTTTTTCCTTATTTCTTTCCGATGCATTATTGAAGGACCATATGAGAAGATCCTAGTTTGTGATGTGATGAACCATTATAATTTAGAAGATTTAAAATTTTGATTGACAGTGTTGCTGGTCGATCAAGAGAAGACCCATCAGACCGACATTGTGCCACCGATCTGATCAGTTTGTATCAGCAGTCTAACCACCTGAGGCTGGCGGTTTGATCGGCTAAGGAATGTCCTGAAGGGACTTTCGGCCAGAATTCACATTTGTTGATTTTGAGTTGAGGAATGGGTTTTGGTAAGTATTGTCAGTGGTTTTATGTTCCATGAGCTATGTTACAACTAACGTGGGTCAAGTTCTGAAGAACTTGTGTCTCGAAATGATTTCTTTGTCTTTGAATGTGCAGAGTCACTTCGAGTTAACCGTGGTCAACGATGAGAATTGGGGCTAGGTTCATGGAGAAGTTGAAGCCCAGAACGATCAAGGAAATCGGGTGAGACAGTGAGTTCAAGTGTGGCATGAGAAAGACGAAAATGTTGAAGGCAAGTTCGAACGACGGGATTGCATCATATGGCTTGGACATGCCAAGTGAGCTATGGTTCGGTGGACTGAGATGGGAGAGACTTAATGACGTGTGGCAAGCTAGTGGTGCACCTACACATAACAAGCATGGTATTACTTGTAATGGATGGTGATGATCAAGTCAACGAAGAGTATTTTGGTAGTTTAGCCAAAATATCGAAAACTACATTGGATCAACGCCGCGGCGCATGAGTAACGCTTGGGAGAGTGGTTTAGGTTAAGGTAGGCTGGTTTGTTCTAGATGGATCAAGGCTACGGATTTAATGGATTCGGAATTATGCGCTTTGAAAAGCGTGCATAAGTGAATATATGTGAATAAAACCCGTGTGTGGAGTTAATGGGTTTTTCTATTATACTAAGTGGATAGTATCCACTAAGAGGTGGATGTGGCTGGCTAGCCCATCTATAAAAGGGGTTGGGATGGAGGCTTGTGGCTAACCATCCAACCAACCTCTCTTGTGCTTTGTTGTTTTAGGGTTAGGATTTTGAGTACATGGTGTGCTCTCTGTCCTCCAAGGTGGAGTGGCTGTAAAACTTTTCTTCTCAAGCAGCAATAGATTCAATCTTTGATTATTCTCATATTTATTTCTTTTCTTGATTAATTTGCTTTTGTTCTAGTTGGTTTTTTCTCTCCTCCTTCCCTTTCTTGATCTTGCTATGCTAAGAACATGTAAGAGATGGAGAGAGCCCCTAGGAATCATTCTCCACCCATCTAGGCATGTTGGTAGTAAGTTCATCAAGAAACTCGTTTTTTACATGTTTTTGACATTCTAAGTGGTTTCTTGATCTGAGGGTTTTTGGAGTGATTTCTTCGGTGTTCTTGCTTGCTGTGATATGTGGGAATTTATCCAAAGCCATCTTGGCTATCCTTTGCTCACAAGCAAACCTTCATCATCGCTTTTGGTTTTTGCTCGGTTTGGGTGTAATCTTGCTTAAAACTCAAAAAGGTCTAAACTTTAACATGGGTTGTTGCGATCCATGAATGGAATAGTTTCTGAGAGCTTAAGCTATGTGTGTACAAAGTTTTACAATTTTTGGATCATCCAATCAAAAGTTATGTGAATTTAAAATCTCGCACCCATGTTGATTTTACTGTTTATAAACCTGAAAACACTGTTTATAGTAGTCAGACCGCCAAGGAGAGGTTAGACCACCCCTGGTTGGTTGTGAGACCTCCAGGAGCTAAGTTTTTCGATTTTTGTGTTCTTGGGTGATTAGCTTTGGATTTTTGGCAATGGATTTGATTATCAATAACTCTGTAGTTATTTGAGAATAGAATCTGAAATACTTAGAGAAAATTTTAATTGGTACCATTCATCCTCCCTCGATTGCCTTTATGTTCCTACAGTTATTGCCTGTTTCGAGTGAAATGTAGGTGCTATTTAGACATGAGAAAATTAGCTACGATATGCAAATTTTGTACATGCATGCTAATAGTTATTAGGCAGTAGGCATTTATACATGCATGCTAATAGGCACTAGTAGCTGCTTACTACTTCTTAACGAGAGAAAATATATGGATTTTGGAGAACCTTCTGCCTAATTGTTTAGCCAAAAATAGCATTTGATATAGGACCACCAATTCTTTTGTAGAACTCGATGGCCACACACATCCTGTGGAAGATAATCCTCGTGGATAATTCGATCTGCCTAACATTTCATCACCTTTCCGCGCATGCATGGTGTTGAGATTCAGGGAGCTGTCGAGATTACTTTCTACGAAGGGAAGAGGAGGCCCCATCCTTGCTTGATGTCATGGCTTCCACGAGCTCAAGAAACTTGATGCATCAATGGAAGATTAGATCCCACAAAATTAATTGCTCATAGATTAAAAAGAAAGAAAGAAAGAACATCCACATACATAAGTACCAGCACGGTTTCATTATTGTCTGGTAGAAATGCAACTTTGAGGCTTTAATGAAGGCTAGCCAAGTTAATCATGTCTCAAAAAGAAGGGAAACAAATATGAAAGTTAGAACGGATACAACGATGCCTAAGAGAGAAGAGACGCACCGCATATCTTTGTTTGCAAGTAGCAGAATGTGTGTTTTGGATCCACTACAACCACCATAGCTTTGTGATCTACCACTACTATACTACATGCGCAACTCCAAGATGAAAATTAGCCAAGTTGCAATGGCAAGGGTCCTAAGGGATGAGCATGACAGAGCGCATCATTTTATATCGGATGTTCTTCTATCTCCATACCATTTCACACTTACGACATAATTAAACTATATTCAAGTGGCTTTGATCATTTTTTTTCACAATAAACATATCAGAACTGTGCTTTAAAACCAAGTTTAGCTGTAATAGTTTCGTACGCCGAAACCACGATGGATTACAACTCACAAGTGGCGTTCATTTGAATATTTGTCCCTCAAGGCATCATCTATACATTCTTTTGTCAACGGAACGCAAGGAAGAGACAAATAAATTGACAATAAGAATAATTTGGTTCTTAAGCCAATCAAACGACTTTCAATCAGGCCTCACATTATTCTAGTTAATCTCTGTCCGTATCTTTAGTTAATCGCTGCATCTTATTCTAATTGGCCTCGGGATCGCTGCGACAATCACATGCCTCACGACGTTCAACAACTCGTCGACTGTAGTAGTAATACTCATTTGCAATGACAAATCCAAAGTCACAAGGTAAATGTGGTAACTCTCAAAACTGCTTAACCAAAATCACTCAATTAAGAAATAATTAATACATCGATATGAGAATTAACATTTAATCATCCAACACAGGAATTAAAATGAATGAAGTGTCATTATACAAAAGTCCGATTACATAAAAACTTATTACAAGTATAAATCCCATATACATTTCATTATAAATGCTACAAGGCCAAGGTACAAAATTACAATCTCAAGAATTATAAATAAATAAAGTTCTACAAGTAAATGTTACAAAAATTACAATTTCATCTATTTACAAGAATAAGATTATACAAATGCATTACATCGAAATATATCTAATATCGCACATTCTTCACTGCCAACCAAAATTGAAACACATGTAAGTCACATTATCCAAAACCACAACTAGAAAAAGCTAAAGCAAGTATAATAAATGAATTGTCGTCATAACCTGGTTTCATATAAAATTGCATAAGGGCAATCGCTCATCAAGATACCAGATTGTCCAGGGCCAATCTACACCTCTCACGTAATGTGTTTTCATTATTCGGTGATAATTACCATTCTTACATTTACCCTTACCTTTTTACCCTTCCTGGTGAGTCACATTTCTCCATCCATGCACAAGACACATTGCAAGCCACTGGTCACAACCGAAGCCACCCAAGATCATGAAATAGAGCCAACAGAGAGAAGAAGGGAGAAAGCAACAATACCACTGCCCATAGCCACCAGTGAGGCAAGCTCACTACCACAGCACATAGACAGGAAGTCAGCCACCACTGGCAGTCACTGTGACACTAAAGCACTGCACACCATACCACAGCATAGAAGCATTCATGAGCCACCACCAGCAAGCCAACAACCAAAGAGAGGTAAAACTTACCCATTTAAACCCCCACACAAGAACCCTAAACTCAACTGAGAGAGGGAAGTCAAGGGAAGAAGTCGAGACCAAAGGACACCAGAGGAGAATAGCACCACGACTAGAGGATGGCAGCCATAGGCCACCACAGAGCACTAGCCATATCAGGAAAACACAAACACGTGAGAGCAGGTACATCACCAAACCAACCTAAATCAATCCCGACAACGCCCACAAGGTAATACTATAGCCAATACCATTCCATTTGGCCAACTTTAGAGATGCAAGAACCGGCCAACATAGCCATGGCAGAGCACCGCCTATGGCTCATGGCACTAGAGAAAAAAGTATGGGTGGCCATCCATAAGCTCCCAGGGCCATTGCCATTGCTCCCTAGCGCACCACATGGTTGCTCACCCACAAGCCCCAAACCCTTAAAACCATTTCGGTTACTCATGTAGCCATACACCACATTCCACAACTAGCCGAAGATAAAATGAACAACAACAAAATAAAGCTAGAAGGGAATACGGTAATGTAGGAGTAGGGGAGAAGAACTTGGGCCATGGCGTTGGCGGCATATAGCCATTGGGATGCAAGGCACCAAAGAGGAATAGTTGAAGGATAGGCTGACAGTGTACCAGAGCATAGTGCCAGTGGCGTGTAGCCTCTAGGACACCATGCGTCGGCGACGTACATCCATCGTGATGCACAACTTCGATGGGGGAGAAGGGCCGGCAAAGCAAAAGAGCGCTGACAGGGTTTTAGTTCCATTGAGGAGCAGGGCAACGGGGATGGAGGCACCGATGAACGGCTAGCAGGGTGCATGGCGTTGGCAGGGTAGGAAAGCCCCGGCGAAGATGCATAGCACCGAGGAAGACCGGAGGAGACGCGGGAGACCAGCTGTGGATCTGGTGAAAATGACACGGGAATAACTCACCTTGTGACCCGATCCGATGAAGTCGAGCCTCAAATCACCACGAGGCAGCCAAATTTGAGATCGGCAACGAAGGAGACGATGCGAGAAGAACGGGCTAGACCGAAGCACTGACGACATCCAGAAAGAAGGGAAAACCGAGGAGAGGTGAGGTGGAGTATGGGGCAGCATGAGGAGGCGTGCCATCTGTAGCATTGGGCTAGCAAGGATGAGGTGAGTGAGGGATCCGGGAAAGGGGAGGATAGGTGAGAGGAATAGAGTGATGTTGATGGTGCAACGAGAAGAGAGAGAGAGTCGGCAAAATGGGCTGGTGGGCTAGCAACTAAACAAGATTAAGTCCGAATCAACCTTAGGAAGACAATAAGAATTGATAAATACCCTCATGCAAATAATAAATACCTAGAAACTAAACTAGAAATAACCTCAATAAATATTGCTAAGAAAAGCAGTAAAACATAACTTCCCGAATAATAGAAAGGGCCTAAAAACTAGTGTAAAAATATTCAACAAGGGTTGTTGCTTCATTTGGAATATAATAAAAAAGTCCAAAATAATTTTTTTGATCGAAATTAAGGCTGGGAAGAACTGGTCTAAGGGGAAGAGACCAATTAGACCACCACTAAGTCAGATACCCTATATTTTCAGACAAGTAGAGCAGGCTTTTTAAGTATGTTGTGATACATGAATTACTTTAGTATAATTATTTTCTATGATCACCTTGCATCAAATTAATTTCTAAAATAAAAGAGAAATGACCAGAAGAAATGAAACATGATAAGAAAGAAAGAGAGTAAAACCACTAAGTGAGTGGTGTCCTGCAAAGGTAAATAGTAAAGGAGGGTAGAGGGTGCTCTAACAGGGATTTAGGGGCAAATGAGATCCTCTACATATGAATATAATATAAGGATTATAAATAGTCTTTATTCTAGAATGAGCCGTAAAACAATATTAACCATATTTCCCGCTTCAGACTGGTAGAACAGTTTACTCTCT
The DNA here is from genome assembly GCA_017311315.1 of Dendrocalamus latiflorus. NCBI lineage: Eukaryota > Viridiplantae > Streptophyta > Magnoliopsida > Poales > Poaceae > Dendrocalamus > Dendrocalamus latiflorus. Next base: position 21,993,118 of record CM029669.1, read on the forward strand.
TATGTTGCTATTATCTTCATAATGAGTAAGTAGTATAGGACCAGGGGAGGACTCAGAACTAGTATAGAGCCCGAAAGTGAGGGATTAAATACACATGTTATCGTGGTTGAGTATTGAGTATTCAGACCCGCTCGTCTAACGGCTAATCAATAGTCGGATGGAGATATAGTAATAAAAGTTGAGAAAATAGTATGTATTCTGAATTTGGGATCGCATCAAAGGAAATGCGAAAGACTCAATGTCCATAGGAATTTGAAATAGTTATGAATAAAGTGATACAAGTCTGTGAAGTACTTAATAAATAATGAATTCATGACAGTCTTTTAGATAAGAATCTAAGGGAACCAATTGGGGACATTCTCTTCTCTAGAATAATTGTTAGAATAATTTTAGATACTAAATACTCGCAAACTCTTAAAAATGATAAAAAATGGATTTCATATGAAAGATCAGATAAGAGTTTGAGAAATATGAGGACAAATGCACATCATTATTTAAAATTTTGCTAAGTACTTCGTACTTACTCTTGCTATTAAATCTCCCCTTTTAGAGTCATATTCAACCGGGTTGTACTTGAGATTTGACGAGGGTGGGGTGAAAAATGAAGGTACCCAGGGGTACGAGGTTGAGACTGACTAGGAGTTTGACGAGGTGGGGATCTTATACAATAGCTGGGAGGAGTAAACGACTAGTAGTTCATCATCCAGGGCCAGACGGGTACTATGCTATACTTTTCATTTATTTAGAGTACTATGTACAATTAATGGTGAAAAATAGGTAATATTTCATTATTATCGGGCTACTGTATCCTAAGACCTTAAACCCTACATGGCTTGGAGTTTTAATAATAATAAAGTACAAAGTCTCTAATTATTATTTTGTCGCAGCTACTTTGATGTGCATATTATTCGTTGAAGTGGTGTTGTACCGAGCAAACGAATAATAATTCATTGACTGGTGTTATCACCTCTTGATAATGACACGGGTCACCATAGAAAATATATGATTGTAAAAACCAATTGGTTAATGTCGTTCGTGAGCCAGAATTTGGCGATTTTTCATGTACTCTCAAGAACTAGTCGACGTGAATTATCGATTCAACGACTAAATTACCCAAAACGCGTGGTCATTGAGTCATTGAAGTACTGTAGCAGTCCGATCCGAAACATGTTATGTATACTGGTGTCCTAAAAATCTACCGTCTTAGGGCAACTCCAGCAGGACTCCTACTTGAGCCCTTATCCTACTTTTGAGAGCCGAGGGGCAAAAAACTCACTCCAGCAGAGCTCCTACTTAAGCCCTCAAAAGTAGGAGGCCCTCAAATCTCTCCCTCGAGCTCTCATTCCGGGGGATCTGGATGGAGCCCCTACTTTTAAGGGCTCAAGTAGGGGCCCTGCTGGAGTGAGTTTTTTGCCCCTCGGCCCTCAAAAGTAGGAAGAGGTTGACGGGTGGGTCCTATGTGTCATCCCCTCTAAGAATGAATTTGAGGGTCCTGTTTTGAGGGCTCCTGCTGGAGTGTAGCCCAAAAAACAGAGCCCTCAAAAGTAGGGAGAGCTCTCAAATAAAAAATAGAAGCCCTGTTTTAAGGGCTACTGCTGAAGTTGCTCTTAATTGCAGCCTCGCATTGCCAGCCACCACTACTGCCCAAATCAAGACTGTTGTGCTCCCCTTCCCGGCAACCACCGTCGAAAAACTGGACCACGAGGTGAAGTGAATCACGCACGGTTCTTGATTATAAATTGCTCGAGGGGCTCCCTCTTTATCATTCACGCGGGAATTATGAACCAAGTGTACGAATGAAAGATCTTCCAGGAATATATAGTAATAAATAGTAGATTGGGTGCATCTTACGAGTTATTCTAGTACAAGCCCTCTGTACTTGTTTAATCAAGAAACCGTGGAAAAAGTTAGCCTCTGGTTATTCGCTTGATATTTTACATGCGGCCCATCGATTTTGGTTACAACCGTTTAGCTCATGGCTATATTTTTTGAAACGAAGAAAGATATAGGAGATCCTATTGTGGACGGTACATACTAATAAATTTAAAGAGTTATTTGAAGAAACGATTTAGAGAACCAGTCTAATTTATTTTGGCTTTCAGAGAAACCGAAGTAAACAATCACACTAAAAACTGAAAAAAAAAAACGATTTACTCCGCCTGCTCAATCATTTGGGCAGGAAATGGGGGTCCATGGGCGTCCAAGAAGTGCTAATTCTTGCAGGTCTTCCAATTTTTTGCAAAGTCACTTTTGGTATAACAACACAACAATGGAAACACAAGTTGAGCACCCCTGACATGTCAAGTGATGCTTGCGGCTTGTCAGTTACCAAAGGAATGCCACGCTGTTGCTACGTCAGATACATTCGTATGGCCACCTGACCATCTCCAATCGGTGTGTTCCTTTAACGTTGGTGTTTGTTTGTAGTTGTTGGATCTGAACTTGCAGCATAAAATTTGGTGGATCTGAACATAGAATAGGAAGGACTTGCCTCATATATATTCCCTCTCTGAGGTCAATGATTGCTGCTATTTCTACCCTTCTCGACCTTCTTCCCGGTTTTCTTGTGGGTCTCCTCACCTAGCACATCAAATTATTTTAGAGAATTGATAAGCCATTTCACTCGAGCGCACTTCCTCTCTAAACCCCACAGCTATCTCTCCATTTCTGCTCATCTCCTCTCCCACCTCCTGCCTCCCACCCCAATCCCAAATCCCTAGATCCAACCCCACGGCCATGCACCGCCCAATTGTTCCGCGCATGCGGATCCGCAAGTGTGCCTCCCGCCTCCTTGGCTCCGTCTACTCCCCCACAGCGCCGGAGCCCCGATTTGAGCTCTTGCTCCTGTCCCTGCCGCTGGCCCCGAATCCCGCGCCAAGGGCACCAGCCTTGTGGTTGCGACTGCCACCTGGGAGTCCGATAAAATCAGTTGCAACCTCTATGAGTTCTGTGGTATCCTGACCTCGACCGCCGATAGAGGCCTAGTGAATATTGCACAAGCTCCGTTGCCTTCTCCTATCGGCGCTAGATCCACCCGCCTGCCGCCGCCACACCCGAGGCCTCGCTGTCGCTTGCCATGGGAGGTAGGTGTTGTTTTTTGTTGCAACATTTTTTATTTCATGTGTGTAATATTTTGATTTTATGCATACAACATTGATATTCTTATCAATTTTTTTGTTGCATATATGGCCAAAAAAGTTGCATAAATAGATAAAAAAATATTGTGACCGACCATACGAGTATACGACCACGGCTGTTACGACCACGATTACTTCGACAACGGCCGTTATGACCATGGCCACTTCGACCACAGCTGTTACGACCACGGCCGCTATGACCACTGCTACTATGATCATGGCCATGGTCGAAGTAACCGTGGTCTTAGCAGCCGTGGTCGAAGTCGTAGTGGCCGTAGTTGAAGTTCCTAACACTTCTGTGGCCGCTCCGCATGCCCACCGTCGCCGGCGATGGCTAAGGCTTCGCGCACGACACCATCCTCATGCTGACCTCTCTGGATACCTCCACATGACCTAATGCCAATAAAAGACGGGGCAAATCAGCAATTATCCCTTTCTGATTTCATGAATGTAACATTTTGATTTCATGTGTTTAGCATTTTGATTTCATGCGTGCAACATTGATATTTTTATCAATTTTTTTTGTTATATATATGACCGAGAAATATTATATAGATGATAAAAAATGTTATAACCAAACGTAGGACGTCCAGGCTAGTAACTCCCAATTTTTTTAACAGAAAAACCGTACCTACAATCAACCATTTCTCATTACAAACTCCGTGAAACCGTTAACAAACGGTGCTTTCAAACCTGGCTCATTACTCAGCAGTGCGTCCATTAATTCTCTTCCAAAAACTAAATTGGGCAGATCGTAATACAACACACCGACTTAACAGAATTCGTTCGTTCGCACGCGTAGCAGACCCATTCCTGGCGTGTTTGCGCCACCCTCCCGTAGGCCATAGTACATGGATCCACAAGTCATCGAGGCCTCTGATCGGCCGCAATTACAAACAATTACGCCGTCCGGTGCCATGACGGCTCATCGGCCAAGTTGGCCGTGCCGTGCCGCACCGTCAAATTCTTGGCACCAACATGAATGCGCGGTACGGCGAGCACAGTGCCGCGTTTCTAGGTCAATTGCGAGGATCATGGCGGTGGTACGTCGCCGGCAATAGATTCTACTCCATTTCACTTTGGACTTTCACTGTACTGGCTGCACGCACTCATCGCCCTACGAATCAACAGCGGCAACGGCAAAGGCGATGAATCGCCGCGGCCTCACAGGTCAACTTGCTAGTCTACTAAAGACGATAGGACGATAGAAAGTAAAGCTCGTCTACGCGCTACAAAAGTTACTGCTAGAAATTGTGATGATCTTTGCACTCGGGCAGTTAGTAAAGTGTGTGTCCATGTAAAGCAAAGTTACTAGTTTTTGAACCTTGTCTCCTAGCTCAATTCTCTTGTGTGTAACTGCTAACTGCTAACATATGTTACCCCTTTGTAATCGGTTGTCTCTGAAAAAGGAAAAGAACGAAATGGTAAGCCGCTGCCACTAAAGTCTGGAGAACTTCAGTGTGGCACAACTCAGGCTTTGCATTTCTGCTCTTTTTTTTTCCCAAAGAAGAAAGGTGACCTACTTGCTGCTAGAACTCGTATGTTGCATCGCTGTTTTGCATTTGTAGCAGTAGTTGAAGTGCTCGGTCTGAACTTTGAGGTGGAGTTTGGAACAAAATCAGTATTGGGGCTTTGGGGTTGAAAAGCTAAAGCATAAGTACTAGTATCTGTTTGTGTAGCGAAGGAAAGAAGGGGGAAGGAAACTTTGGTGTGGAACTTTGTACGAGTGCTGCTGTGGCCTTACAAGTGTACGCAGTAGCAGCCGTGGAGGGTTCATCATAAAGCTTCTCGACCTAACATGCAACCGACGAAGATTTTTTTGTGGAACAGTGCACTTCGGCTATGCAAAGAGAGATGCAAAGAGAGAAAAGTCATGTATTCGTTTCACTAATTCTTAAAGGGCAAATTCCTGTTTTTTTTTTACTTTTCCTACTGAATTCTTGCATTGACATGTGGGTACAAACCCCGGAGAGAGCCAGTGGCAAAAGCAAGACGAGGGCACCATTTAGTTGTGGGGGGATATGAAATTATCCTTTTTCACCTATTTCTAAAATGAATACATAAAACATCGACAAATCTATTTTCTTACACTAGAGAAATGATCATGTGGCGCTAAAGGCCAAGGTTTAAATCATGTCAACTATGCATTAGGTGGGCTTATTTGTGATCTTTTTAAGATAATCCCATCATCTCTCGGTTGCTGATTTGAAAGCTACGATGTAAGCAATCACACCAGCTAGGAGAGGAGAACTCAGGCTAACTGATGGGATCTGAATACGTATCACAAGGATTTCAAGATGGGCCTTACAGGTTTTTGAACCGTGCAAGCCGATATAGCTCGAAACACCCAATTGGGCCACGAGGCAGGAAGGCCCGAGACGCCTCAGGCACCTAAATTTTCCAAGCCGACTACGAGTAGCCCACTACAAAAACAAAACAATTAGAACTTACATGATCAACTGGGCTACCCACATACAGCCCATGTAACACTACCTGTCCAGGTCGATGTCACACAGGCAAGGCTTCAAATTGCTGGAAAACACCTTGTAACACTACTTGATGATTCAATCACATCTGAGACTTCTAAGTATTAGTTCATGGCAGAATAATGCAACAGCCATCCTACACCAGAATCGCCAATGAAAATGGCAATGCAATCTAAACCCACGAGGTAATAGTAGAATATGTCACATTAGTGTCGCTGCTGATAGCAAAAAGGTTGGCATAACAGGTATCCTTGACAGTAACACAGTGAAGGAAAGCGGAACACATGGAGATGGGATAGTTTCCTAAAAACGGACCAGACCAAAACATCATACTGAAGAACAAACAGTCTACTCGTCCTCCTGGCTACGGAGCCTGGCAAGCTTGTTGGTGACCACGATATCCAGCTGCGCAGCACGCTCGACGATCTCCTTGCGCTTCTTTGTGGAGACATTGTGGGCGATCTCAGCACAGTAGGTCCTGTGTGTGGGAGAGACATTGCATTAGTAAATGCCCCACTATTCCAAACTGACATAGGCAACAGATACGTTGAACGACAGAGAACACACGGCGCCAGCGAGAATCAGCTTGGCAAGTACATACCTGTTGTGCATCATGAGCAACTCCAGCTCAGACACATTGTGCACCACAAACTTCTTGAATTTGTTAGGAAGGTAGTGCCTGGTCTTCTTGTCAGAACCATAACCAATGTTGGGCATCAAGGTGCATCCCTTGAACTTCCTCCTGACACGGGAGTCAATACCCTTTGGCCTGCGCCAGCTTGGCTGCACAATGATCGATAGAAGTGGAAATTAGTCATTGCAAACATGCAAAAAAGCATGTTCCATGAGATAATAATGAGAGTTGCATACAACTATGCAAGTATATCAAGCCACCCCAAAAAATTCATCACATGCTCACGAGCCATACATTAGTGATCACAGATGTAGCGATATGCCAACACTCACACAAGTAGTACCATAATCCATCCATGGAACAGTCAGAAAACATGATATCAACAGAACAAAACAAAATTAGAAAAGTAACAACAAGTACATAATCTTATTTAAGCTAGAGTCTGGCTAACAATTTAAAAAAGTTCAAACTCAAGAACATTTGCACCAGCCACAATACAAAAAGGCTTGAGTACTTCCAACTGATTTGAAAATAGAATTAGAGAAATTTTTTAAATAATAAATTTTTTATTCAGAATTACAAAACTATGCTTGCGATTTAATTTTTTGCACTTTTGACCTCATATCGCCCAACCAGTGGGCGACTTGCCCACGTCACCGAACCGTTGGGCGATTATTCCTCTAGTCACCCAACCGTTGGGCAACTACTCCGTCCTTTTCTCTTTGACCCGACACCCTCATAGACTCTCCTCATTTCTCTCGTAAGAACGAGAGGAGCTTGAGAGAGGCGAAAAAAAGAGAAGGAGAAGCAAAGAAGCTTGAGAGAGGGAGAGGCTAAGACGAGAAGAAGTAGAGGAGCTCGGGAGAAGAGGAGCTCATGAGGTTAGAGAGGAAGACAAAGGAAACTCAATGATAAGAAGAAAAGGTCTTCATCTGAAGGGGAGAGCATCTTGGTATATGCTTCTCAGGGCGTGGCTACTGGTAGATGCCTCACGCTATCCACATGGAGCATTGCAGAGGGGAGCGCCTCAGACGTTGCTGATCGTCGTTGTAGTAGCACGCACATATGCAACTAGGGTTCACGCCATCTTGCTAGTTGCACAGTACCAAAAGTCAGTCATCACAGAGCTAAATGCTCCCATGTATCAAAACAGAAACCATTGTCCCAAAGCAAATACTCCATCTTGCTAGTTGCAAGATGAATAATCATGGGATGGGAGCCCAACTCACCACCTATCCCCCAAGCAGTAAGCATACTACCATTGTACCACACATTTGTTGTAGCCAAGTATCATCATATTTCAATAACTTATTTGTGCTACTGTGTATGCGAAGATCACCAGGGCACTAAGGCACAGTAAATCGGCACTCCTATTCATCAACAAAAACGCTTACTCATGATGACGAAGAAATCCATCCATCGTATACTAAAACGAAACAGCAAGAGTCTACCGATGCAACCAACGAACATGACTGAGCGAGGCAGCGTAACCTCAACTTCACGTATATTTCCGCGCCAAGAAGAAGGCAGCAACGGGAGGACGGCCAAGGATTCCATTCCAGAGGAGAAAGGGAAAAAAAGGTGCAAATTTGTCACGGGGAAATTGCACATATACCCCATAGTTAGTAGGCACTTGTAAGTTTGCCCCACACTTAAGTGTCATTGAAATTTTGCCCCATACTTGACATGCCCCCTTATTATTTTGCCTCATTGCCTATTTAGCTCCTATTTTAATTTCGTTTTTCATTTTTGGGCAGGAAAAATGCAGTAAAAAATATTTACAAAGTTGTCCATTAAATGCCTAAAACATTCTTATTTCGTTTTTCATTTTTTTACTGCATTTAGCTCCTATTTTAATTTCGTTTTTCATTTTTTGGGGCAGGAAAAATGCAGTAAAAAATATTTACAAAGTTGTACATTAAATGCCTAAAATATTTTAATTTCGTTTTTCATTTTTTACTGCATTTTTCCTGCCCTAAAAAATGAAAAACAAAATTAAAATAGGAGCTAAATGGACAATGGGGCAAAATAATAAGGGGGCATGTCAAGTATGGGGCAAAATTACAAGGCCACTTAAGTGTGAGGCAAACTTACAAGTGCCTACTAACTATGGGGTATATGTGCAATTTCCCCAATTTGTCACCTTGAGGCACTTGTAGCGGTCGCTCTGGGGTCTCTTGAACTGCTTGACCCGCTTCTTCACGATCTTCTTGTTCAGCAGCGGCACCGCCATCTCTTCTGATCTGCCGCCAAAAAACAGCAACAAGACGCGGAGTTGAGACGAGATCCACGAGGCAACAAGGAAGAAAACCAGCCGTAAAATCTTGGTAAACCACGGAAGAAATCTTGGTAACTTCGGATCGGAGCACACCCACCGAGAGAGGATCACGGGACAGGGCGAGGGGGAGCAGCGGGAGTCGGCGGCGCAGGAAGCGCTCGAGGGATGAGGAAGGGGTCATATATTGGGCTAAACCCTAGCGAGTGGGCTCAGATCAGATCGACGGCTAGGATCGAGGATGCTGTGGCCGGACGGTGGGATCAACTTGTATGGGCCACACTCGGCCCGCGGCTGTGAGGGCTCGCGGACTCGCGGGAGAGCAAGAAAGGCGGAGTTGGTATTACAAACTGGGCTGCATCTGCTAGTAAATGGGCAAGCTTACTTTGGACCGAATGCATGGCATGTATGTGCCGTGTGCCCTAAAGCCAGGTTGGCCCCAAGCATTCAGGGTTCCTAGCTACCAGGTAACCTCCTCTGAGAAGGAAAAAAAAAGCTAACAGGCCACCACCTCTTCTTCGTCAGCATCTTCGTCTCCTCCTCTGGTGAGGTTGCAGTTTCCTTGGAAAATAAGAATGCAAACTCATAAGCAAAGCTGTTCAATCAAATATGTAAAGGATCGTTACTTCGCAAGATCTACATCTCGTGACATTGCCCTGATCAATCTGGCTTCAGCTTATTTTTGCACTATTCATAAATTTCGTCTTTTTCTGAACTTTTGGCTTTTTTTGAGTTTTTTACCGGTTCTTTTTTCCTCGTATTTGTTTACATTATACGTGATGGGCTAATATGTTTTTTCTATTTTTAAATTTTTTTAAATTTAATTATGGTAAATAAGCCTCTGTTAGCTACAGTGCTTTTTTCAGCCAGCTACAGTGTTTTCAGCCATAAGCCATGAGGCTTTCAGCCGAACCGATCACCACCTTAGGAAGCTGGTGTTTTTCTAGCGTCTCATGGTCAGACGACGAATGATCCCCTTTTTTCTGCTGTTGGAAGGAAGGGATTTTCCAAAAGAGAGTACATCGAGATAGTATTAGAGTTGTCCAAATGGGTTGGGTTCACTGTGCCGATCCAAAGCACGATATTCTTGACCTAGTCGACATGGCTTATGGCTAAACGGGTTGTGTCGGCCCGGTCTGATCAGCCGTGTTGTGCTTAGACCGACATCTCAGCACGATGGGTCAGCTCGGCACGGCACGAACGATATCATGCCCGCCCTAGCACCGCTGCCTCCTCCGAACCCCTCATCTCCACCGAGTACCGTGTCGTGCCGGGTCGGCCTAGCACCGTCACCTCCTCCTGAACCCTCATCTCTGCCTCGGTGCCTCCTTCCTCCCTCTCAGCCGGCAGCGCACGTGTGCGACAATGCCAGTGCACTCCCCATCGGCCGCCTCCTCCTCTCACGCTCCTCTGTCCCCTCTTCCTCTCGCGAGCCTCCTTGGCTCCCTCCCTTTATCTCGCCAACGTCGCCGCCACTTCCTCGTGCGTTACCGAGCCATCATGCCCTTCCTCACACTGAACTAGGTGGGTAAGGTGGGAGACCAAGGAAGACAGCAAGGTTGCTAAGGCTGCGGGGATCGAAGGAGGAGGGAAAGAAGGGAGGGGGCGTCGAGGAGCTCCTCGACGAAGCCTCCAGCGCAGAGGGCAGAGGAAGTCACTGTCAGGGAGGCAAGAAGCGGGATAGAGATGGTGTGGTTGCACTCGTGGCAGCAACAGACTAACAGAGGTGGAGACATCGACAATGACATGGCCAACGCCATCATCATCGCCGTTGAAGGATGGATGGGTGGGGGAGGGAGATCGAGCGAAATAGCCGATTAGGGTTAAACCGCTCTTGGGCTAATGGGCCGTATGTGACTCGTCGAGCTAAATGTGCCCAGGGCAGCACGACATGGCCCGTAAACTCTTTGGGCCGTGTCTAGGTCCGTGGTTGAGCTCATGGATTAGCACGGCATGGTCTATTTAATTAATCGGACCAATCAAACCGTACCTATCGGGCTCATACCAGGCTATGCCAAGTGACTCACTTGGCCAGATCCACACAGTATGCATTATCTGGACCACCCAAAGTGCTTCAAGATGTGCTGCACTTAAGGGAAGAGTTGGATTATACACCGGTTTATCTTTCTCTTTCTCTCTCCTTCATCTCTCTCCTACCTTCGGCGAGCCGCGTCGTGGACGGAGCCCGCACGAGAGTACACGCTGTCGCGGCGACGAAACTCTTCGTCGTCTCGTCGGATCCGAGCGAGAGTACACCCTGATCAATATGGCTTCAGCTTATTTTTGCACTATTCATAAATTTCGTCTTTTTCTGAACTTTTGGCTTTTTTGAGTTTTTTTACCGATTCTTTTTTTCCTCGTATTTGTTTACATTATACGTGATGGGCTAATATGTTTTTTCTATTTTTAAATTTAATTATGGTAAATAAGCCTCTGTCAACTACAGTGTTTTTTTCAGCCAGTTACAGTGTTTTCAGCCATAATACATGAGGTTTTCAGGCGAACCGATCACCACCTAAGAGGAGCCCAAAATATACTCAATCCTTCTCCTTTCCGAGTTCTTTGGTACGGTAAGAAAAATTGCACAAAACGTCAGATTTTCACAAACTTTTTTGGATACAAATTTTGCACAAAACGTCAGGCTCGCGCAAATTTTGCACTTTTTTGGATCCACACATGAGGCAAAACATGCGAGATTTGTTCAAAAATTGCGAATTGGGATATTCATCCGAACTAAACATATTCAATCCAAGAGGTGGAATACAAAAATCAATTCCAATTCGCAAAAAAAAAATCACGACCGGGGTAGTGAACAACGTTGTCGACGAAGAAGCCATCGGATCCAAAGCCCGGCGGTGCCGGTCCGGACGAATGCGGTGTTGGAAATGACATTAACATTTTAATTTAAAGCTTTACTAGAAAACTAATGATGCAATAAACGGATATAGGGCATGTTTTTACCTCACAAGTTGGTGGCTGGTGGCTTTTGGCTTTTGCTACAGTACCTAACTTTCAAACGGATTATTTTCTCAAGACGGTGTCTACAAGTTAAACGATCTAGACGTTAACAGCCTAACATCTGTACCAGCCAAAATCACGAGTGAGTATTTGTCTCTCCGTAATCTGTACTGTAAACAGTCAAAATTCAAAAATTTCAGCCAAAAGCCGCAGCCGAAAAGAACAGGCCCCTAACAACATATTATTTATTGTACTTTAAAAAATACACAAAATATTATAATATTGTAACAAAGTAGATCGATTATTCGAACGATTTACAGTTGGCCTCAACGAAGAACAGAAAGCGGCGTAAGCTTGATATAGTGCAAAATGTAGAACAAACAGTGAAGCGAGTGATCGTGCAAATGTGCACTACCTAGAAACTTTATTGTCGTCTCTGCAAGTGTTCTCTATGGCAACAACTCGGAGATAGCGCTCACTCTCCTTCTTGGTACATGTTGAGGAGGAAGGCCAATGTGATTTAGCTGCTCAACACCACAGTATAGCTCTCTAGTGAGGAGGAAGAAGAACGAATAAAAAATCAGTTGTATTTAGGTCAGAATGTCTCCAGATTCTTATAAAGATGTGTGCCAATTGCTTACTAAGTAACTGGGACACTAACTCAATGTAAACCTATTAACTCACTAGTAATTGACGTTTAAATAGCATTTAAGCAGAATAAATGAGAGAAATGATACATGATTTAGCAAAATAAAAAAATAAATTTAATATACCAGTAGACACGCTGCAACATGATGCGATAGCAAATCAAGTGTTTTTTTCATGTGAAAATACACGAATACGCTTCCGCATGCGTGTACGTGTATTTAACCAAAGTCCTCCTGATACCATTTTCATACCATGTGCCATAAAGAGTTGTAAGACCAGTGCAGTGGTTTAAGAGTTGGATCTTTTCTTGGATCGTATGCAGTGCAATCTATATTGTTTCTTAGCGAGCGATTAGACCAGCGCGGTTAGTCCAGCCAACGGCCAGACTACTTCTTAGTTGGCGATCAGACCAATTGAAGCGATCAGACCGGTTGAGACAGAAGTCTCAAATGATCTTTGTGATTCTGAGCTCTTGGCTTTTGTGTGTTTAAGAGTTTGTGTTTCTGCTACACATAGTTGTTGATATTTAGGGAAAATTTTTTGAAAGAGTTATTCATCCCCTTTGATTCACTGTACCTGATCCTACCAATAGTAGTGTAAGGAGTGGCCTAATTTGTTCTACAGAAAAACTGGCAATCAGAATTTAGAAGTGAGAACACTGACAAGCTGAAGACCCTGTTCATATTAGCTTCTAAGAGCTACTTTTCTACTGTAAATGATGTTTCTATAGTACCTAACTTTCAAACAGGATGTCTTTTCAAGGCGAGATTTACTAGTCAATTGTAGTACACACTATAGTGACTTCATTTATATCAGCCAAAATTGCACATGAATGTCTCTCTCTACAAGCTTCTGGATAAGTTGTTACTATTTATAAGCCAAAGTTAAAAGTCAATATTAACGGGTCCAAAGTCTCCATTGATATGTACCTTTCGATTCTGGCCTAAGAGGAGATCGTATAACAGATACCTCCTATGTCTTTCATTTTTTTGTGTGTGGGGCTTGTTCTTTTGGCTTTGGCTTATGGATTTTAGGTTATTTATGAGAGAGAGTATGAAGTAACAGAAATTTATATGCGCTTTTGGCCGATATAAATGAAGTCACTACAGTGTGTACTACAATCAACTTGTAAACTCCGCTTTAAAAAAATACTCCGTTTGAAAGCTAGTTACTGTAAAAAAAAAGCTAAAAATAGTTTTTACATGCTGAAAAGAAGAGACCCTGTGTGACGGGTGTTTGCACCGTTTACCTCATTGCATGTTCCTGTGATCATGTCCACAAGGCATGCTATAACAAAAGAAGCTACCATTGTTGACTGAAGCTTGGTCGTGCAGATATCACTGTACCAGGGCACAGGAATCCATTCATGTTCAGCATTCTTCGTACTAGAGGTAACGCGGTTGGACTTTAAAAGGTTGACCCGTGAATTACGCTGATGACGAAGGGAGTGACAATTAGCTGATGCAATACATTCTAGGACGCATATTTGCATGTTAGATGCTAGGGTGTGTAGTATCTAACCGTATAAGCTTAATTATATACTGACAAGTATATAACGGAATGAACATGGGGAGAAGAGATTGATTGGAACTGAGAAAAACAGATGGAAGCACATGAGCAGTCAATTATTCATGTGAACCGGTATGGCAGATCTAGAAATTAGTAAAGAAAACACCATTTCGTCATCTCTAATGTATCCAAATATTTTGGAGTCGTACTACCGATTAAAAGTTGAGAATCTGTTAACCGTTTCATCTTATTATTCATGTGCAGGGACAGCACTGTGGACAAGACGGAAAGTTTGAAACTCCCATACCCCTTTGTCTCTTCAGTCTTCACTAGAGAACGGTGAACCTGCACTGAAGTTCGTCGTTGAAACAAACCAAAAATTTGCAAAATCAATTTGGATTTGAGTTTGCTTTTGATTTGAGTTCCTTTAGCCTCCCTAATCTATTCCACATAAATCTCAAAGCATCCCAGCCCCTTTATCCTTGTCATCACGGCGTGATCACGGTGGGAAACGGGATTTTTCGCGCGGCACTGTTCACCGCCCGATTTTTGTCGCCGCCGCCTCTGATTTTTGCCGCTGCCACTCCTTCTCGCGCCTTCGCGCGCCCGCTCGCCCCTGCCAGCCTCTGTCCGCCTGTCAGCTGCCGTACCCCTCCTTAATTGCACCAGCACCGGTGTCAGGCACCGCCGAGCTCTCCCGCCGCTCCCGTGCCCTGTTTCGCCTCTGCCGCTGCCCGCCTCTACCGTTTTCTCGCCCCTTCCTCTCACAGCCGCAGCCGCCCCGTACACTGCCGACCTCTGAGCCCTGGAATGCCGTGGAGTGACGCCCAAGCCGTCCGAGGCTTCCCAAGCTCCAGCTCACCGCCACCGGGATATTTCCCCGCCGCCCACCTCGGTGCCAACCGCCTCTCCCGCCTATTTAAGCCCAGCCGAACTCTCCAGTGAGACCCACCAGCGCCCCTGAAGCTCACTAGCCACCCCCGAGCGTCTCCCTTCCCTTCCAACTCCGGTAATCCCGAAAATCCCCAAATCCGCGCCCTAACGCAATGTCCCATCTCCGGCCAACCACTCTCCAATTCCCTTCTCCAGTAGCATCCCCAAGCCCCCTAGAACCTCCCCAGAGTCTTGCCCTAGCCTCCCGAACCCCCATCTGCCCCGGCACCGTGAGCCGCCCCATTGCCAAAACTCGCCGTCGTGGCCAGGCCAACCCGGACTTCCCAAGCCTCGGCCGACCCCTCCCCAGGCTCACCGGAACCCTAGTGGTGCTCAAAGACCAACCCAATCACTCGGAGAAGCTTCCAATCGTCCCCAATTTTAGATTTCGCCGTGGCAAGGATGACCTCACCGGCGGCGATTGCCGAGCCCATTGACCCCGCCACCACCCAAAATGGACTCCCCACATCCCAACGACCTCGCCTGTGCCCTCGGTTTGCGTCGCAAAACTCCGTAGCGCCGTCACCGATCGCCGCCCATTCCTCTGTCTCGGCGCGCGCACGCTGGCGGTTGGAGAAGAAGAACAGTACCGGCCGGTACTGTTTACCCGACCCGAGCCGCCCCGCGACGCGGTTGAGCCCAGCCAGCCCACCCGCACCAGCCGCGCCTGTTCCGCCCGACCGAGTCCGGCGCGACGCGTCTCGACCCGACCCGCTCGCCCGCGCCATGTGCGCCCGACCGCGCCGCTCGCCGCGCCCGTTGCCACCGACCGCGCCCGAGGCGACGCGGTTCGACCGAGCCCGCTCGCCGAGTCTGACCTGAGCCCGTTGAACAGTGCCACCGAGCCGGATGAACAGTTCTTGACCCAGGCTCAAAAATTCAAGTTTATACTCCCCGGATTCGTTTCGAGCCCACCAACCCAAATCCAAGGCCCATTTCTCCATATGACCCTCCTATAAGCCCAAATCTCAATTTATTTGAATTTTATCGAATTTTACTTCTTTATTTTATTTCTTTATTCCTAGCTCAATCCTTCGAGCATGGAATTGATATTATTTTATTTGTTTTGCGTTAGCCTCCGGAGTCGAGTTTGCACAGAAGCAAGGAGGAGAAGCGCAGGACCAGGCTCAGTCCGCGGAAAAATACGAATTAATTGAAATCACAGATCCGCAAGGCAAGTCACACATATTTTTGATCATGTTGAACCTACATTTCTGCTATTTATTTATTTACCAGTATTTTCATTATGTTATTTGTGAACTGTTATTTTATGTACATCAAATACTTAGAATGACATGATATTAGATATGTCCTACCACCCGAAAAGCCCAGTTTAACTTAATGGCCATATTCACCTTGACAAACCTAGTTACATAGAATGTAAAATTAATATTATCATGGTAGTTAGGGACACATCACATGTTTCTACTGTTAAGGTTTGGTGTTGGTCTAGAATTTTAGAAAGTTGGAAATAGGATAAATGAGGATCGCAGAGATGGATCCGAGGACTTTATCCTAAGATGGAGGCTGGTTGTGGATTGGTGGCAGTACAGGGTGTACTGAATTTGGGTTTGTGCGTGGTTGATGCCTCAGTTAAAATGTAAGGACTAGACCCTTGTGCTGAGTAAAGAACACAGTAATCGCCCAACCACAAGCGTTGACCTAGTCAAACTTGACTTCGTCAAACCTGGCTTAGTAGCTACTCAACTTCAATTGAACCTCTGCAACTGGAAAGGGGGAGAGAGGGTGAGTCCGTATGGGAGGTGGTTAACCATACAACTGTAGGACTGCGATGAGTCGGACGAGATCCGTGGGGTCATCCGGGCTTGTCGAGATTTAAATACCTACTGGGCGGAGTCTACACAAAGAATTGAGCAGTGAACATCCTTGTTGTCTTAACTCTGTCGCGGGAGTTAAGGGATCTTGTGGGTAAAGCAGGGCAACTTTGTAAAGTCATGACAAATGGTATTCGAATACGCCGTGCTTCCGGTAAATGAAGCTGTGTTTAATGGTGAATCCAGTAATGAGGCATAAGTAGATTTGGTAATGATTTGGAATTGTTGAATATTGATAATCAAGTTTGAAGACCCCATTTACTTAAGGAAGTACATTTTAAAGGTTTTCAAGTGATTCCCAACTAAAACTGCATTCACATAGAATACTAGACTTTATTCCCCTTTTTCTTGATATACCATGCATGAAATTATTATTAAGCTCCGTGTGACTTGTTGAGTACAAGTGGTAGTACTCATGCTTGCTAAAAACATAAACAGAAACAATTAATTTTGAGGAAGCGAGAGAAGACGAAGAGATGATTCTGTACGAGGTTGATGAAGCGTGAAATTAGGGTCGTTCTCCGCTCAGGCGTGGCTGTGGCAGTTCTTGTTGTAATGTAACTAAGGGCAGTTGTCCCTACTGTGATACTTGGCTTTCGCCTTTATATTGTAATAAAATTCGCTTTTGCCCTTAAGCTTGTGTTGGCAATGTTATGCACTCAATAGATGTACTTGCAGTTAAATAGTCCTGGGCAGCTGCGAGGATTTCATAATACTCCCGGAAACGGGGGTGTTACAGTCGTCATCAAAATCAATCGTATCATCGTACTCTGCGCAAAATTGCGATGGCCGGAGACATCAAGAACTGGCAAAGGGACAAACTCATTTAGCAGTACTGCGCATTTGGGTTCCATACGTGGAGTACTTAATTTTTAGACAATCCGCCCCGTGATCATTGATTTTTTTTCTACCGCTTATAGTTTTTGATTCTAATAAAAACGTTTATATAAATGAACTGAATGTTGATAAACAGATACACTATCACATAAAAATTCATTACAGACGGTTCCTTGAACCGTCTAACTTCATAGGTCAGTGATAGTAGGGTTATCATAGACGGTTTTTGAACTATTTGTGAAAATCGTATTATAGACGGTTCAAAACTAGAACTGTATGCAATCATCCATTATCACAGATGATTTAAAACTAGAACCATCTGTAATAATTAGTTATAATAGACGATTCTTGGTAAAAACCATCTGTGATAGTTGTATCATAGCTAAAAAAAGTGGGTAATTAAATTTTGGGCACTCATGAGCTTCCCATAATGTCTCCTTATAGCTAAGGGTATATTTTCTTGAGCACTCATGAGCTAGATACGGGGACATGACCGTAACGTCCCAACCCAAGAAGGAAGGGGGCAAGATGCCTAGTACAGAATGTGACTTGGGCAAAAAAATTCACACCAAGGCATTGGATCAAGGTAAAGTCCTCATTTGTCCATGCAGAGTTGTAGTCCTTGTCGCTAAGCTTTGGGTTCAAACCCGCAAGGGACCTATCATCGAACAGCTGTATAAAAGAAGATAGTTGAACACCTTTATCAATTGATGAATTAGTGGGGATTTTTGGTTTTTGCAAGGGCATTCCAGTAATTTCCCAATTGAGAAAGGGAAAAAGGAGAGAGAAAGGTGGGGCCCACCTGCCAATGGGCTGGCCGAGGTGATAAGGGGAGGAGACTGCATCTTCTCCTATGACCGTTCGCGTGCGTGTGCGCTTCGTCTTCTCGCGTGCGGCGCGGAGCGGCTTCGGCCGTGTCTTCCAGGGCGACAAAGTCAAGCGGCAGCGGCGAAGGAGGCACCACCGGCGCGGGCGCTTCGGGCCTGCCGTGGCTGCAGCCCCAGCCTCCGCCCCGCTCCTCTTTAAATGGCGCCTCTCCTCTCTGTGTTGGCCGAAAGTAGCAATGAGTTCTCCCCTCTCTGATCTCAAATCTCTCTCAGTGGTTTTTCGAGCTTGAGTCTTGAGAGCCGCCGGCCGGGTTTTCTCCTGTCGTCGTCGGCTGAGGAGCACAAATCGGCGTTCTAGGGTTTCCCTATGCGGTTTCCTTGAGCCTTCTCCTGGATTTGGCCGAAAGGAAAGGTCTGGGTTTTACCTCTAGAGGATGATTTGGCTCGGACTTGTGCTGAGTTTTGTGACCTGTTCTTGGTGTTCACGAGCGTTCTCGGCTAGAGCACTCGTTCGTCTTGTGCGGCGTGAACCCCGACCTTCGTCTCTAGTGTCGGCTACTCGAGGTTGGAGTGGGCATTGTATCTCCGTCTACCACACTTTTCTTCCGCGACAGCACAGAGAGGTGCTAGGTTTTCTAGGACAACGCAGTTCGCGTGCCTTGCCTTGTTTGGATTCTTCTCGGTGATTTCGAGTATCACCGGCTTTGTGAGTATTTCGATTATTATCTCTTTGCAATCTGTGACCAATTTCATTTATATGTGATTTGTCATTAGTTGATTATTGCAAGAGTTGCATGTGGGGTTGGCTGTTAGCTCAATGAAGAAATTAGTCTTATGCTGAAATTGAATGTTTAAACCTGAGCTCTAGATTACTGCTGTTTCGGTCTCATTTTTGCAAATATAAATTCTGTTTTGGCATAATTTGCTATCAGTGATCACAGTTACTGTTTTGTACATATCTCTATTAGTCACTGTGGCCTTCTGCATAGCTAATTTACTTGTGAACTTGTTCTCTAGAGCATATCAGTTAGCTAGCTAATTTTGGAGATATTTGGTGATCATTTTGATTGTGCCTTTTGCTGGCTGAAAACTTTGAATAGTCTCAGTTTGTTTGTTCCTGTTTAGAGCTCAAGATTTAAAACTTATTTGGCATATTCAATTAATGAAGAGTATAAGACTATAGTAGCGGGATGGCCAAAATTAAAATTTGAGCAACCCTATTTCTGAGAGCTCTAATCAAAATCTAAAATTTGTGCTTCTTGCTAAGTTTTATTACTTCCCAATTCATGAGAATGTTAATCATGAATATTTTAGCAGAAATTTTGGTTCATATGATAAATATATGTTCTGTATAAGTGACATGGAAGAATTATATGTTTGTATGCTGTTTATGTCATTTATATTCTGTTGGAAATATATTTTAATGATATTTAATTATGCTGAAATTAAATTAAAATTTATGCTTATACCATATATTTTACAACAGGTTTCACATTAGTTGTAAGTACTGAAGGTTCACATCCCATTTGTGCTGGTTACTTGGTTCCTTCAGCAATCTATCCTGTGTTTCGGTGTGATTTTCAGCTTTCAGGATCGGCAATAGGCATTTGATAGGACCGCTCTAAAACCAAAAAAAGCTCTTGTTTTTATACCGGAAGGCTAATGCCTAAATTGTATGGGTATTGTACAAATGGTCATTGGGGGAATTAGCAAACAACTTATAAGCTTCACAAGAGGTCTTTCTTTGAGAAACTGTACTCTCTAGTTTGTGTACATGCATGACACGGAGCAAATGGGTGGAGTACAGTTTCTAGCTGCACGGATTGTTCTGTTAGCGACGGGTCTGCAACTCTGCATGCTTGCTTATCATAATCTCACTAGCAAAGACATTGTTTTCCCCTGTTAGCCTCGACTGATTGTTGTTTGCCCAGAAGTGCCATGCCAGTGAGCGAGCGATGATCTTGTCATGTTGCCTGTACAAGCGCGACGTAATGCTGGCTTCACCGTGGCGTCACCAGGCCCATCTCTGTCGAGCGCGACGACTCGAGAGTCAAGAGAGCACACCACACGATGAAACGGTCCGTCCTTTTCGGCTTTCGAGACGGAATCGCCGCTACGCCTTTCTCGCCACACGCCAACCTTCGCGTCGTCGATCCGGTGCTTTCCTTCGGCTGGGACCCGGCGCGTGGTGCGTTTTAGCAGTACGAGCTGCCAATGTGCGCGTCTCGTCCCGCGTCGTCCGGGCTAAGTCAGCGGTGATCTGAGGCCGACGCGCCGAGAAAATTCCGGTCCAAATCGACCAGAAACTCACGTCGCGGGAGGGTCGATATGAACTGGCCCGTGCTCAGCGGGCACGGAGGGGGCAGGTATGAATGGATCTGGACGCCGGAACGGGGACGTCCATGCAAGCGCAACAGCTTCCTGATGGTTGGTAGGTGCTAACTTTTTCTCCGTTTTAACTCGATTCTTAAAAGCAAGGCCAAATTTAAATTTTTGTTTGATTTTGATTTCTCTTGAACCTTAGCTTAAACCCGCACATATCCCAGCCATTCATGCCTTGATCTCCCTGCTGCATCGCCCCCTTCAGCCGTTTTTTGCATGAGCACTGTTCACCATCTGAAAATATCGCCGCCGTCCCAATTCTTCTGCTCCCACACCTTCCCGTTGCTTCCCGCCGCTGTAATCTGTCAGAGACCGTATCACCTCGCCCTTTCCACTCTGGCACCCTCTTAAATGCCCTTGCTGCGCGTCGAGTTGCCGACAGAGCTCACCGCAGCCTATGCCTTCCCGCTCTCCCTACCCTGTTTCACAGTAGACAACCCTGCGCCGTAAAAATCCTACGCCTGAGATTTCTTTGCCGCCAGCACAAGCCGCCGTATACCCTCCCATTAATGCCGTGACCCTCATCTAGACGAGCGCCACAGCTGCCTCTCACCACCGCCTCGCCGACCTCACTGCTCTCTCTGCTGTCATCTTCTCACAGCCAACCTAACACGCCTCTGACCACTTTTGACTGTCACAATGTCGCACCCGAGGCAGCCTGTACCTTCCCTTGCCAACCGTGCCACGCCCTCCCGCATCTTCCTGACCGCTCCACCACTTGAAATCTCCGACCACCTTGTAATCGAGAGAAACTTCGACCGCACCGCTTTGAGTCCTGAGCAACATCACTCGGACACCGTCCGATGCTCTTAAGCCACTCGTACGCCATCCGGTGCTCTTAAGCCAATCGGAGATCTCCGTAGCAACTCATACACCGTTCGATCTCTGTCGACTTCACATTCGAAATCGAATCTCGACTGTCCACCCGATTTCATAGTTGTACCCGAAACCAACCGAATATTCGAAACTTCTCTATTCTTTGAGTACACAACGACAACCCGATAATAACTAAACTCGCTATGAACAGTAAAACCCACGATAAACAGTACCTAACCCCGTTACTGTTCACAAAACCCTAAAACACACACACACATATCCATTTTGATCGTCTTGAGCCCATCTACGCCATTCCCAACCCCATTTTACCAATTTAGATTCCGATAAAACTCTAAACGACCCAAATAATATTCTGACTCTAAACCCAATACCATCCATGCCTACAACCATCATGAAAATCCATATAACACATATATATTTCTTCGACTATCTTGGACCCATTAATCGAATTCCAACAACAATCAACCAAAGCAGCTAAGCCAGGCACACCACCTAAGCCCTGACCACCCAAACCTATTTTATTTCTATCTTTTTGGTTGTTTATTTGTATTTTGTTCCCAGCTTGTATTCCACAAAGTAGGAACTCATTTGTATTCATTTTCTGCACTAATATTTGGGCCACACGAGTTGGTCAACAGAAGAACTATAAGAGGCAAGTCACATATTTTTGATCATGTTGAACCAATATTCCTTTAATTATTACTATTTTCATTATGTTATTTGTGCACTGTTATCTCTTGTACAAAAAAAATTTTAGAATGACATGATATTAGTTATATCCTACCACCTAATAAAGCCTAGATTAACTTGATGGCCATATTCACCTTGACAAGACTTAGTATTATTAAATATACTAACTAAATAATCATGGTAAATTAGGAACTCAACTGTTTTATACTACTAAGAGATTTGACACTTTGTTGTTAGAATTTCAAAAGTGGTTCTATGATAAGGAGAAATCATGGAAAGCCATGGGATGGTCGGGTCCCATGACCTTATCCTAGGGTGGAGACTTGGACTGAAAAGCTGGCAGTGCGGATAAACACTGAAACAGCGAGGAAGGGGACTGAAATAAGGGTTTGTGGATGGAAGTTATCTTAATGAAAAATATAAGGACTAGAACCTTATGCCAAGTAAAGAACAAAGTGATTGCTCAACCACAATCATTGATTCATTAAATCTGGTTTAGTAGCTGCTCACATTCGATTGAATATCTATAAAGGGTGGAGGAAGATGAGGGAGTTTTTGTGGTATGGGAGGGGGTATAACCATACTCAACAACAGTAGACTAGCTTCAAACCGGGCGAGGCTGTGGGCCACCCGAGTTTGTTGGGAAACAGTACCTACTGGGTAGAGACTTGTTTTCTTGACTGTGTCACGGGAGTTAAGAGATCTTGTGGGCAAACCTGGGGCAGCTTTGCAGAGTCATAATTAATGGTATTCAAATACACTGTGCTTCTGTTAAATGAAGATGTATTTATTGGGTGATTTCAACAGCGAAGCATAAGTAGATTTGGAAATGATTTGTAAATGTTGAAGTCTGGTAATGAATATTTTGAAACCCCAATTTCTTAAGAAGTTGTTATTCTTTTGTGTTTAAAAATGTTTACAAATAAAACTGCATCCGCCTAAAATGTTAAAACACATATATCCCCATCTCTTGAAAATCCTGGCAAGTAGTTGTATAGCATTTCTCCATGTGACTTGTTGAGTACGGTTGGTTGTACTCAGTCTTGCTTTATTTTCTACCAACACAGAGATCAAAAGAAGAAATGATGTTACTAGTTTTCGGGTTAGGGTTATGACCGTACTCGAGCGTTCCCGTGAAAATTTTCTTTGGATTTCTGAGTGTAAGTAAATTTAGGCTTGGACGTCCTTAAATCTGTTAAAGTTGACCGTTATATTTTATTTTATTCAAACTAACTTTTGAGATGCTTGTGAGCAGGCTATGATACTTCTTCTGTCCGTAACTAAACTCCTGTGTTGTTACGGAAGGTAATGGCGTTTATGTTCCTAAAAACGGGGGCATTACAATTCTGTATGCAGCATGAGATGTAAGTAGATTGAGATTCGAGGGGGTGTTTTTTGTGGACTGCATGCCGTGACATAGGCATTGTAGTTTCGAAGGGGCTGTTTGGTTGATGGCCAACATGAGCCAAATCAAAATTTTAGCATAGCTAAAACCGGGGCAAAGCCAAATATTGATAAAGGGAGCATTATTTGGATTGTGACCAAGCCAAATTTTAGGGTTACAAAAAATTTGGTGGGCGATTTTCTTACCTTCGGATTACTGTGTGTGACATTGAATTTCATTGGCGCTACCAAATGTTTGTGAGCATTGCCAAACTTTGATAACAATCAAACAGCAACCAATTTTTATTGATGTTATCAATATTTAATTTGGTTTATAAGAGTAGCAAACCAAACAACCACTAAATATTTTGGGTGAGTTGTGTTTGGGCTATGGCTTATGGCTTAAGTATTTGAATTCTGACTGTTCGCAAGAGGTAGTACGCACAGAAAAATAGTCGCATGCAATTTTGGTCGGTACAGCTGAACTCAGTACACTTTTTACTACAATCTTTCTATTGACTCCGTTTAAAAAAATGTACTGTTTAAAAACTAATTATGGTAGACAGTACGACCATAAACCGTGTGTAAACCAAAAGGAACCCACCAAAGGCTCTTTTTGTCCCTTCTATTGCTACAAAGTTGGTGTTGGACTGGTAGATAACAAATCTGTCGCGTTCATCTGGTGTTTAGAAGATAGGTAGTAGGTATTAGAGGCGAAATCAAATGGCATGCGTAGCTATTACTACTAGTGGTTCACAATTTCTCGCTCGTGGGACAGAATGCGAAATCTGGACACATTTGGACCCCTAAACACCCGAAATTCCACTTTTGGCCCCTAAATCAAAAAAATTCCGTTTCTGGACCCCTCCCGACCGCGCGTTCGCGAGCTGGTGCCACGTGTCCCGGACGCGCGGTCGCGCGGGCGGGCGGGCGGACGCGCGGTCGGGCGGCGCGGTCGCGCGGGCGGCGGGCGGACGCGCGGTCGGGAGGCGCGGTCGCGCGGGCGGGCGGCGGTCGCGCGGTCGCGCGGTGGAGCGGGCGGTCGCGCGGCCGGCCGAGACACGTGGCGCCATCTCGCGAAACGCGCGGTCGGAAGGGGTCCAGAAACGGAATTTTTTTGGTTTAGGGGCCAAAAACGGAATTTTTAGGTGTTTAGAGGTCCACATGTGTCCAGATTTCACAGAATGCATGCCCACGCCTAGCTGTTGAATTTCCAGCTATCAACCGCTGCTTCAGCATCGGTCGCTATCCCTTGCTAGATGAGGTTATTACAAAAACCAGTGCGAACTAAGCACGCATTCGAAGGAAAATAGAAGAGAAACTGACGAGTTATGAGTCATTAAGCCGTCCGGTCACCTACACATCTGACCGTTTCATCTCTGCACTGATGACAACCTCACCCACCAGTCTACTAACTTCTAATCAAACGTCCGTTAATTCCAGATTTCAGTTCTGACGTTCCAAGTTGTTGAACGTTGATACGTACGACACACTCGCCGTTTCCTCTAAGTCTATTTGATCTGACGAAACAGGCCGTTTTCTCTAAGTCTATTTCCGTTCTAACGTTCCAGGTTGTTTAACGTTGGCCTAGTTCTTTTTAGCTTTTAAAAATTATTTTTTTAGTTTTTTTACAGTAACTAGCTTTTAAACGGAGTATTTTTTCAAGATACGGTCTACTAATTAATTGTAATACATACTGTACTGACTTTATTTATATGGCAAAAATTACACGTGAGTTTCTGTTACCCTGTAATCTCTCGCACGAATAGCTTAGAAGCCACAAGCCGCAAAAAAAAAAGCAAGCCGTTGATACGACGACACACATTTCAGTTCTGACGTTCCAAGTTGTTGAACGCTGTGGAGCAGTCCACCCCACCGGCGCGGCGGCCGCCGAGCGAGCGTGGCACCGTGCATGGTGGGACGCCGAGCCGCGCACGATCCAAACCAACAACAACCGCCTAATTAACTCGCTAGTCAACTCGATGAAAACGCGGCAAGCGCCCGTCAAGTCAGTGCCCCCACTGGCTACTGCCGTGCGCCCGTGCCCACCGGGCGCCGAGTGCGCGCACGAGACAAACGCCGAACCGAAGCCCGCGCGGCGCGTATGGCCTGACGTCTGAACCGCACGGGAACCGTTTACACAAATAGTACCATAACTATTTTTATTCAAATTTACCTTTTAAACGTTTGTTTTATAAATCCAGCCTACTTCGTAGATCTACTGAACAATCTGTGCATAGCAGGTCATGTGAATGCCGACTTTGCATGCTTAATCATTGTCTTAATTAAAAACTAGTCAACCTCATTAGCAACCGTGCACCAAGCTCTTCTCGCTCGGTAAATCTAGGATAGCTTGGTAGGTACCTATCGGACTCAAGGTCTACTAGGAAGCCTCGCTCTAAACTATTTCAGCTTCTGACTACGCATCGGCTTTTAATTTCGGCTAATTTTGGCTTTTTTCATATTTTTTGCCTTTTTCTCTTATTTCTTTACATTTTACATGACGATACAACGGGTTTTAAAAATTTTCTCTTAAGTTTTCCTTTTTTAAAAAAACTAATAGTCACTACAGTATAATTTTGGTCAGAAGTAGAATCCCACAATCAAAGCTGTGAGCCACTTAAAGCACCGCTTTAAGTAAATGCATATATTTAGAACCAATTTTTTTTTAAAAAAATGGCAGTTCACCGCGCAGGACGGGAGTCCGCGCTGAGCCCACCGCGGTGTACTTTCGCGGCTGCTGTGGACGTGAACAAGTTTGAAGTCTCCGTGAGCTGATCAGACGCCGGTGGGGGCGATGGTCGAGTGGGCTGACCGCTCACCAACCAGCCTTCCCAGATCGATCCCATCGTACTGCTACTGCTAAGAAAGAGAGCACGGCATGTGCTTAGATTCGGTGAAGCGATTTGGCAGCGCTTTCGTAGACTAGAGATATATTGCATCGGGTTTCCATCGATCGGTGTCGAACGTAGGCATTGACCGCACTGGATGGTGGTGTTCTAGAAGGATTTTGGGGGGTCGTGCGGTGATGTGGGGTTCGGCCTCGAGATGTGCTGATTGTCTTGGCGTAATTAAGGGGCTCTTCAGAACTTCAACTTTTAGGGGATGTTTGGTTGCCAGCCATAGTTTATCATATCTAAGGTTAGACAAGTTTGATCAACTCAAGGTGCTGTTTTGTTGCAGCAACAGTTGTGACAAGATTCCCTTCCAGCAAACTAAGTCTCACGCGTCAATGACTCAAAAAAGTGTGGTAAGATTCCCTTAGGCTTGCTAAGGTATGGCAAAGAATTTGAGCACCTCAACTTAGGCAAGTGTGGCAATTTTTGTTGGCAAAGTGTGGCTAACAACCAAACAGCCATAGTTGTAAACATTTTAGTTTTGTTGTTTTCTGAATTTTAGGTTTTATTATTTTTATTTTTCTCTAATTTCTTTGTATTACCTGTGATAATATAAATTTTTTAAAAAAAATTAACGAGTAAGGTGGTCCGCGCACTTGCACAGTCATCATCTATAAAACACATTTAAATGACTTGACATTACCCTTAAAACTCGTCACGCTCGGCGTGTTCCTCTGGGCCATCGCCACCTTGCTCATCAGCCTCTCCAACATCTTTCCGCAAGCCAGTGGCTTTTGTTGTGCGTTTCCATTGATACCCACTTGTCCTGTACCAGGTTTAGATGTCTTGGGTGATGCAATGCTGATGGCAGAGATGACGGCTTTGAATGGCGTTGGGCTGGGGTTGTAGATTCCAAAAAATCTATGCGTTTGTCGATGACTCCGTCAATGGCGCAGGCAAGGGTGTGGTCTTCGGGTGGCTCATGGTGGCAACCAAGGGCGGCACCGTGGGGTGGCACCTCCCTTGGCCTCCTCATGGCACCCACCTCGTTCTTGGGAGTACCGGGCTAGCACCTTGCCTTCGTCCTGCTTGTCGTTGTGGGCGCAGCAGTTGGTGTATCCATCTGAGCATTCGTCGCCGCCGCCATCAACGCAGCAAGAGACCGCATGGTGGCCCTAGCCCCAACCACCAAGCCGGTGCGGCAAGAGCTACAGGAGTCCACAAGGGAGGCAAATCCGTGTTGCAGAGCCCGCCGTTCTAGGTCATCATCGCGTAAGGCCTCATGGGCTCGTCCCCCTGGTCGGCGCTATCCTTCAAGGTGATGTCGATGGAGCTCGTCGGGTTCTCCCACGAAGAGATGGCGATGATCATGACTCTGTTCAAGGTCGCTATGTTGCTGGGCGTGCCCGTTGGCGGCAAGATCGGGGACGCCCTCATCTGGCGATTCAAGAACTCAGGCCACATCATCCTCACGCAGATCAGCTCTGACTCGGCGATCCCCAAGGTTGTCAGAATCTCAGTTCTGTCATACAGTCCTAAGATTTTACGATCTAAGATTGACTAGACCGATCCAATTCTATGGTAGAATCTTAATATGGTATAATCTTAATATTCTTACGATTCTACCCAAATTTTTGTAGGATTATGATCAAAATTTTTATATGATCCTACTCGATTCTATTGGTTTATTATAAATCACGATCATGCTTATGACAACCTTGGCGATCCCCCTCACCGCCGTCCTACTCCTCACGCTCCCCAACCATCCGACCATCGCCGCCAAGCACGGCGTCGCGCTATTCGCCATCGGGGGTCATGGCCTCCTAGAACACGTCAGCCACCAATAGCCCGATCCTGGTGGAGATCGTCCTGCTGCAGTCGAGGACTAGCGTGTACGTGTTGGACCGGACGTTCGAGGCCGTGCTCGCCTCGTTCGCTCCCCCAGTGGTCAGCATCCTCGCGGAGTGCCTGTACGGGTACATGCTGACGCGTCCTGTTGCAAGTGGCGGCAACGCTGCCACCGCCATTGAGATGGAGCGGCACAACGCGACCTCCCTTGTTAAGGCTCTCTAGAACTCTACGATTTGTTTCTTAATAAGGATTATCATTTCTTCTAAAGTAGGAAGAAATATATCATTAGATAATGATATCTTAATAAGGATTATCATCTCTTTTAAGTTAAGAAGAAATATATCTTTAAAAAATAACATCTGATGACTGATATAGTTTTGCTTAATTAGGCCCCGTTTGGTACAGCTCTAGCTCCGAGATCTATGCTGGATCTGTAGTTTGTTGACTAAATTAAAGTGATTTAAATATTTTTATTTAATATATAATATAAATGAAATGAGTCATGTAAATGCACTTAACATGCATGTAACTCTAGATCCAGGATTTCCTAGAGTTACAGATGACCAGCTCTAGGAAATCTACAGATTTCCTAGAGCTAGAGCTCTGCCAAACGGGGCCTTAGAACCCACATAATTAAGGGTCGGATGTTTTTGCTTTTTTGTGAGGATTTTAGCTTTTTCTCATTTTTCTTAGTGACTTTAAAACGTTTGTCATCGATTTTTAGTAATAAATAGATTACACTGAAAAAGCTAACAACACCTATAGTAAAAACCCACATCAGTGCAAATAAACCCACAGCCAGAACTTATAGGTGCCACTCATTTGAGCTGAAAAAAGTGGCTTACGGCTGAAATTTCACTGTAGTTGGCTGAAATTACAGTGTAACTGATGGTGACTTATTTTGTCATAATTAAATTTAAAAAAATTTAAATAGAAAAAACATGTTAGTCCATCATGGACAATACAAACAAATATAGAACAAAAAGAACCGATAAAAGAGCTCAAAAAACTAAAAAGTTAGAAAAAGACAAAATTTAATAATAGAGATAAATAAACCAAAAACAAAAACTCAAATTCCAATGAGCCTACCATAAGAGCACCCGACTTGTTGCAATCGGATCGATGGGCCGGCTCATGTCATGTGTGACATGTCTACCCTTATTTGAGGACAAAGGTGGAGAGATTAGGGTGCTATTCGATTGGGTTGAAATAAGCTGGTTTATGACCAGGGGCGGAGAGAAGGGGGGGCGGGCAGGGGCCTGGCCCCCCCAATGGTCCACCAGAGTCAGACCCCCCATTACGGCATTACCCCAATCCCAATCCACTAATCCAGTCCACCAGTCCACGTCCTGACGTCCAGGCCCACCGCCCATGCAAAAAGGAATCGAAGCGTCGGAAGCCGAAGAGTCGACAGCACGCCGCGCGGAGACTGCGGAGTAGCGTGCTGGGGCCTGGGTGCTGCGAGTCTGCGACTCGTCTCCGGTCTCCCATCTCCTGATCTCCATCTCGGCATCTCCATTCTCCCATCTGACCAAGTGACCATCTCGGCATCTCGCCGTCCCGTACAGAGGCAAGCCGGCGCCCGGCGCAAAGGTGAGCCGTGAGCAGAGGCAGAGCGCAAAGGTGAGTAGTTTATTTATTGATCCCTTTCACTGTTTCACAATCACAGATCACAAATCGCTGTTAATTCTATGATTAATTTCCTTTTAAATTTTTACCTTCAATTTAGGCATTTAGCAGTTGATCAAGAATTTAAGATGAAGAGATTAAGAACGATCGATAGTTTTTTTAAGCCAAGATCAAGCTCTGGCAATGGCAACGATGAAAACACTAATGCAATCAATAACAATGATCGGCATATAGAACCGACTGATGAGCAAACTCCCAATCAAGGTACTTTTGCTCCATCCCTAGCCGAACCAGAACCAGCAGGAGTTGTAACTACGACATTTGAGAGGGATCCGGGCAAGCGTGCTCAAATAAAGAATTTTCCACCTGCAGAACAAGATGAAGCTCTACGGTTTTATATATCCGAGGGTCCGTATCAGCCAATATTGACAGAGTATCCATTTAAGGGTCCTTTAGAGCACCGTCGTCGATTTAATAGTGGTTGGTTCAAAGAGTTTTGGTGGCTTGAGTATTCACCACACACAGATCGTGCATATTGCCTGCCATGTTTTCTCTTTTCAAAAAAACCAGCAGGGAGGAGTGGCTCTGACACATTTACAGTTAAGGGATTTCAAAATTGGAAGAAGGTTAATGATGGAGATAATTGTGCTTTTCTCACTCACATGGGCCGCGATGCTAGTTCAGCTCATAACTATTCAGTTCAGTGTTTTAATAACCTCAAAAATAGTATGGCTCATATTGACAAGGTGATTGTTAAACAAAATGAGAAAATTGTCGCAGATGCAAGACTCAGGCTTACTACTACAATTGATTGCATTAGGTAATAACACTTTCTATGTATGCCATGTTTTCTTTACAAATAAAAATTTATATGCACTCAATATACAATCTAACGATTGTTTATGTTTTTTTATGTTATCAGGTGGTTGACATTTCAAGCATGCCCATTTAGAGGTCATGATGAGTCTCCAGATTCTATCAATCAGGGCAATTTTCTTGAACTGATGAAACTGTTGGCCTCTTATAACAAGGATGTGAAAGCTGTTGTGTTAGAAAATGCACCAAGAAATGCAAAGTATACTTCCCCAGATGTCCAGAAGGAAATTCTAAGCATATATGCTAGAAAAGTGCAGACCGCAGTTAGAGAAGAAATTGGGAATAGCAAGTTTTGTATAATGGTTGATGAAGCTCGGGATGAATCTAAAAAGGAACAGATGGCTATAGTTATTCGTTTTGTCAGCAAAGAAGGACTTATAATGGAGCGTTTCCTTGACCTTATTCATGTAAAAGACACAGCTGCAATGACGCTTAAGGAGTCAATTTGTGCTGTTCTAGCAGATAATAACTTGAGTGTGAATGATATTAGAGGTCAAGGCTATGATGGGGCAAGCAACATGAGAGGAGAGTGGAATGGGTTGAAGGCTCTAATTCTTGGTGATTGCCCATATGCATATTACATTCACTGCATGGCCCATCAACTCCAGCTGGCTCTTGTTGCAGCATCACGTGAAGTACATGAGGTGCACAACTTTTTCCAGAATGCTAATTTTATCATAAATGTTGTTAGCGCTTCTACTAAGCGTAACGATGAGTTACTAGCAAAGCAAGCTGCAGATATTGCTCATGAAATTGAACTGGGAGAACTTGATACAGGAAGAGGAGAAAATCAGATGGTGTCTCTACAGAGGCCGGGGGATACTAGATGGAGTTCCCATTATAAGTCAATCCAGAGTTTAAAAAAGATGTTTGGTGCTACAGTTAGTGTTTTGCGTAGCATTGCAAATGACCGTTCTGTTACCAGATATTCTAGAGGGGATGCTGGAGGTGCTCTCCGAATTATTGTCACATTTGATTTTGTGTTTATTCTCCATATGATGGAAAAGATAATGAAGATCACAGATGTGTTGTGCCAAACTCTCCAGAAGAAATCTCTAGATATTGTAAACGCAATTGATTGCGTTTCTAACACAAAATCATTGCTTAGTGACTTGAGAAATGATGGTTGGGAACCACTTCTTGAGGAGGTGAAAGCCTTTTGTGACAAGCACGAGATTGAGATTCCGGATTTAAATCGCAAGTAAGTTATTATCTTACCTTCAGTTTTTTAATATGAGCACAAATACATATTTTTTATTCTTATGGTACATATCTAACTTGTTTAACTACATGTCACAATTTGTAGGTATGTGGATGTGACCAAATCTCGGAACAAAAATGATAATACCACCACTCTTCACCATTATAAAATAGATGTGTTTAATGTTGCGGTCGACCAACAGTTGATTGAGTTAGAAGATCGATTCAGTTCTCAAGCAACAGAGCTTCTATCACTTTGTGCCTCACTAGATCCAAGAAAAGATGGCTTTGACATTTCAAAGATAAGTACTCTGGTGGAAAAGTACTATCCCGCTGATTTTTCAAGTCAAGATCAAGCTCAATTGGAGTGTCAACTACCACATTTTCAACTTGATGTATGCAACCATCCAGAGCTAAGTACATTACCATCACTTGCTGATCTAACAAAGGGACTAGTGAGATTAGGTAAAAATTCTATTTATCCAATGGTCGATAGATTGCTAAGATTAGTCATAACTCTTCCAGTATCAACAGCGACCACTGAGAGAGTCTTTTCAGCCATGAAACTTGCCAAGACACGTACTAGGACTAAAATGGGAGATGGCTTTTTGCGAAGCTACATGATAGTTTATATTGAAAAGGAATTGGCAGCCAAGATTAGTTCCAATGATATTATCAAATCTTATGATCTAGTTGGTAATCGTCGTGCTAAATTCAAGTTAGTGGAGATGTAACAAATTCAAGTTTGTGGAGATGTAATGAAAGTACCTTTCTTTTGTGTTACTAGACGTATGCTACATTATTTTGCCATATGTGTTATGATTGAATTTATATGACAATATATATGCGTATGTTTAATTATATATGTGTATGTTTAATTTTGCCGACACACGGCGCCCAGGGCCCATGACGCCCGCGCCTTGACGGGTCGGCCCCCCCTTTGTCTAGATCCTGGCTCCGCCCCTGTTTATGACTAACATTATACTGAAGCTAGCTGAAATTATACTGTAACTGATGGTAGCTTATTTGGCGTAACTAAATTTAAAAAAATAAAAATAGAAAAACGTGTTAACCCATTACAGATAATGTAAATAAATACGAAAAAGAACCTGTAAAAAAGCTCAAAAAACTAGAAAATTACAAAATTTAAAAGTAATAAAAAAATAAGTTAGAAATCAGAAACTTAAACTGAAATGAGTGGGCATAGAGAATGGTGACTATGATGCCTTGCGGCTGGCAGCTGGTTCCCGAACGGTGCCATGTTTGGGATTGCAAAGCTACCTTGCGTGAGCCATCTGGTACTACTTTTTTTAAAAAAGACATCTGGTGCAACCTGGACTGTCCATGCTACTAACAAGTAGCAACAAACAAATAATTCCAGCCATGGCTGAGCTTAAAGGAAAGGGGAGAAATATCCTTGTCCTAAAGAAACTAAAAGGGAAAAAAATATTTAGCCTCAGAAACAGATTCGATTAGACTTGCCCGTTCTCCATGCCCATTGTATTGTGCATCTGTGATCTTCTCTCCGTAAATGTATGCACCAAAAAAATCGATTTGGTATCTTGTCACAGAGATTAACTCTCCGTGCGTTAAGAAGGAAAGCATTGTTAACTGTCGATCAATTGCAAGCAGAATTTGGTAAACACTGACGAAAAAAGGGGAACGTGTAAAAGCCTTTCTAACCGCGCCCAATCCGACGCCCCCACGTGTCCACCCCACCCCCCACCGCCGCTTCCTTATTAACCGCGCCACCTCCACTGCTTCCCACTCCCAGTCCCACCCGCTGCTCTCTCTCTCCGGCGTCCAAGTTCCAACTCCGAACCCAGGACATTTAAAGCGCCGGCTTTCACCACCCACCCTCCTCCTACCTGAACACCATTGACTCCCAAGATTCCCCGTTCGTGGAGTGTAGCACCGTAGCAGTGTGCGCAAGAAACGCCACGGCCATGTCCATCGTACGGGTCCTCGCCCTGTTGCTCGTGGTGGTGGCGGCGCCGGCGCCGGCGCGCGTTGCGGCGGCCGGGGAAGGCGGCGGCTGCGCGGCGGTGAGGTTCTCGAACAACCGCGTGTACGCGGCGTGCAGCGACCTGCCCCACCTGGGCGCGGCCGTGCACTGGACCTACGACGCGGCGGCGTCGTCGCTGTCCGTGGCATTCGTGGCCGCGCCGCCCTCGGCCGGCGGGTGGGTGGCCTGGGCGCTCAACCCCACCAGCGACGGCATGAACGGCGCGCAGGCGCTCGTCGCCGCGCCCAAGGGCGGCGGCGCGTACGCTGTCGAGACGTACAGCATCTCGGGGTACGCGCTCGGCTCGCCGGGGCCCATCGCCTACCAGACGTCCGACCTCGCGGCCGAGCTCGGCGCCGACGGCCGCGTCCAGATGTTTGGGAAGCTGAAGCTCCAGAACGGCACGGGGGAGGTGAACCAAGTCTGGCAGGTGGGACCGGTCTCCAGCGGGAGCATCGGGGCACACGCCATGGTCGCCGACAACAAGGCGGCGAAGGGGAAGCTCAACCTGGTGACGGGGGCGATCACCGCCGGCGGCGGAGGGGGCAGCCTCGTCAGGAAGAAAAATGTGAGTACTAGTCTCTTTAAGGATTTGTTTGAATTTTTATCTTTTCATGTTCACGTGTTTTTGCTTGTTTCTTGAATTTTTATGCTTTGTTGTCTGATTGCAATCTCACGCACAATCGAATCAGAGAAAAAAAATTCTTCTACACTTTTTGTAATCAAATTCGAATAGCCATATAGAACCTATAAAGTGCTTAAATCCTGGCAAATGTTTTTGTAAACTTTTCATCTTCTAACAAATGTTCTCCTTTTTAATTTCGCTTTCATACGAATGAGTAACTGTAATTATTGAAGCGTTACTGCAGTGAGTAAAGAGGAGTAACTACTTGCGTGAATTTTGCTGTTTGCTGATGTAGTGTAAAGAACATGGAAAAGCTGCTGATTTCAGCTGTGTTAGTCATTTTTTATGATTCTAGTTGTCATGTGTAATGTCTTGTGCATAGGTCTCCTGTTTTGTCCTGGTTGGTTTGAATTGATATCTACTTGCAACTGATTTCCGCTGTGTTAGTCTGTATAGCAGACGGCGTTTATTGACTATATGTATGCGTACAGTTCCCATTTTTTATTCATTGGGGCTGCGATTTTCTTGCGTAGTTAGTTTTCTTCCTGCCTTGGTAGACTTGAGCTTGGATTAGTCTAGTTGGTGATGGCTACATCTATATGATCTTTTCATTGTATAGAAGTTCTCTGGAGAGCCTTGGTGTGATGTTCTAATAAAGAATAGTCAGGAAAACAGGATGCAAATTTATGACAATCTTTTTTATTTTGCGAGGAAAATTATGATAATCTTGACAGCAGTGCCTATGCTGTCTCATGATAATTGTAGTCTGCATGATACGAAATGTTCTTTCCGTAGTGATCCTCTTAGCATCAAACAGGTCACATACCTGTTATTACAGTTCTTGAGCATACTGACCCATTTCTCCTTTTTTTTTTTTGTGAAGACACATGGAATCCTGAATGCTGTGAGCTGGGGTATTCTATTACCCATGGGAGCTATATTTGCTAGATATCTCAAGACATTCAAATCAGCCGATCCTGCATGGTTCTACCTTCATGTAGCTTGCCAGCTGATTGGGTATGGTGTGGGAGTATCTGGGTGGGCCACTGGTATTCATCTAGGAAACATGTCCAAGGGAATCACCTATTCGCTTCATAGGAACATTGGGATCACAGTTTTTGCTCTTGGTACCCTGCAGGTATGTTTTAGTATATATTCTCATTATGCTCTCTTTATTTGCCGAATTTCATGCCCATATTGTGCGCTTGTACCTATCAGACTGAATAGCAAATGTGTAACAACTCAGTCTTGAAAACGACTTATAACATTATTGTCGCCTATAAGATTGATGATATATAGGTAGCTTGGAAGCTAGGGTTTATATCATTTTCTCATTGATGTACAAGTTGCAATATCAGTAGCGTAGTGAACTTACTGATAGTTTTATTTACAATTTTCATCCAGATCTTTGCGCTCTTCTTGAGGCCCAAGAAGGATCACAAATACCGCATCTACTGGAACGTGTATCACCACTCGGTTGGCTACACGATCATCATACTGGGCATCATCAACATCTTCAAAGGTATGTCCATCTTGGACGTGGAGCAGAAGTGGAAGACTGGTTACATCATTGCAATCAGCATCCTGGGTGGTATTGCCGTGATCTTGGAAGCTGTTA
Source organism: Dendrocalamus latiflorus (assembly GCA_017311315.1). NCBI lineage: Eukaryota > Viridiplantae > Streptophyta > Magnoliopsida > Poales > Poaceae > Dendrocalamus > Dendrocalamus latiflorus. The sequence continues at coordinate 22,029,130 of CM029669.1, forward strand.
CATGGAGCATCGTCTTGAAGAGGAGGAAGTCGGATAACAAGTCCTACAATGGCACTTCAAATGGCCACTTGCCACTCTCTATGTGATTCTAGTTAGGTCCATGGATCTTTATTTATCTTCAGTTATCTGTATGTGCAGATATAGGTTAGATCTTGTGATCTCGGTCTCTCTCTCTCGCTCTCTCTCTCTCTCTCTCTCTCGTTGTATGATAGATGTGTACAGTGGCGAACCCAGGATTTGAATCCAGGGTATGCCTAACTAAAAAAATATTATCCTATGTTGATATAATCTAATACAAAAATTCGGTAAACGGTTCGGTAAAAAACATATATATCTAAAAGATCTCATAATACCTTAAATTCAACAAATAAGTTCGAAATTTGCATAACTGATAATATAAATTGTTCAAATGTAAAGAAGCATGAAAGTGTCTTACATAAATAGAAGATTGCAACACTAGTTTAAGGCTTTTGCTTTCCGCTTCTTCATGGCCATGAAAATGTGAACTATGTCATCCTCGTCGACATTGGAGAAGATATCACGCTCAATAAAAGTGACCAAACAATCATTCAATAACTGATCACCCATTCTATTTCTCATCTTATTCTTCACTAGACACATTGCAGAGAATACTCTTTCAACAGTTGCTGTTGCCACCGGTAAGATCAATACCAATTTGAGGAGCAAGTACACCAAATCATAAAGATCATGCTTCTTTGTTTCAACAAGCTTAATAGAGAGCTCACCAAGATTATTCAGGCCTTTGAATCTATCATCCTCTCTCATATCATCAATATATGTATCAAGTTGGAGTTCAAGTTTCATGAGATCAGAGCTTGCAATGTCTTTGGGATAAAAACTTGCAAGTCTAAGTATTTTTTGTGCATCAAAAGAGGCAAATGAATCGGAGGGGTTGAATGCCGACATACAAAGAAGCAACTCCATACTAACCTCATCAAACCGATTCTCAAGCTCTTGATGAACTCTATCAATGACACCAATATATACTTCTCTTCTATAGTGGTCATCAATTGTTTGTTCAGGGTAAAAACGATGGGATCTTCCATGAGGTTCATATTTAGCATCCATTGCAGGAACATCAATGGAATATTTGATGCAAAATGATGTAACCTTTCCTAAGAAACCTTCCCACCCATTAGACCTCATCTGTTGCATTCTTTTCTTTGCCAAACCCACAAGTGTCATCGCATTAACAATATCTTGGTCTCTCTTTTGCAAAGAATTAGACAACTCATTTGTGTAACCCAGAATGACAAGCATCAAGTGTGCATTGAAAATAAACTCAAATGACTCAAATGTAAGAACCATAGCATGTATGTTAGGCCAATCATCCTTTTAGGTGTGATCATTTCCAAGAGTTATGAGTACTTCCCGGATTGTATCATACATGTCAATGATATGCAAAATAGTTTTGTAGTGAGAACCCCACCGAGTGTCACCGGGCCTAGCCAATCCCATCTCTTGATTTAACCCACTTCCACTTTCTATTTCATCCAAGTCAAGTGCCTTCTTCAATTGTTGAGCTCTAACATCTCGAAGCATATCATGACGTTTGCAAGAAACATCAACTATATTCAGCAAGCGTGAAACTTGACCAAAAAAGGTTTGGCAACCAACATTTCCCTTGGCAACAGCAACAAGAACTAACTGAAGTTGATGTGCAAAACAATGCACATAATAAGCAGAAAGAGACTCTTTCATAATCAATGTTTTCAGCCCTTTAACCTCTCCTTTCATATTACTAGCCCCATCATATCCTTGCCCACGAATTTGAGTAAGAGTCAAGTGATGACTAGTAAACAAGGACTGAATTGCTGTTTTAAGTTCCAAAGAAGTGGTGCCAGAGACATGAACTACTCCAAGAAACCTCTCACAAACCCTCCCAAGTTTATCAACATAACGCAAGCAAACAGCAAGTTGTTCTTTATATGATATATCACTAGATTCATCAGCTAGGATTGCATAGTGGTCATCTCCAAGTTCTTCAATTATGTATCTAGTGGTTTCAATAGAACAACATCTAATAATTTGCTTCTGTATACGAGGGGAAGTCAAAATGCAATTACCTGGAGCATTTTTCAACACCAACTTGTTAACCTCTTCATTATTTCCAGCAAGCCACTTCAAAAGTTCAAGAAAGTTTCCTCTATTGTTAGATTCTTCACTTTCATCATGTCCACGAGAAGCCAATCCTTGATGCAAAAGATACCTCAAACATCTAAGTGAATAAATCAATCTAGCCTTGTACTCAACTCGATCCTTTTCTGACACCTTGACAATGACAGTATCAATTTTTGTACCCTTTTTCACAAATAAATTGTATTTGTCTTGAGCAAACTTGTGAATAGTTGAGCAACAATGTTTGTCAAGTGATTTAGCTCCTATGTTCCAATTATGCCACCCATCCATTACAAATTTTCCACTCTCTTTGCCAAACAAATAGCATATGAAGCAAAATGCTGCATCCTTCTCAACACTATATTCAATCCAAGGGTACTTATGAAACCATATAATACTAAAGCGGCGATCTTTACCATAAATTTTTCTAATGGGGTAATTATAGGCCCAAAGTTGGCATGGACCTTTTAGAATGTATCCTCTTCTGGCCGCATCTTGATCATTGACATCATATCTTGAAATAGGCACCCTTAAACCTGGATCATGTTCAAGGCAATCAACATTATAAACCAAAGGTGGTTCTTCTTCATTTTGAGTTGGCCCTTCATCCACCACTGGATCTGCAGGTGGTGTTATTACATCTTCACCTGATCCTTCAGTCACCACTACAATAGGATCAGACGGTTGTTCATCTAAAGCTGAAATTGGTGGTGGTGGAGCACAAGATACATTCTTTTTTGCTTCATGTTTCTGAAAAAGCAATGCAATACTTCCGTTCTTCCTCTTCATGCCTCTAGCCTCTTAATTCAATGCTAATGTGTGTTGTAGATCTAAAAAAATAAATGATCATATTAACCATTTAGCATGTAAAATATTTAGATTTTAGTCTAACAATGCAAGACTATAGCCCAAATTAATGCAGACCGCAGCTAAAATCTAAAATCTAAATTATTAGTCTAAAATCTAAAGTCTAAATTACTAAATTGATAAAAAAACAAGTAGAGAAAAATTACCCTCAAGCACCCAGCTCTTTTTTCCTCATTTCCTCATTTTCCCCGGGATTGAAAATTATTAAATCGGCATCATCCTCATTTCCTCAGCTCTTTCTCGGCCAGTCGGCCTCTCGGGTCTCGGCCTCTCCGCTGATCCGCTCTCCCAGTCTCCCGACTCCTCCCTGATCCCTCCCGTCGGCCTCGACTGCCCTCAGCGGCAGCGGCGCAGCGCCTCCCTCTCCCTGACTCCCTCAGGTCTCTCGGCCTCTCGGCCTCTCTCAGCTCTCCCGACTCCTCCGGCCTCCCTCAGCTCTCTTGGCCTCCCTCAGCGCCTCCCTCAGCTCTCTGACTCTCTCGGCCTCCCTCAGCGGCTCAGCTCTCCCTCAGCTCGCCTCGCTGGCTCGCTCGGAGGCGCCGAGGCGGAGGCGGAGGGCGGAGGCACGGAGGCGGAGGCGGAGGCGGAGGCGGAGACCGGAGGCGGAGGCGGAGGCGGAGACCCGAGGCGGAGGCGGAGACCGGAGGCGGAGGCGGAGACCGGAGACCCGAGGCGGAGGCGGAGGCGGAGACCCGAGGCGGAGACCGGAGGCGGAGGCGGAGGCGGAGACCCGAGGCGGAGGCGGAGGCCGGAGGCGCCGACGCGGAGGCGGAGGCCGCGCCGAGAGAGCCTGGCGGAGTGGAGGCGGATGGGCGCTGCGCTGCGGTGCGTCGGCGGCGGAGCGTGGGGCGTGGCTACTGGCTTCCGCGTGGGTTAGAGGCTTAGGGCAAAAAAAATTTTTTGGGCCAAATTGTGTACTGTTGCGGGTAGTCCTGGGCCTATATGGACTACCCGCTGGGCCCGCCCCTGGATGTGTATACTGCACATTACACTTGAGATGAGAGATACCGATACATCTTTTGTGCGCATTTGGGCTTTGCTCGTCTTGCTCTACTGTTAGTGCTGAGTTGGTCATCCACTTGTTTTTGCGGCCATTTAAAAGGCCGCTTTTGCGAAAGTTGGGCATCGTGTCCCTAGTGGTTGGTGAAGCAGAGAACAAGATACAACCGCTGCGCTAGTTGCCAGTGGAAGCATGATCTCTCTAGAAAGGTGACAGGTAGCAAACGTCGAGGGTACTGAACGCTCCATTGTTGCGTTTTTGTGTCCTTAAAGGGAGGGGAAAACGAGGTCAAACATAACTTTGGCTCAGTGGGAAGGAAGCAAAGCGTTTCGTTGTTGGTTCGTTATTTGTAGAAGGGTAGCATGTTTTAGAATGCAGAAAGTTTCGACGTCCCCCGTGCAATTTGCCAAACCTTCGGTGTCGAAAAATGCTCAACGTAAAGAGTGAATTGTCTGCTTTTCGTCGAGACTCTTAACAATATAAGCTTTTAGTGAATTGGTCCATGCACAAGAGTGACTCGACCGGAATAGTAGGAGCGTGTATGTGGTTCACTCAGCCAAGAGGATTGAACAGAGGAGAAAAGGTTTGTGGCGCTTGATTTGTGCTGCTTAGTTGGGCTGAAATAAATTGACTTATGGCTAAAATTACATTGTAGCTGGCTGAAATTATACTGTAGCTAATTGTGCCTTATTTGACGTAACTAAATTTTAAAAACATTTAAAAATAGAAAAAACATGTCAGACCATCATGGACAACGCAAACGAATACAGGAAAAAGAACCGGTAAAAAAGCTAAAAAGCCAGAAAAATACGAGATTTATGAATAGTAAAAAATAAGTTAGAAGCCAGAAGATCAAGTCGAAATGAGCGGATCAGTAACAACATTTTTGGTGGCAGAAAAGGTGTGGCAAGCCAGAGAAGCGCAGAAGCAACGACTTCGACGAAACGTGTGACTAGTGCAAAGACGTAAGCAGCAAACCCCTCACGCTGTCACGCAACTCGCCCACCGGGCACTGATCTCACGGGGGGCGTTGGCACGAAGCGTTTCCTAGTGCACCACCCGGCACGACAGTACCCAAGACGCCACCGTGCGGAACGCCACACGGTCGAAGCCGCGCACGCATGCCACGCGCAGTGGCACGACTCACAAAGTCATAGCCGTGCGCGCGACATCTTAGCTCTCTCGCCCGTCAGTCTTGACCATGGAGAACCTATGAGCCGTGGGGCACACATGCGCACACGCGTTACTCGCGTCGGGCATGCACTGCACCGCTAGCTCCATGCATATCGCGTTGTTGCATCCTGAAAGGTTCTTCTATCCCTAATTCCATATCCGCTCTCCCTCCTATATTCCCTTGTCGAAAGGGGAACCCGACGGTGGACCACTCAAAAGGCAGTAATCATGGTGCCGCTCGGTTGGGCTAAAATAAACTGATTTATAGCTGAAATTATATTATAGCTGGTTGAGATTAAATTGTAGCTGATGGTGGCTTATTTGACGTAACTAAATTTAAAAAAAAATAAAAATAGAAAAACAGATTAGCTCATCGCGAACAATGTAAATAAATACGAAAAAATAACCAGTAAAAAGCTAAAAAACTAAAAAAGATAAAATTTAAAAATAGTAAAAAAAAATAAACCAGGGACTAAAGCTAAGTCGAATGGAGCGGACCGAAGTTTCGGCTCCGGCGCCGGATGGGGTGGGGTTTTGCAACCGTACAAGCCAAGTGATCTCGCCGAAACTTTCGTACAGGCGTACAGCTCGAAAGAACTCCAGTTTTGTGGGATATCTCCGTGCGCTCTAGCTACCTTTCTTGCAATGATGACGCGATTTGGTGGAAAACGCACTTATGTACGCACGCAGGCAGCACGTGGAAATCCAATAGGTGCCGGAGTCAGAACTTACGCAGCCCTGTCAGTCTCTCACGAACATTATGAGTAGCTGTAACGAGTGTAACCAACACTTGTGTCAATACATGCCCGTTTTAACCATATATTTAGGTTAATCTTATTTTCGATTTAAGTGTTGTATATGCCAAGGGCAAAAAGGGAATTTCCCATATTGATAGAGAGAGAGAAAGAATGGGGCCCACCCGTCGGTGGGCCGGTTTGGAGATAAGGTGGGGAGGACGTCTCCTCCCCATCCGTCCGAGCGCAGAAAGGAGGAGCGGGGTTCAGGCGAGAATGGCGGCGGAGGCGACTTCGGCTCGTCGCGCTGGTAGCGGCTTCGGGTGTGCTCCTCCCGTCCGTTCTCCTCCGCGAGACCCGCTCTCTCCTCCCCGCACGCCCTCCCGTGCGGCTTCTCCCGTGTGACTCAGTCATCCCGCGAGGCTCGGTCTTCGCGTGCGCGACGGAGGCGGGCGGCGCAGGTGGCAGGCTCGGGCTTTGGCCCGGCCGTTGGAGGCGCCGCACCACCCCTCCTTCGACTATAAGAAGAGGCCTCCTCTTCTTCCTTGGGATATCCGAAGAAAAGTGCTCTCTCCCTCTCTTTGATTTTGCCTGTGGTGTGTGACGACTTCGGTTCTCTGGTGCTCTCCGGCGAGGTGCTTGGCCGGCTCCTCCCCTGCGCTTGTGCGGCGTACCTCTACCTCGACTCACCGGCGTGGACATCTGCTCGGTGATTGGGCTTTGTATCTCCGTGCCTACTGACCTCTCTCACGGTGGTGTGGGGGGCAATAGGTTTTCTGGGACAGCGCGCAAGCGTGCCTAGCCCCTGTTCTTCTGGTGGTTTCGAATATCACCTGTGTCGTGAGTGATTCTGTGATTCTCCTTTTTGCACTCTGTGTGGCAGTGCTAGTTAATTGATCTTCGTTTATCTGGTGCTGAGTAACATAGATTGCTTGTGGGATTTGTGATTGCTCAATGATATAAGAAATCATATTCTGAGATTGGTAGATTTAATCTTTGAGCTCTAATTGCTATCACTTGCTGTCATTAGATTATGCTCATGTTCTGTGATTAATGTTAATTGTGAACTTTGCATGATATACACTGGTCATATATATTCTGTGTATGTGTGATTTGTTTGAGGCTGTCTTTAGCTTGTAGAAATTCCACATGTATGCTGCAGATCTGTTAGAAGTCATAGTTTGCTATTAACTTTGATTCAGTTACTGCAAAAGACATCTTATATGTGTTGGATTTGCTCTAGCTAATTTCTAGCTGAATACATACATGTGGTGAATATATTGAAATATATAATTGAGAGCTCAAAGATTGAATTCTAATTTGATATAACCAATCGATGAAAAGTTTATGATTTAGTAGCGGGACGGCCGAGATTAGTCTTGTGCAACCCTACATTTGAGAGCACAAATAATCAATTAAACTTGAGCTTATTGCTAGTCTTAATTGATACATGCTTTATTCTTTGACATACATATTCATGTTTAGAATGTTATCATTCCTATTATTGAATATGTGGTTTACCATGGATAATATGCTCAATTCATATAGTTTCATATATGCTATGTCATTTATATATGAATTGATGTCTTTGATGTGGTTATATGATTATATTGGAATTATATTAATATCTTTGCTTATACCGCAAATATTACAACATTAAGTTTCTAATTTATTTTTATTATTTCTAAATTTTGTTTCTTCTAAATTTTTAGTTTTTTTACAGATTCTTTTTTGTATTATCCATGATAGGCTACTCTGTTATTTTTAATTTTTTAAAATTTAGTTGCGCTAAATAACTAAATAAGCCACCATCAGTTACAGTGTAATTTTAGCTAACCATAATATAATTTTAATCATAAGTCAGCTTATTTCAGCCCAACCGAGCGGCACCTTAACATGGTTGAAATGTTGAATGTATAATATCCATTTAGGATAACTACTACATTTTTCAAAGAAGAGAAAAAAAATAATATCAAGACGTGCAGGCAGAATCTCACTTTCCAGATGGTAGGAGCGTCTGGACTGGTAATCCCACCTTCCAGCTCAAATTGTTGATGACTTCTTTTAACATTAAAAGTTTTCAGCAGTAGTGGATCCACAACAAAATGGCTTGATCATTGGAGTGTGCTAAGTGAGCCTGGCCAAACCCAACTACAACTGCTCTTTATAATACTATCATAAAGGTGCGACTATACTGATCGACACCAAATTGTGACCAACCTTTACATCACTGAGCTTAGACAGTCCACCAGATCATCAGATTTGACCTAGCCTAACTGCTCGTGTGGCTCGCTTCTGGACTATTTTCCATTACTTGTCATGTTCAAACCGAATTTCTGTCCGATTGTCAAAGCTACTGAACAATTTGGTTGTGTGAGTACGACCCATCACTCGATGAGGTTCGCAAGGTTAGTTTTGCTTGCACTTGGCTCAACTTCGTACCGCAATCAGAACTTTTAAGTGGTCTGCTACTCCTTCAGTTGGTGGGTACAAGGACTTAAGAACTGAGACCATATCTGAAGAAACTTGCAGGCAGGTCAGAGGGTGAGTTGAGCTGTATTACCTGCAAAATGTTCAGGGTTGAAGTGACTACCGAGCATCAAGCGATTCAAGATGCATGCCATCACAAAGGTTGATAGAGTTAATCTAGTTGTCTTTAGACTTGGTCGAGTCCACGACCAGTCCTATGACCACAGCGGCCTTTACGACCAGTGTGTATGTTCGAGTACTGTAGCAGTCGTAAGTCAAGTAGCAATTAGAAAAAGTACTATAGCAGTCGTAGTTATAAAAGCTCAAGATTCAGAATCTGTATAGGATTCAGAGCAGTTCTAAAGGAAAGTCAGGATGTGTCCGTGTAGGACTCTCAACGTGGGATGCCGCGTTGGTTACGAAGTCTTGTATGTTGCTTCTCTATATAAGAAAAATGAAAAGGACGTAGACGTATCGCGTCGCCAAAGAACTATCTGTGTTTACACGTGTTCGTATGCGTAATATTGTTCAAGTTGATCGCTTGTCTAGACCCTATGCAAATTCCCCAACAATTGGTATCAGAGCTTAAGGGGCGAAGCGATGGCCGCAACTTTGTTGATCCATCGAAGTCAGGAGGGCTCGTCAAGACCATGTGCAACAAGCTCGATCCATCGAAACCAGGCGTGTTCATCAAGCCGACAACAAGAAGCACCTCGATCCCGATTCAATACCCGATGTTGAGCGAAACGAAGTACGGCATATGGGTTGTCAAGATGAAATTAATCTTGCGTTCGCTAGAGGTATGGTCTGTGGTCGAAGATGGAGATGACGATGGCAACAAAGATCAAGGCATGATGGTGGCTATCTTGCAAGCGGTGCCAAACGACATGACGATGTGAATCTTCGAAAAGGAGACGGTGAAAGAAGTCTAGATCGCACTTAGGGAGATGCGAGTAGGCGAAGATCACATCAAGAAGGCACACGCTCAAGTACTGAAACGACAACTGAGCAAGTTGCAGACGGGGGACTCGAAGACAATCACTGAGTACTCCATGAAACTCACAACGTTGGTGGGTGAGATCCGTTCGCTCGGCACGAAGTTGGAAGAAAGCGAAGTCGTGGAAAAATTGTTCAGTTCAGTTCCAGATTAGTTCCTCCAGATTATCGGAATGATTGAACAGTTCGACGATATCGTAGCAATGTCACTCTCAGAGGCAATTGATCACCTCAGAACATACGAGGAAGAACTCAAGGGTCAACGACACTCGAAGGACGAGAGTGATAAACTTCTCTTCACCCAGAATGAGTGGGAAGAGAGGAACTCGAAGGCATAGAAGCATGAGGGCTTTGCTAGCGCCAAGAGAGCAGGTGGTAACAAAAGAGGTTGGGGACGCGGTTGCAATGGCAGATGCCAAGGCGATGGCAATCGTGTCATCAATGGACGAATGCCGCTAAACTCTAACAAAACCAAGGTCAAGTACTTAAGTTGCAATGAGTATAGGCACTTTGCGAAAGAGTGTCTAAAACCAAACCGAAGAGAAAGGGCCAACCTCGTGGCGAAGCAAAATGACGGAGATCCTTAATTGTTGATGGTAGAAGCATGTGAACTCGTCCATACAGTCCCGATGCTTGAAGAGGAGGTATTCCTGTACGAAGATAAGATGATGCCGAAGCTTAGCAGCAATCAAAACAAGGCTTGGTACCTTGATACCGGCACAAGCAAGACTGGCTGCATAGAGAAATTTGTTGAGATTGGCATGAATGTGAAAGGCTCAGTCAAATTTGGAGATTGTTCGGCTGTAGAGATACAAGGAAGTGGCTCAGCGCTGTTGGAGTGTTATATGGGAAAACATCGTATCCTCATGAATGTTTACTACATCCCGAAGTTGAGAAGTAATATAATTAGTCTCGGTCAAATGGATGAGAATGACTACAAGTTTGTGGTCGAAGGAGGAGTGATGTCGATCTTAGACAAAACTCGTAGGTTGTTAGCCAAAGTGAGCAGGTCAAGAATCCAGATATATGTGTTACACATCAATCTGGCTCTTCCGGAGTGTCTTTTGGCCAGAAGCATAGAAGAGGCATGGCGATGGCATGTCAGATACGGACATATGAACTTTCTTGATCTGAAGGATGAGAACTTGCGGCTGATGCAACGCTCCCCATCAGCTGTTGATGAGACAAGAGCACGGCTTGAGACTTGACACGTGTGATCAATAGTGATTTTGTTCACGCGCGCCACTCGTCTTAGTGATTTTGTTCTGTAAATTCCATTCTGCAAGTTGCATGATTACATACTTCCGTGCGAATTATAGCATCTTGCCCCTTTTTTTTGTATAGACTGTTCTTCAACCGTGATACGCCCTAATCCATACAAGACAAATCCGTGGCGACATGCATCTGCACTTTTGCTTTGTGCGACTCTCAAGCCCAAAACGTTGGCGTTGTAAGGGAAGAGAAGGGGGCTAAGGCCTAAGGACGCTTAGAGTGCTGTAGAATCGGCCGAGTCCGACGAAGTGAATGGATGTCGGCCCGGATACAACTCCGCAGTCTACAAACGAAAAGGCCCAGCCCATTTGAACAGGTTCCACAGGCAGAAAACCTCGGCAAGCCGGCATCAGCTCGCAAAGTCGTCGTCCACCGCGGCGGGGTCGCGAGACGTGAGGTAAGGCACGGTGAGACGTCGACGGTGAAGAACCATGTTTCAAACCTGACGATGACACCGTCCTCGATCATGGCATTGCCACGGTTTGTGCCAGATGAAACATGTCTCCTATCTGTTCCGATTTGATCAAGATCCTTTACTTCTATGTTACCCTAGGCAGAACTGTTAGACCATATGGTTAGATCTAAAATATTTTGGTGATAAATAATTGGCAATGGTTACTTTATGATGAATATTTTATAATACTGCTTCTCGGTGTTATGCGAGACGTATGGTGTGTATGGATTGATGTTGGTTAAGTTGGGATAAA